>CM019149.1:54721948-54837073 GCA_009733165.1 Naja naja | reverse complement strand
ATTTTAAAGCCTTATGGAAAGAATGTTGCAAGGACTGCAGGGGTAGTGCCTTATTTTGATGATGTATTAATCTCTGCTGAAAAAATGACACTCAACTAGAAAGGCTCAGAGAAGTCCTTACCAGATTCAAAGCGGGTTTAAAAGTCAAGGAAGACAAATGTACACTCAAAACAGACGAGTTGAGTTCCTGGGGTATATGATTGACAAGCATGGCATCCATCCTACTGATGCCAAGTTAAAGCAATCAAGGAAGCCCCTAAACCTCGATGCAAGGCAGATTTGCAAGCCTTCCTTGGACTTATTAACTTTTACCATGTTTCTACCTCACAAAAGCATCTATTGCTGAGCCCTTACACCTGCTTGATAAGAAAGCTGTTTGGATCTGGGGGCGGAAGGAACAGTCAGCATTTAACAGTATTAGAGACTAATCACGTCTGATGCTGTGTTGATACAATTCTCTGAATTTGTTGTTCTGACTTGTGATGCATCCCCTTTTGGAGTGGGGGGTTTTGAGTCACAGGCTTCCCAATGGAAGGAAGCCCCAATTGCATTTGCTCTGCACTTTGTCCAAAGCAGAGAGGAATTATAGCCAATTGGACAAGGAGGCTTTAGCAGTTGTTGCAGCTGTTAAGAAATTTCATGAATATCTGTATGGCAGGTCATTCACCATTGTTACAGATCACAAACCTTTATTAGGCATTGTGGCAGAGACAAACCTACACCTAATATCCTGTCACCAAGAATGCTGAGGTGGACTGAATTTCTTGCAGCCTATTCATACAAACTGATTCACAGGCCTGGCAGGACATTGGACATGCTGATGCACTGAGTCGTTGCCCACTACCTTGCCACAAGGAGGACTTTGAACTTGAAACTCACACCTTTTCCTGGAGACCGTTGCTAAGCTTCCAGTCCATGCTGCTGAGATTGCCAGAGAAACTACCAAAGATGCTGTATTAGCACCTGTTATGGGCTGGATTAAGAAAGGTTGGCCTCTTCAAGATCTACCTCACCTTGCCCAACCTTTTAAGTCCAGGCAAACTGAATTATCTGTATTAAGAGGATGTATTTTGTGGGGTAACAGGGTGGTTATTCCTGCAAAACTGCAAAGGAGGTTTTGGAAATGTTACATGAGGGTCATCCTGGGATTGTAAGGATGAAAGGTTTGGCCAGGAGTTATGTATGGTGGCCAGGTATTGACAAAATGGTTGAAAACTGGGGCATCTTGTCCCAATTGCCAGGTAGTCAGGCCTGCCCCACCTCACGCCCACAGGAATGGGAATGTCCTAGGGGCCCATGGTCTAGAATCCACATTGATTTTGCAGGCCCTACAAGAGGGCACACTTTTCTAGTGCTAGTAGATGCATACTCTAAATGGCTAGAGGTAATTCCCATGACATCCACTACAACTGAGGCTGTCATCAAGCAGCTCAGAAAATTGTTTGTCACCCATGGGCCAGATGTCCTTGTTTCTGACAATGGCCCTCAATTCACATCTAACATTTTTGAATCCTTTCTAGCTCAACAGGGCATCAGACATGCCCTCACTGCCCCTGGGCACCCTTCGCCAATGGCCGGGCTGAACGCATGGCACGCTTCACCAAAGAGAAGCTTCAGCAGCTGGGTCCTGGGGACATCACTGAGCTTGAAAAACTTCTTAGTGTTCAACATCACTCCTAGCCCATCAAATAACTTGTCCCCAGCAGAGTTGTTGATGGGCAGGAAACTAGGTCTTCCCTTGACCGCCTTCATCCCACTTACGCTTAACGCACCACTGGATTCCACTTCCAAAGTTCGTTCTTTTAGTGTGGGAGATTCTGTCTATGCTAGGAACCTTATAGGTGAACCTTTGTGGATTCCTGCTGAAATAACTCACATCACGGGCCCTCGTTCTACAGGGTACAAACAGAGGATGGCCTCCTCTGGAGCAGGCACATTGACCAACTTAGATCCAGGTTCCTCAGGAACATCGCCCTGTCCCTCTCTAGGTCCCTCACCTGATGTCCTTCTAGGGGAAGGAGGGAACAGGAGGAAAATCAGCAAACAGGAATCAACCCCATGTGTAACGAGCCATTGCGACAGGAACCATCGAACCCTGTCACAAAGCCAAGATCCATCCTTAGAAGTGGAAGATTGCACATCACTACCTGACTTGGGTGCTGACATTGGAATGGAGATGGGTTGGGAGGAGAGACCAGATTCTAACAGTCTAACAGGGTCTTCTTCCTCAGGAAGTCCCAACAGGGAAATGTCAGTAGACACATTTCCTCTCACTGGGTGAGAACGTTAAAACTTCTGAACCACGAAGGTCTCAGCATCGTAAGAGCCCCACCTATTTAAAGGAATACATTAGATAGGTTGGGGTTTGGTATGGACTGAACCTAGTGGGGAGGGGTGTTATGTATGTAGGTTTGAATGTTATTGGTTTATTTGAACTGTTCTTGTAAAATGTCAAATGGTATTGGTTTAAATAGTGCGGGAAGTAACCCTGCACTCCCATTGGCTGGCAGCTACGGCTGCAGGCTATAAGAAGCAGCCGTAGCCAAGCCAGAACGGGTCTATTCGAGCTGTAGTGACTTAATAAACTCTTTGCTGGAACTCCTCGCGTCTGACTCTTCATGCAAACTTAACACCTAGTCCCACCTTAGGCCCAAAGCCAGGTGGGTGACCTTGGGCCACTCACTGTTTCACTAGCCCTAGGAAGAAGGCAGTGGCAAATCCTTTCTGAAATCTTGCCAAGAAAACTGCAGGGATGTTTCCAGGAAGATGTCAGGATTGACTTAAAGGCGCACACAAAAGATAAAGTTTGCATTACATGGCTTTACAGAATAAAGAGCCCTGGAATATTTTTTTTGCAGTAATTAAGAAAAAAGTGAAGTGAAATTGCCTGTCCAATGAATAAGTGGCATACATATTACAATAAATGAATATGCAGCTTCCTGAAATTCCCAGCCATTGCAACCATTGTTTAAAAGTTGTTCTTTTTTTAAAAAAAAATCAATATTTACATAAATATTTATAGTATTTACATACAAGCCATGCCCAGCCAGTCATGTGACCACCAAGACACACCCAGTCAGCAAGCCATGCCCACCCAGTCACATGACCACCAAGCCACATTCACAAATTAGGGCACACCCACAGAACTGGTTGTTAAGAAATTTGAATCCCACCCCTGATTAATTCCCATAACATTTTTGCAAATTCTTGCTTGCTCTCTTGCTCTCTCCCTTTTCTTTATGCATGCAAATCAAATAAACGTGTAACCACAATTTATTGGCACATGTTATAATTCCACCCTAAAGACCTCCTTTAATGCTCCTGTTATTAATACAATGTAGCATGCACAGTGTATCCCTCATTTTATAAATGTTTACATCCCACTTTTCTTCCAAGAATTCACAGCATCTCAAAGGTAAAACATTATAAATGTCAGACTTCCAGAAATCCTTTGTTTGAAACATAAACTCCGAGACTGGCATAATCTCAAAGCTTTATTCAGAACAAAAAAGACTGGTATCGTCTGGTGGAATTTCAGTACTGGCATACCTCCCACAAAATTCCACCTACCTCCACCCACTTTCACACCTCATTAATCATGTGAACCAATTATCTTGCATGTACAGTTTTTTACTATGCCACTCTCTGTGACCTTGACTTTCAAACTCACATTTTTTTCCTACTAAGAACTATGCAATTACATCACTTCCCTCCCAGCACTCATGACAGCAATGAATTTTAGAGCTGACAATAAGGTCACTTATAACATAGTGCAGTGATGAGAAATAAAATATATACTGAATGGGGTCAAGGCTCAAAGCCTGTAAAATAATGTATCACCAACAGAACCTCTTAAGCTGCTACATACAGCTGTTGCATTGACTTCAAGAAGATTGCACATAAATCTACCATGCAGATTCCAAAGAATGGTAGAAATGCACTCTGACAAAATGTTAAAAAGCAGAATTCTACAATTAACTGATTGCTTTAAAAAATATTGGCTATATGTACTGTCTTAGAGTGTGGGATTCATTCTGATTTAGGCTGTAATCCCACTTGCAGATCATCATGGCATTAACAGCTCTGACAACATCATTTGTTTCTAATTCTTGCAGTTGCCTTGATCTCTTTTCCAGGGCATGAATGAAAAAGACATAAATCATCCCTATTTTATCAGATTGAAGTATATCTCCCTATTTATTTCAAGAGCAGCCTTAGGTTATATAAAATCTACCTGTCAGGGTTCCAGAAATTGTCTGTTTCAATCAGTAACTCTGAGACAAGCATATTCTCAAAGTGCTTTATTAAAAAACAGAAACTTGGCACACTAAGGTTCCTTTCAGACTTCCCACAATACTCAATCAATGCCCAGCCCTTTTCTCCCACATCATAATTCACATGAACCAATCACCTATCAACTATAATTCTTAAGCCATAGAAAATGCCTTGACAGTCTTGCGTATCATTATGTCTACTGAAAATTATCAAATAACAAAAACCCCTCTTTTATCCTAGCTGGTGGCCTATTTATTTCAAGGATTCCAAGCTATATATCTACCATTACCTTGGAAGTTATTTAGATGACTGGCAGTAACTGGAAATAGATGCATTATAGGGATTGTCACTAGGAACAGCAAATTTGAGACTGGTACAGTTTTCTGCTAATTCAGGAATGAACAGGCAGTGTAATAATTCAGCACAGGTAGTCATCATATAGCAACCACAATTGGAACTGGTGACTCCATCTTTAGTCACTAAGTAAAATATCACGTGACTTCCCATTCAGTTGTTAAATGAAATGTCACAAGAACACAACTTACAATTTTATTTCTGCATTTTCTATTGATTCTGCTTGTCACAAGTCAGTTGCAAAGTACACAAATGGTGATCATATGACTGCAGGATGTTGTGATGGTCATACATGTGAGGACTTATCATAAAGTTTTTTTAAAAAAATAGCATCATAACTTTGAACCATCTTTAAATAAGGCAGTAAGTGAGGTCTGTAGCTAGGAAGTTGTATTTCAATACATTTGAAAGTTACCAGTTTTGAACAGGGTTATGGAAACTGATGGCATTCTAAGTGAGTTGTAATTAAGATGCATGTCCTTGATTGTGATAATTTATCCAGCCTAGCTAAACAATTCAAATAATCCTTGAGATTATTATGTACTAAATTCATGACATCTGAATAATCCTTACCAGTCTTTAAAACTCTTTGTTACAGGTGAAAGGTCAAGTCTTATTAGCTAATGTGATCTGCATAACCCTATTTTCTCCTTAACTGCTCTTGATGGGTTTCCCCAGCTCACCTCTAGCATTGTGGTGGAAATATCTGATCCATGCTGGGCTCCAACTTCCCAGAAACTGCTTTCTGTGGATTTGTTGAGGTTTTCTTTCACCGGACTGCTACAAAATCTGCTTTTGTTAGTTTTCCTTTCACAAAAACATACACACTTCAGCATGAGGCCTGGCAACCTTTGCCCTCTAGGAATGACTCATTCCCATTTACAAGGTCACTACAAATTCAACAGCATTAGCAGAAAAAGCTGCACTGGAGGACTTCTAACTGGATAGTGTTAGTTTGCTGAAGAGAACTTGCTTCAAGCTCTTTGTTTATTAGTGACTACAGCTGAGAACCCACTGACAGCCTGCTACTATAGCAGCAGAGTTGCACTGTTGGTTTTCACAACTTTAAACCAATCATTTCTTACATTTTACAAGAACAGTTCAAACTAAACCAATGACTTTAAACCTGCATACATAACAGATAGCACAACAGAGAGTTCTCTGTTGGTCACAATTTGTCATTATGTTGGTTGAAGTAAAGGCATTTAAAAAGAAAAAAGCAAACTTTTCTCTCTCATATTATGACTTTGGAAAAATAGCTCTTTTCCTATACACTTCTCCCATGAAAATAACAAGGCAGTTGTTTCAATAATGTAAATTGACATAAAATGACTTGAACAATAGTGTCTATTTAATTAATAGTGATCCTATACTATGCTTAGGGAACAATGGAGAAATGAAACTTCCACTCCATGAAAAGGCTGCCTTTCTGACCTCTTCTATAAGCAAGATGTTTCTTTAGACAGACCATGAAAGAGATTGAAAGAAGGGGGAGGGGGGGACTGTGGAATCTGAAAAAACTTTTTAGATAGCAGCAAAAGTTGTCCTTCTGGAAGGGGTTTTGCCACATTTACCAACTTCCTAGTAGAAGCGCTGAAGTATAAAAAGGAAGAAAAGGTTAGTCTCATTCTGAATTAATGCTAAACAGCCAGATTGCCAGATGATAAAAATGATGATAACAAACATAAATTAGGGTGACTTATTCAATTTTGACTAAATAAGGGGAAGTAGAATTCTCAAACTGCAGAGAAGATTAGATAATCAGTGTATGCCACTATAACAAATTGGCAGCAAAAATGAAAGGCATTTTTATAAAAGCTTTTGTCCCTTCCAAAGTACAAAACACATGTCAAGGTTCCAAGTAACACATCCCCAATGAAGAGAACTCCGAGGTAGGGATATTCCTCAAAAACCATTTTATTGGGACATATCATATTGACATAGTCTTGGTGGAAAACTGGCTCTACTTTCCTGCTGGTTTTACACCCAATTAAAAGTAAAAGTAAGAAACTTCCCACTCTCAGAGTCATCAGTCACATGATCCAATCAGCATACAGTCTAAAGTTGGTTGTCTTCAGTTTCCATACCTGTGGCAATGTCTTTTGTTCCCAGAGGAAAGAATTTTATTTTGGCTACAGCACCCCAATTATCTCTACACCCCCCAATCCTGCCCCCAAACTACAGGCTGTGTCAAGCCTGAAGCCATGTGAAGAAAATCCCTACAGAAAACTACAGAAAAGAAAATGGGCACAGCCAGGCCAGTTTCAGGGATGACAACAAAAATAGTTCCCGCAAAACTGCCTTAAAACTGTCTACTCAAATTAACAGTAAATTAATTTGGGGTGAAGTTGATGGCAAACCCCTTCCTATAACCAAAAGTATGGAAGGGAAAAAAAACTGGTTGAGAAGAAGTCATTCCCATTTTAATTCAAAAGCTATCTTATTTTCTGGGAACTACTTTCTTTTCCACTCTGGGCCTTAAGTTTGCAGAACTGAAACAACGACCTGCCAGGTTCTCTTCAATGTGTCAAAGCTGACCATTTTGGCTCCTTTATGCCAGGGGTCTCCAAACTTGGCAACTTTAAGATTTGTGAACTGAAGTGTGAGGAATTCTGGGAGTTGAAGTCCACAAGTCTTAAAGTTGCCAAGTTTGGAGACTCCTGCTTTATGCCCTTTCTTGTTCCCTAACTAAACTGCCCTAACATATGAGTGCAGATATAGGAGTTGTTATGTATGCAGGTTTAAAGTCATTGGTTTAGTTTGAACTGTTCTTGTAAAATGTAAGAAATGATTGGTTTAAAAAGTGCTGGGAAAACCCTGCACTCTGATTGGCTGGCAACTGCTGCTGGCTATAAGTAGCAGCCGCAGCCCAGCCAAAGTGGGTTCGTTCTGAGCTGTAGTCACTAATAAACAAAGAGCTTGAAGCACTCCGCGTCTGTCTCTTCATGCAAACTTAACACTGGCGACGAGGTGGGAACTCCCTGAAGAAGAAGGCAACGCGGAACAGAAGGAGAGCGAGATGGCTGCACTGAACACCCCCCCAGCCCCGTTCGATCCGACGGCAGAAGACTGGGAGATGTATGCAGATCGTTTCCAAATGTATCTGGAAAATCTTGCTGACATTTCGGAAGCGGAAGAGGCGGTCTTTCTCACGCACTGCGTCCGCAGTTTTCAAGATGGCGAAGGCATTGGCGGCTGCAGACAAGGTAATGGAATGGCCTGACTTAGAAAAGTTGTTAAGAGCCCATTACGCCCAAGTATCGTGCCTCATTAAGAGACACAGTTTTACCATCAGGATCAAGGGGAAAGCGAAAACGTAAACGACTTTGGCAAGTTTAAGAGACATTGGGGGTGCATGTGAATTTAACAATTTAGAAGAGGCCATGCGCGATCATTTGTTCTGGGCCTTAAAGACAAGGTGCTTCAGAGCAAGTTATTACTAAAACCTAAGATCACGCTGAAGGAAGCAATAGAAGAGGCCTCTTCAGCAGAAGCTACCAAGTCCTCAGCAGAGGCCATGAAGAAAATCAACAAGGCCACAAGCCATCCTGATGTGGAAAAGTCCACAACAACTCATTGTGAGCAAATAGATTCTGAGTCAGACTGTAGTGAGGTGGAGGAATTTATAGACTCAGAATGGAGCGGAAAAAGAAAGACCTGGGAAGAAAGAGGCAAGATTTCTACTGCAGAGGTTGTGGGGGAAGCCAACCCTGCACTGAATGCAAGTTCCTAGATACCATCTGCATCCGTTGTGAAAAAAAGAGGACACCTAGCAAGAGCCTGCAAATCATCCAGAACTCCACCCAACAGAGGGAAGTTTCCTGACAAAGAATTCAAGCCCAACAACCTCAGTGAGAAAATGGGGCGCAGCACAGAAGCAAAGGGGAAGAATGAAACTCATCAGACAGTAACTATTGGTCATTCTTCTTCTATCAATAACAGAAAAGTGCATGTCAAGGTACTAATTGAAGGAAGGCCTTGCCAAATGGAAGTGGACTCAGGCTCATATTTATCTATGGTGTCATGGGACACTATTCACAGACTACTCCCAAACATTCAGAAGAAGCATTTCAAGAAGCAAGCACTGACTCTTAAAGACTACCAAGGGAACAAGTTTCCAGTAGTTGGAACAAGAGAATTCAACATGAAGTTCAAAGGCCACACCAAACGCTTGCCCCTGACCATCGTGGACAAGGATCGCCCAAGCTTGCTGGGACTTGAGTGGTTCAAGCCACTAGGCATCAAGGTGACTGGCATCAATCACGTGAGCAACTCTGAATGGGAGGAGGCCTTAAAGTCTGAGTTTCCAGAGGTCTTCAGCGAAGGATTGGGCAAGTATATGGGGACCCCTATCACTTTCAATCTAGATCCCAAGGTGCCACCAATTCGCTTAAAGCCCAGAAGGGTCCCATTTGCCTTAAAGGAAAAATTGATGCACAATTAGATAAACTAATAGCTCAAGGAGTTTTAGAGCCCACTGACCACTCCAGGTGGGAGACACCCATAGTCACACCAGTCAAGACAGATGGGTCAGTGAGAATCTGTGGAGACTATAAGGGGACATTGAACCATGCACTTCAACAGAGCGCATATCCAGTTCCAGTGGTGCATCATTTACTACATTCACTTGGCAGGGGTACAGTCTTTGCCAAATTGGATCTGGCCCAGGCATATCAACAATTAACAGTTGATGATGCCACTGCAGAGGCCCAAACCATTGTGACTCATAGAGGTGCTTTCAAATGTAAAAGGTTACAGTTTGGAGTAAGCGTGGCACCAGGCATCTTCCAAAGCCTTATGGAAAGGATGCTCCAAGGACTGCCAGGGGTAGTACCTTACTTTGATGATGTGTTAATCTCTGCTGAGAATGACATTCAGTTACAAGAGAGACTCAGAGAAGTCCTTACCAGATTCAAAAAAGCGGGGTTAAAAGTCAAGGAAGAAAAATGCACTCTTAGAACTGACAAGGTTGAGTTCAAACTAAACCAATGACTTTAAACCTGCATACATAACAGCTTTCATAATTCTGATGGCAATAGCAAGATCCTGATGCCCATATCTGGCATTGTAGAACAATTTTAATTACACAGTTCTGGTTTGCTTCTGATAAATCTTCTGAGCCTGTGAATTATTGTGTTCAGTAAAAGAACCAGAGATTAATGATTGTTGTTTAGCAACCTCCGGACTTATCTTTCTGAACTTTTCTAGAAACTTTCATTTTGTTATTAATAAATGTAGCACAATTATTAAATGTATTATTTCTTCATTTCTTGAAATCAACTTTTTAAAAAACATTTGTTACTATTAAATGGGGTGGAATGGTAGTCACAGTTTATGTTAGATTAATATTACATTAGAACTATGAAATACAATCAATAGTATATTAGTATTAGCATTGTACTGTGCTTCAAATATTTGTAATTAAACCCATGTTTCTCTCTCAAACAATCTTTGTCATAATGTCCTTATATTTTTAAGGTAATGGGATTACTTAATAAGCATTAGTGTTAACTCTGATAGATGGCTAATTAGATGTGGATAGTATTCAAAAATACCAAGATCAAAATATAAGAAAAAGTGTAAGTGAGCACTCACAAAACATCCATAATTATCACCCTGAGTTGGGTGGTGTTGAAATTAAATGAATTATATCAGGAGGACCACACCTCTTTTAAAGAAAGTGACATTGTCTCTTTTCATAATGATGCCTCAACTAGTTTCCATACCCAGTCTTCTGCATGTCCCAGATGTGGCAGGGATCCAAAGTAGAGGTGGCAGAGTTTACGTTGCATACCCAAAACTTCAGGATTGACAAGCTCAAACTATTCCTAGGACATTTTGCAAGCTACCTTCCAGCTAATGTTCAGATGAGCATGGGTAATTTTATTCTACAGATTCTTTCCAAATTCACCACAGTAACCAATTAACTGATCTTCTAGCACTTATTTCAGGGACCTTAAATAGGGATACTGGATAACAATCTAAAATAATAATCTATAGATGTATTAAATACAGAGAAGTATTGATTTTTGCTACAGTTATGAAGATATAGCCTCAAATATGAGTTTGGTACCTCTATTCATTCATACTTGGTTGTTTTTCAATATTATTCCAGTATCTCTTAAATTTTAGGGACCATGGGATTCTTTAGATTTACCTCTTAAAGGACAGGGATAAGGTTCTCTGTGATCTCTCTCTCTCTCTGTGTAGGACCGTTTTGATATTAAGTTATCACAACACAGAAAAGTCCAAAAAGAATCTTTAAGCAGGTGGTGCTAAGGCTAAAATAGAATGTGATTTCTAAAGTCTTCCCACATTTCAAGAAGCTATTTATTCTGGGAGAAATGTATATCAATCATTGAAGAAACTCACAGTGCCAGAGAACATTTGAAATACACAGAGGGAGTGGGAGACAAAGAAAGAAAAACATATTTCTTTATTTCCATTCACTGTTTCTGATTGGCACAATATTTCAGAATTCTCTGCTTTAGGTTTAGTGATAAGGACAGTCTTTGCTAATCATAAGTGCTGTTTTTTAAAAAGAAAAACCAATCAGTATTAACACTTGGGATAGAAAATAATATATAGGTATGAGCAGCAGAATTATCATTCAAGATGTTGCTCTTTCTTAATGTATACATAGGTTAGGTACTGTTGATTTTAAGCACTCCTGGAAGATTAAAGGCACAACAGCTAGGATCATATGATATCTCAATTGCTAGACTGTATAATTTCAGCCTAGTGAGAGACCAAAAATCTGAATGTTCCCACAGATAAAGTTCTCAATGACTGTGGAGATTATCCTTGAACTAGCAGACCAGATAAAGAGAAGTAGGTAGATAAGAAATATTAAGAGTAAGCAATCTAATGTCCTCTATATGTTTATGGCAACAAGAACAACTTCTATCATCCATGATTATTTGTCATGCTTGTGAGAGTAGATACAAATTACCCAAACTTATTTGCACAGGTGCATCCATTCTTGTTGATAAAAATGAATAGGAGGAAGATGAACAAATATGCTATCTGAAAAGAAGACAGAATTGCCACTATTCCAAAATATGCTTCCATTTTCCGAGGTCCTAAATAAGATATTCTTCCTTGAGCATTTTAAAACCACGTGGAGGAGATAGGTTCTCTACTATTTACTGATTGTCCCCAAAGTTGGGAAGACAGATTGCAAATTTGACTATACATGATATAACACATCTGCATGGCCAGCAGCTGCTCATTATGTAGAGGATTATTATGGATTTCAGGTGGAAAAGAAGTAACTTTTAGAAGTTTTTTTTTTACATGGAGGATCAAATGATGAGTATGCCACAAAAAATCATCAGTTGCTCTCTTTCTTCTTTGGAAGAGATTGAGAAGGCCAGACTACTCTCTAGAGCACTAAAAATCTCCACAGACCGTTCTGATCCTGGTCATTCATATTTTGAACTGTTACCATCAGGGAGACATTATAGGTGTCTTAAAATGAGGACTAATAGACTGAGAAACAGTTTTTTTCCCAAGGCAATAATTGTCTTGAATCAAACAGTGCATTTGTGATATAGTCCTATGTAGATAGTGGCATTTTAAACTATCTAACTTACTATATGTTTTAGATAGGTTTTAGACTAGGTTTATTATTATTATTATTATTATTATTATTATTATTATTTTAATTTTTAAATACTCTGTTGTGTGATTGTGATGTGGTGTTTGGGACACTGTGCTGGAGTAGCTTTCAAATTTCATTGTATTTGTAGAATGCAATGACAATAAAGGTATTCTATTACTATTACTATTCTATTCTATGTCAGCATGAGGGAAATCAGAAGATCCAAGCATTACATTGCATGTAAAGATTCATTGTAAGCATAAGCACTCCACAAGAATAAAGAGCCTTGGTGGTGCAGGCTGTTAAATGCCTAGCACTTAGTTCCAGCTGCCTGCAGTTAATGCAGGCTGGAATCCCACCAGGCTCAAGGTTTTTTTAATTACATTTATATGCGCCCTTCTCCGAAGACTCAGGGCTTACAATTTTGAGCACAACCAATGCTCAGCAATAGCCTTCATTCCATTGTATATGCCTGCTTATTACTAAGCGGCATTTTTTACAAGGTCAGCTAATCACCCCCAACAATCTTGGGTCCTCAATTTACCTACCCCGAGAGGATGGAAGGCTGAGTCAACCTTGAGCCTGGTGGGATTCGAGCCTACAGTAATTGTAGACAGCTGGATCTTAAGAGCAGGCATTTAACAGCCTGAGCCACCAAAGCTCATTTTAAAGGTTGACTCAGCCTTCCATCCTCTCAGGGTAGATAAAGTGAGGACCTAAGATTGTTGGGGGCAATAAGCTGACTTTGTAAAAATGCCGCTTAGTAATAAGCAGGCATATACAATGGAATGAAGGCTATTGCTGAGTGCATTGGGTTGTATCCCAAAAATTGTGAGCCGCCCTGAGTCTTCGGAGAAGGGCGGCATATAAATGTAATTTAAAAAAAAAGAATCTGAACCATTAATGTTCAAGGGAATTAATGTGAGTTAAGAATAGAAAGGAGTTCAAAGTGGGCTGGACTTAGATTTCTTGTGAGCATGAAGGGACTCATGACTGATGATGTGTTTGATACCTTCCTTGGGTTCAGCCTGGTCATCTCCTACAGCAGGACTATCAAACCCATGGTCTGTTGTGACCCACCGGTGGCTAGCAGAGCTGGCAGCAGAGTCAGACAGTGAGGAGGTTGGGGAGCAACATGGGCCAGTCCTGGAGTCTGAGGAAGGCTTGGATAAGGGCTCTGCATCAGAGGCAGAGATGGGGCCAAGGCAGTCTGGCAGTTATCAGATAACTTTGGAGTCAGACAGCAGTGAGGCGGGGGAGCAGCTGGAGCCAGTTCCCAACCTGTGCATGTGCAGAGCTGCCAAAAGAAAAGAACAATTACAAACTAAAGGTCGACATGGGAGTAAAGCCACAGGTGGACAGTGAATGGCCCCTCCCATAGGGATTAAAAGAGGAGCAAAAGGGGAGGATGCTTTTGCAGGAAACAATTTGTTAATTTCTGCAGTGTGTCTGTGCATCTTAGAGACTCTGTGCCCAGTCCTTCCTTGTCAGCCCTGCATTTAAAAATATTTACTTGGCAGCTCTCCAAGCTAGATAAGGTCTGTGCTCCTAATTACACCCTTGAAAAACTGTTTGCCAGGCCTTTGGCTGAATGTGAATGCAAGAAATTCACCTTTGTTTAATAAAAGGGGGCTTGTGGGACAAAGAGTCTGCTTAGTACTTTTTGAGGAAGCCTAGGCCAGAACATGGCCCACAGCCCAGATGTGTCACACGCTGGCCACGCCTATGTCCAGTTTAGTGAAGGGGAAAAAAAGTCATGACACATCATGTGATGATGCTGTGATGACTCAAGTTGAACACTCCTGTCCTACAGGCTATGAATTTCCACTGCAAGAGAAGTTTACCTTCTTACATTAATACATGTCTCCATATTTATTTATTTCTGTTTGTATTATTTTTATCAATAAACTTAAGGCAGAAAGCATATCCAACACATCTTCCTCTGATAAAGGAGAATGTTTGAAGCTCAGCTTTGAAATGAAATCAAGAAATGAAAAATACCCCAATCAAAGAACTTCCAACACAAGCCAACAGTAAACAGTCCAACCAAAAACCCCCACCAAGATCACTCCCACTGTCAGTGACAGGAGAAGTCACTAGAATATAAATTGAGAGCATTCTCTACCAGTGCTGGTAATGTTACCTAGTTTGGGTAATGAAATGACTACAAGAAAACAACCAAGCTCAGAAAGCACCAAGGGCTTTTCACATGTTCTTCCTTCTATTTTCCTCAAAACAAAAACAACCCTGTGTGGTGAGTTGGGTTTAGAGGGAATTGTTAAGTTTGCATGAAGAGACAGACGCGGAGTGCTTCAAGCTCTTTGTTTATTAGTGACTACAGCTCAGAATGAACCCACTTTGGCTGGGCTGCGGCTGCTACTTATAGCCAGCAGCCGCAGTTGCCAGCCAATCAGAGTGCAGGGTTTTCCCGCACTTTTTAAACCAATCATTTCTTACATTTTACAAGAACAGTTCAAACTAAACCAATGACTTTAAACCTGCATACATAACAGGAATGATTTGCCCAAAGTCAAATCTGATTTTAATGGCTAAGGAGACACTTGAACTCATGGTCTCCTGCTTTCTAGCCTGCTGTCTTATCTATTAGAGCAACTGACTCTCAAACCATATGATAGAACTTAATATCAAATGTTCATTAAGTTCACTCCCTGGATTCTGATCAATAGGTTTTTCCCCCTTTTTTCTCTTGGGACCCACAAATCCTTTTCTAGCCATTTATATATGTTTACTCAGGAGTTCATTCTAGTCCACATGAATCTAAAGGTCTCTGGAAAAGAGTTAGCACTTAAATATGTACATGCAGCTGGTGCAGAGTGCGACAGCATGAATAATTTTGACCCCTCCCCCCAAGAATGGCCCTGTAACATTACTGCTTCATGAGCTGCATTGGTTACCAGTTGGCTTCCGGGTGAAATTCAAGGTATTATTGTTCTGGGTGAAATTCAAGGTATTATTGATTACCTTTAAAATCCTTCATGGTATGGGGCCAGCTTATATGAGGGACCATTTCACCCCACTGGGATTGGCCCATACCACTCATGCCAGCAGAGAAAGCATGCTGTGGATCCTGGCAGCCCAATTATTCTGGCTGGCAGGGCCTTCTGTGTTGTTGCTTCTGCCCTCTGGAACATCTTTCCCCCTGATGTGAGGTTGGTCCCAACCCTGCTATCTTTTTGTAAGGGCCTAAAGATGTGGTTTTGCCAGTCGATTTGGGGGCCCAGTGATGGAACAGCATAATGCAAGTGATTGATTGAATTCCACCTTCCCCATCCCACCCCACCCTCCCTATGCATCTTTGGTTTAAATGTTTGTTTTTAACTTTTTATGTTTTAGCTTAGATGTAACTGTAAGCCGCTCAGAGTTACCCTATGGTAAGATGGGTGGCCAAAATACATTTTATAAATAAAGGGCATCAAAATATTTCATATACTATTAGAACATTTTAGAACTACATGACCCCAAACCAATGAACAATTAATGATATGCATACTAGCAGATGTTTAAATGACAACCTTATAGAGATAAACTTCAACTGTGATGAAGGAATCTATCTAAACCTTTAAAATGACTACTTTTATAGAATGGAACAGCTTGAGCTCCAAAACTATTAGCTATCTCTGCCAAAAGCATCCAGCTGATTATAATAGATGATTGACAGGACATATTATAAATCATAAAATGTGCAACTTAGATTATATGGTTTTGAGGCTAGAACAAAAGAAAGCATATAGAAAACATAAGGATGATTAGGAGATTAGTGAGTTTCATTTTTCAGAAAGCTTTTAAAGATTTGTGCATTGAAGCCAAATAATTACTCTGACTTTATTAAGTAAGCCAGCTTTTGCAGTCTAGAAATATTTCAGAGAAATAAGCAAACACTTTCTGGAAATACAGGTAGAAAAATAATCAAAATGCACCTCATTAAATATTGTGAAATAGGAAAACAAATGCAGAAATATGACAAAAGTCCCAGCAAGCAAGAAATCAGTAGATATGTAAGTATGTATGCATCCTAGGTTTGATAAAAACATTTTTTGGGGAGGGGGGAAATAAAAAAGAGAATACAAACAATAGTGAGCTTTCAATGATTTGTTTATTTAAATGTTCACTGTAGCATGTTTTGTTTCTTTGTTGTCTGTGGGATATTTTGGAGGGGAGGGTAGATTTTTATCCTGTCCTTCTCCTAGGAGTTCACAATGATGTTTGTTTGTTTGTTTGTTTGTTTATTTATTTATTTATTTGATTTGTCAATCGCTTAGAAGATAATAGGTATAAGTATAAACATGAGTAAGAATACAGGAAATAGATATGAATAAATGGGGACAATAGGACAGGGATGGTAGGCATGATAGTGCACTTATGCACGCCCCTTACAGACCTCTTAGGAATGGGGTGAGGTCAATAGTGGTTAGTTTGAGGTTAAAGGAGTGGGGGTTAGAGGATGTAACAACAGAGTCAGGTAGTGCATTCCAGGCATTGACCACTCTGTTGCTGAAGTTGTACTTTCTGCAATCGAGTTTGGAACGGTTTACATTGAGTTTGTATCTGTTGTGTGATCTTGTATTGTTGTGGTTGAAGCTGAAGTAGTCATTGACTGATAGGACATTGTAGCAGATAATTTTGTGTGCTATGCTTAAGTCTAACCATAGGTGTACATAGTACATAGTACTCCCTCCTCCCCTTTTCACTTAACAATGCTCTAAAGACTGGGAAGAATGATCTCAGCTAGGGCTCAAATTATCAAGTAGGCTTATCAAGCCCCAATAGTGCCAATAGGGCCAATGAATTAAGACGTACAGTATGTAGCTAATGTCCGCTTCTGTTTTATAATGAGGAAATTTTTATTTGAAACAGCAAGCCAAAATGCAACAGGATAGTTCTGATGGTAAGTGACACTTACCAGTGGTTCCTATTAGAGATATCTGTGAGAAACCAGCTGATCTGAGCATATTTACAAGCTGGCAGTATGTAGTCTTAATGCTGATAAACAGAAAACGGTATTAATTGCTCAGCATTGTTTAATGCTCTAGGGGTTAAATTTTTAGTCATCTCCTGAAGCCATTTATGTTCTCCTCTCATTACAGCCAGTAGCATCCCTCACATTCTTTGTTTGCAGACTCAGCAATGCTTGCTTTTGACTTTAAATATACTGCAAAAGTGTAATTGATTTATATTATAGCAGGCATTATTTGGGGGATATTTCCATACTAGCCTTGAAATAGTCCATTTGTTGCCAAAAGTGGATTTTGGCTATTGGTGGATTGGTGGCTATATAGATTTGGATTGATGATAGAGGTAGAGATAGAGATTAAAGATAGAGATGATAAAGACAGAGATAGAGATAGAGTGATGGTAATCCCACAGCAATGCGGTTGCTTACAAGGGGAAGGATCAACTCAGTCTACGCACCATAATCTGGAAATGGTCCATGTCATTTCCCCCCAGTTTGTAAACTATTAAACATATTACACTTTAGAAAGTACCATATATATGAATAATGTAACCTTATTAAAATGGGTGGAAAACAATTCAGCATTATGCAAGTGAAGAAAATCATGATGAATTATGAAATCACTAGTACACCAAGTTTGTTCAATGCTTACACAAAAGTATTAGATTTCACACACCAGGGACATCAGCAATGGGGTTTCCATTGCTCTTGTCCTTCCTCAGTCCTTCTCCCCCTTCCTCACCCCTGCCTTCTCCTCTCTGTGATGCTCTACTATTTGTCCCCCTCCCCTTCCTCCTACCTTTCCCCCTCTTCCTCCTGCATCTGCCTCTCTCACCTCCATTTCACCTCTTTCTCCCTTCCTCTCACTTATCTCTGGTAACCTGCCTAGATGAAGTTATGAAAATATTAAAATCCATATGTTCCACCTTCTTGTCCAACTTTCCATCCTCCTCTTCCCTCCTTTTCTGTTTTCCACTGTCCCCCTGTCTCTTCCTCATCTTTGACTTTTTGCTCTGTCTCTCCATTCCCTTCTCTCTTTCTCTCCATTATCTCTGATATTAAGATGAATCTTAAGACATTATTCCTCCTCTTTCTCTGCCTCTCTCCAGTTTCTCTTCTCCACCCCAGTCCATTACTCTTCATCCCCCACCCCTTCTTCTTTTCTATCCTCCTCTCACCTTTTCCCCTCTTCTCCCCATCCCTCTGCCTCCCTCTCCTTTACCTCTGATAATAACCTGCCTGGATGAAATCATAAAGGCATTCAAATTCCTGCCTTCCTATTTGTGCCTATCCTCCCTTCTCTACCTGTCCTGTCCCCCTTTCCTCACCTCTCCTACGGGTCCCTTCCACTTTCATCCCCCTCCCCTCCTTCATCATCCCTCTCCCTTCCCTCCCTGTTTTATCCCCCTCCTCTCTCCCTTTCCCCTCTCCCATCCACCCTACTGTCAGCTTTGGAAGCCATAGTGAAACCAGCATGATGCCACATTTTGAGCCTGGGAAAGTGGGAGGATGGAAGTTCTTGGGGTATATGTAGCTAGACAAAATAACATTCTTTTTGTAGTTCAAGGACATACTATTGTGCGCATATGTGAAGGGAAGTCTTCAGTTGGAACGGATGATGATTGGGGCAGATGGTGTGATGATGGGTGTAGGGGTTTGGATTTGTAGTTTTGATTATTGCAAAGAAGCCCAGAATTTTCAGATTTGGGATTCCCCCAGTTGTGCCAGTTACTATCCAAATAAAAGAGAACGAGCGATGTCTGTCTCAGAGTTATTGGTTGGAGTGGATGTTTGCTGGAATGCTGACACCTACTTCACCTTTTTGTCCCCCACCTCTTTCCCATCTTCCTTTCCCCCTCCCCTCCCTTCTTTTCCCCTTTTTACTTTTTCTTCCTCCCATTCCCCATTCCCGTTATACTCCTAGTTCCCATCCCATTGATTGGAAAGACCAATAGACTGTAAACCAAAAATATTCAGCCTACTTAAAGCACTGCAAATATATACTCTGCATTGTTTTCTGTTTGAAAAAGGGGGAAATCTTTAAAATATATTATTTTTTCTTTGAAGTCTCTGTCTTCCACATTCCTCTCTATCACTTTATTTAGTCAATGATGCTCTTGTTTTCTCCATCAAAAAAGGCAGGACACTATAAACAACTGAAACAATGGAAATGGAATATGGAGGGCAAATTAAACTTCATGTAAATCTATCCTAGGGGATCAATCTGCTTGTGTACATCAGTGACAAGAGGGTCTCCTGCTTGTGCAGGGGGTTGGACTAGAAGACCTCCAAGGTCCCTTCCAACTCTGTTATTCCATTATTCCATAAAGTTACACCATAGTTCTATATTTGTCAACTCAAATATAAACTTTATTGAGTTTAGGGTGGCTTCGTTCCCAGTAAAAGAGTAAATGCTGTAAATTGTTCAGGATTAAATATTTAGCAAACTAGAAATGTTGGTACTTTTTCAATCTGTGCCTTTGCTTTAAACTAACTACCACCTACTTCAAATCATGCTTGTGTTCAACTATGGCTTTGAAAAATGATAAATCAAGTAAATCCTACATACAATTCTCAAGCTTAGAAGAGCTGTCAGCAAGTTGACTGAAAATCTGGTACAACAGAGAAACCAAATATAACCATGAATCAAGAAGGAAGGTACAGAAACAAACTGAATCATTGTATCCCTGAGGCCATGAAGAAATAAAATATTATTTGGTACAGGCAGAATAATAGGAATGAATGACATCTTGGAACATTCTCAAAGGTGCTTGTAGCAATCATATCTAACAGTAAAGTTAAATTTTTCATTGTGAAGGAAGGAAGATTAACCAATAGGCTGTAAGGAATTTATTAATCTCTCTCCATCACATTTTTTTCTTCTTCTTTGGAAAGTCCATTTGGAATGTGATAGCCTAAAGTTGTTATTTATAATTCAGCACAACTTCGCACTTGATTGATAGCTTACTTTCTATCCAAATTCCTAAAATCACAAAATTAAGGCAAAAATTCTTATCAAATTCCTCCCTTAAGAATTTGATGTTGAATATTTTCAAGATGATGATTGAACAGTTATCCAGTTCTTGGAATCTACTTGTTTTGGCTTAGCCAGGATGTCCATTAAAACAATCATATAATAGGCAGAAAATATTTGACAACTATAAAATGTGTATACAAAACGTCGGAATCCTGACAATATTTAAGTCTTGGCATTAATTACTATATCTGGGGTAATTACATAAAGCACCAACATTTGTAAACCCAATCCCTCACAAAGCAGTTTGAAACTGACTTCTTTTTCCCAAAAAATATATGAAATAATTTTAGTATCTCCCTTTTATTTTACAAAAGGGAAATTTCCAAATAGAAAGGAACAGTAAATTATAAATGCTTATTAGTAATAAGCAGGCATATACAATAGAATGAAGGCTATTGCTGAGCACACTGGGTTGTATCCCAAAAATTGTAAGCCGCCCTGAGTCTCCGGAGAAGGGCGGCATATAAATGTAATTAAAAATAATAATAATAATAAATAAATAAATAAATAAATAAATACCTTCAACTCAGGGGTCCTTGGTGCTCTCTGAGCTTGCTTGTTTTCTTGCAGACATTTCATTACCCAAACTAGGTAATATCATCAGTGTTAGTAAAAAGTGTCAGTTTATATTTTAGTGGCTTGCCTGTCAGTTTTGGTGGGGGTGATCTTAGAGATTCTTTGATTAAGCTGTTTGCTGTTGGCTTCTTTGGCAGTTTCTTGATTGGAATATTGTTTACCTGATTGTTGGACTGATGTTAATCTTGGAGTTAATCTATTAATCAGTGCTGATTACATCTCAGATTAAACAAATATCGGCACACCATAGCAAATCTCAGAGAACAGTTGGATCAGACTATCGCACTAGAGCACATGGAGAGATTGGCCACTACCATCATGAATACATCCCATAGACATGCTGGGAAAAGAAAAACTGAGCAAATTCTTTAAACTCAATTCCAGAACCAAAGAAATACCAGAGTCTGAACAAGTGATCAACATGTCCAGCTGCCCACTATCCACTGCAGAACACAAGATCCTACAAAAAGGACTCAATTATAAAACAGGTGATGCCAACAACCTAGAATTTTTTGCAGCCCTAGCAGGGGCATTTAAAACCACTTGCCACAGACTTTAAGGAAACATTAGACAAAGCATCATTCCATAGAACAAAAGAAGACAAAGACAGAATTGACTTACAACAGAAGACAAAGCAGCTCTCAGAAGCATAAAGAACAACCAGACCATCATCATTTATCTGCAAACAAAGGCCAAACCATGGTTATTATTGGCAGAGCACAATAACTACAAAAAGCAAAAGAAATACTGGGGGGGGGGAAGGAACCTACCTCCCAGTCAATACTAACAGAATACAAAAACTAGAAAATCAGATCAAGAGAACCCTAAGTGACCTCACTAAGAAAGGTCAAATTACAAAAGAGGAACAGTGATGGATGAGAAGCAGTGGACACATCCTCCCACGCTTCTACAGTTGCCCTAAAATACACAAACTGGCATATGCCTCCATCCAATCACATCACTACCAGGGATCCCTACATACAACATTGCAAAAGAATTGACAAAAAAGCTTGGGCACCTCATAAGAGGAAGATTCCATTAACTTTCCATTACAGTGTCTTCAAACAGTCAGGGATGTGACTATAGATGAGGATGAAATCATGGTCTCCTTTGATGTTATAGCCTTGTTCACATTTATAGATGCAATATTAGCCAAAGAATCCATGACTGCATTGCTTCACAGCACACCTGACTTAACTGAATAAATGAAGATCGGAACATCCAGGATTAATTTTAACCACATACTTCAAATTTGATGGACAAAATTACCAACTAATTAAAGGGACACCTGTGGGATTACTGCTTTCAGGACTTATAGTGGAGGTCATCATGCAATGTATAGAAGTCATTGTGTTTCCACAAATACAACCAAAAATATGGATCGTATATGTAGATGATACCTTCACCATAATAAAAAAGGACCAATAAGAGAACACCCACAGAACCATCAATAAAATTTTTAAAGGAATCCAGTTTATTAGACAAGAAGAAACAATAACTCACTACTCTTCCTGGATATCCTGATCAGCAGGACCACAATGGCAAACTAAAAATGCAAGTCTATAAAAAAACCATCCATACTAACTAGGTGCTCCACTACCAAAACAACAACTAACCTCCCATAAGAGAAACTACATAAAGATCTTATTTAGATGAGCCCAAACACACTGCAGCACCCTGGAAAAAGAAAATAGATCATCTATACAATATATTCCAACAAAGTGGGTATCCATTCAACCAGGGGTGGGATTCTACTGGTATAACAACCAGTTTGGTGATTGCGTGCTTTGCAAGCCTATGCTTAACTTCAACTGCAGCCTCTGTGAAGAAAATAGCTGAGGGTTGATGAACTTGGTGGCATATTTTTTCTGCTAATTGAATTGGGAAAATGACAAGAGAAATGGTAGAGAGTCTATTCAATATGATGCTTCATGAATAAAATAGTGAACCTATGGGCATATGAATGAGAATAAGAAAGAGGAATGTGACTTGATCCTAGAAGCCGGAGTCACTATAGAACAGGGATCCCAATCCCCAGGCTGAAGCTCACTACCAGGCCGTGGCCTATTTGGAATTGGGCCACACCAGAGGTGGTGTCATGCCCTTGTTAGAGTCAGACTCTGAGGGAGAGGAGGAACAGCTGACAGGGAGTGGAGGTGTCACTCCAGAGGAGGCTGGGGAAGGGCAGAGGCCAGCTGGGCAGTCAGAGGAAGAACCAGGCCCATCCCCTCTTCATCCTAGGACACGCAGGGAGGAACAGAGAAGGCAACAACTTGGCTTACAAGAGAGGAAGCAGCCATGATCCCCCTCATTGGTTGCAGCTGGGGAGAATAATATATAAGAGAGATGGTTAAAACACAGTATTGCCAGAAGCAAAGTGTGTGCTATTTTGGGCTGAAGTTATCTTGGTTGGTGTCCTTCCAACAGACTGTGTCTTGTTATCTCCTTGAAGTTGGTAATTACTTATCCTGGTCCGTTGTGGAATTTCCTTCATTGTAGTTTGTTTTAGTTTTTTACTTCACCTCTATCTGCTCATTAAGTTCGGACTGTATTGCTTTCTTTTGAAGACTATTTTTGAATAAGTTTATCTCCAACTGAGAATTATTGAACAGTAGGGCCAAGTTGGAGGCATTAAAGGACATTTATTTACTTTTTGGATTTTGTTATGTTGTGTTACACTCGGGGTCATCACAGGTGGTATTCAGCAGGTTTGGACCAGTTCTGCAGAACCGGTAGTGGAAATTTTGAGTAGATCACAGAACTGGCAAATACCACCTCTGACTGGCCCTGCCCCATCTATTCTCTGTCTCCCAAGTCCCAGCTGATTGTCCGGGTCTTCTTTTGTTGCCCTGCACAGGAGAATGGAGCTGGAAAGCAGGTTAGTGGGGTGGGAAGGGAATGGGATTTTGCAGTAACCTTCCCCCAGGAGTCGGGAGAGAATGGAGATTTTACAGTTTCCTTCCCCTGCTACGCCCACCAAGCCATGCCCACCAAGCAACACCATGCTCACCAAGCAACGCCGACAGAACTGGTAGTAAATTTTTTTGAATCCCACCACTGGGCCACATGCATGGCTGGTCAGAGCACATATGCATGAGCAGCTCAAACTTGTGCAACCGGCAGGCTGGTAGGTGCTCATGCATGTGCGATGGCTTGCTACTCGTGCAAGTCAAGCTACATGCCTACACAATGGCCTGATACTTGCATGGCACAGTTTCCCTCTCCCCTCCAGCTGGGCCATCAAGCAGCAAAGGTTGGGGTTGGGGACCACTGCCATAAAATGAAAAAGTTTTTGTCACTGGAAAAATGGATTGAAAAAGTTCTTGTCACTGGGAAAATGGATTGTCCAAAAGTTTTGTGGACCACAGCAATTCAAAGAAATCCACAGTATTGCTCCAGTTCCATAAACAGGAACAAAAAAATCTGAAGCACTTGCCCTGAGCTCTCAAAATAGATATGGCTGTAAGAGCAGCTCAGGCTGGAGCCTATTCACAACAAAAGATTGCTTTAAAAGTGTCCTAAATATTTTATTGTTGACTTTCCTGTGCTACAAAACTTTGTTCAATAATGAGAACGTTTTTTAAAAAACCAAGTGAATATAACCTAATATAATACAATATGATACAAGTCTCATTTTATTTCTATATTGCTCTTCCTCATTCAAGAGCTAGAGCAATTTACAAAAGAATATTAAAAGGGTTCTTAAAATCATACAACAAAGCCAATAATCTTAAAAATAATAAACACATAAATTGTAAATGTTCATTGAAAAAAAGCACAGACAATATAAATGTCAGTGTAGCTCCAGAATGGTTATTATCTTACAAATAAAAATTTCCAAAAGTGCTTAGCTAAGAAGGTAAATTTTTTTCAGGATGGTTTTCAGACTGTATAGTTTATGTGACACTGTGCAATATCCTACGAGTTGTGTCTACTTATGACAACCAGTGACTGTAAATGTAACATATGGACCAAACGTTGAGCTCTGTTCAGTAAGCCATAAAAACTATCATCAAAAGTGTCATGGCAGAAAATTAAAATATAAATAGCATAATAGCACTGTGTGTTATCGAGCTTCGAGTTCACTCTGAGCCTGTCAGCTCCGAATATGCCTCTCAGCTATTCTGTTGTGGTCATCAAGGGGCCAAGCCACCCCCAGGCCTGGCGGGTGTCAGGCTTCAGCGATCTTACCGACTCATCTGGTGTGAAGCCCGACATAGCATCTTAGGTGGGGAGAGAGTCCGAAGATCCTGCTGTTTCTGATATGCTGGCTTGAACAAGGAAAGAAATTTCACTCCTGCAGTTCCTATATCGACTTGAAGCATCTCTACCTTATTGGCAGGGAACTGCTTGGGGGAGGCTTTACTGACACCTACCCTTCCTGACTGATGGAGGCTCACTGGGAGAAAAAAAGGGGGGGTTCGTACTTTACCAAGACAGAACGTTTGCTTTAACGGCAGATTTGAGACAGGTGTGTGTAGCTCAGAGGAGAGAAGTAAGTTGCCGATAGTGATCTATTAGTTGCGTTTAGTATTGCGGGGTGGAGGTGGTTAGGATTAATGGGTGGGCGGATGTTAGTTAGCTGCATGGGGTGGGACTGCATAATAAAACGCACTGAGAGGCAGATGCTCTCAGCGCTGGCTTTGATTGGAATAACCATTGTTGCCGTGTTGGGAGGAAACAAGTCAAAATCTACCCATGAAGGACTGTGAGTAAAATACTTTATTGCCAAAGTTTCTATGAAACTGAATGGAGTCTGACAGTGGGATCTTGCCTATCATCTCCATGCCCTGCTCCACCCCGATCAAGTGGGGTAGTGTGAATATCTGATTGACATCTTCCAGGCTGTCCCGAAGCTCCATATCTCTGGGATACAACTGGCCCCATAGTCTCTAGGAATCGTCCAGACAGTGGTTCATAACACTCCTGACCCCTAGGAACGTCCAGTGGATTGGAACTCTGTAAAGGGCCCCGAGGTACTAATGAAGATCCAGAGGGACCAGCATGCTTCTCTTTTCCATACCAACTAGACTGGTCCTGTAAATATGTGAGGCATATTCGGAGGTGACGGGCTCAGAGTGAACTTGGAGCCCAACATGTGTGAGATGGGTGCTATATAAATTTGTTTAATATGTAGATAAACACCATTCTATACAAGGCTACTTTATTTCACTTATACTGTAAAATCCCCATTCCCTCCCCACCCTACTAACCTGCTTTCCAGCTCTGTTCTCCTGTGCAGGGCAACAAAAAAAGACCCAGCCAATCAACTGGGACTCAGGAGGAAGAGTATAGATGGGGGCGGGGCCAGTCAGAGGTGGTATTTGCTGGTTCTCCGAACTACTGAAAATTTCCGCTAGCGATTCTCCAGAATTTGGTCAGAACCTGCAGAATACCACCTCTGTTTGGGAAGATGGAGTTATGAACTAAAGCTTTCCTACCATTAACAGCATGACTTAGTCACAAACAAATTAGGTGGGTTATTTGTTTGTTGCAAGAGAAATACATTTTTTCTTCTACTTGCTATTTTTATCTTCATTGTACATTACTAGAGAGCTATGCTCTCAATAATGCCCTAGTAATTGATGAAACAATGCAGATCTGGGCATTTTCTGGCCCTCAGGCTGCATCTGGATTTTTGGCTGTCACTGTCTGGCCCACACATGTCACTTTTATTTTGAAGTTGACTCCTATTTTTTTTTAAATTTACACATGTGGATGCATGCATGCCTATGCATTGTCACAGCCCTATTGAATTGGCCCTGTACAATAGTCCCATTTTCTCATGATGCCCCTTGGAAAAATGAATTGCCCACCCCTGAAATAATGGGTGATTATAATTAAAATATTAATATCTAAAAGAAGGGCTGGGAAACTTTCAGCTACTAGTTCTCTGGACCAGTTGAAGAGCCGCCAATAATTACCAAAATAGTAGTGACATCAAAAGAGCAAACTTTTTGCCCTATTTTGAGGTGCTTAGATTTTTATAATGAGAATGAGAATAAGAAGCCTTTAGGAGACAAACTGCTCTTATATCTATCCTTAAAACCTTTAGCCTTCCCAGTAATGCCTTCCCTTCAAATTCTTCAGGAAAGTGTCTCCAGTTTGGTGGCACAATATTAACCATTTTTATAGCTTTGGATTGTTTGACAAAGGTGGAAGCGAGAATGATTTGCCTCTCAGAGATCTCTTTTTTTTCCTTCCTTAGTTTTAGGGAAAAAAACCCAAAACAAAAGCACATTGCAACAAAAGAAAAACCACTACAGAAAATTGTCCATTTTGCCTTTAGATTTTGCATGATGATCTCAGGCTTCTAGTGGCTGCACATGGCCTGAATATCAGAGGCCTGCTATCTTCAACTCTTTGTTATAATGAGGCTAAAGCCTTGTCTGCCACAGTTTGATCTAGCAACCATCCTTTATGCTTTTGCAGTCTCAAATCTTATCCACTATAATGAGCACTTCAAGAGGCTATTCTTGAAGAACATCCATTAGATGTAAGCTTCTTCCTAAGTCAACACGGAATCTACAATGTATTCCATCTGGTATTTCTATAAAATATTTTCATGTCACCTCTAAAGTAAGACTCTGTTTCCTTCTCTCTAAATAATACAAGCTTTTGTAAAGCCAGGAAGATAGAAGTAATTTCTAACTTGGTACACAGAAACTTTAATTGATCTTGTATTTCTTCTAACAGCACCAGTCATTTAACTGCCGTTGCAAGGCTATCATTTCATTATGATCTTTTTTGGGAATAAATTATAACTGCAAAATAATATGAACTGTAAAACTAGACCTAGGCCTCTAAATGTTCATGTCTGCCTTGGCTCAAACTCTTGCCAAAAAATTGGTAAACAGAGGCCTTTTTTATAGTAGAGTAATCTTGCTTGAGGCATTAAAATGCTAAGGCTATAAAGAGATTTATCTGAGATTTATGGGCTAGCTCTGCTTCTTATGGTGGAATTTGTGTCGCTACTTTTGGCCATCCATTGTTTTAGTATTTTTGCCTACTATAACAGCAGGGTCTCAGTGAGCCACCTTCCACATATTTCCTCAAATAATAGACTCACCACATCAGTTTTGTGCTTTCCCCATTCAAGAAATTGGGTTGTGAAAATGTATATTTAATTAGTATGTGTTCTCTTGTAATCAGTGTAATAGTACATAGCCTTAATTGTATGAGTTTGTTGCTATGGAGTTCCTACCATGTTAATAAATGTGTAGATTACCCATTATGAAACAAAGCATTTCTGCAGCACAGACTTAGGATAGGTTGTATTTTATTGATTTGTGATACAATTATTAAGTGAATAGCATACTTGGGGAAAAGGCAAGAACTGAATTGCTTTGGAAGTCAAAACATCTAGTGCATAATCAAAATTCATGTGTAAGCTATCGATAAAGAATTGGTAATAAATAAAATAGGAAAAAATAGATCAAGAGTATGTTGTACATTGTATTTTCATTCTTCCAAAATTATCACATTGACTTGGTTCTGGGATGCCATCCAGAACTTGCCTCACTTAACATCTGTGGGATTCAATTAACAACAGTAACTGGAACTGCTGAAATTGCTGTCAGGAAGTGATGAGATCATACTTTACAACTAAATTGCTTAGCCATTGAAATTCTGGTCACAGTTGTCGTAAGTCGGGGACTACCTATATTGTTGAATGTTCCATTCTAAGCCCCAGGCTTCTTGGTTACATGACTTGGAGTGGAGCATATAGTGTCTGACTTATGCTGCTTAGTGCATTCTGGGTGACTAGTGAGTAGAAATACATACACACCACATTAGTTTGTCACACAAAAGAAAAAATGATGATTCCCTGTGTTTGCTGCTGGTAAAGAATGAAGGAAGCAAAATGCCAGAAGTCACGCTCTTTATGTATTCCCTGCCTTGTTCTAGCTTCCAACCTGAAGAAATTTGAAAAAAACAACAACATGTAAAGCATTTCAAGATTCCATTGCTTGTGTATCCATCAGCAAAATAACTTTGAAAACAGAAAGAACTCAACCAAATTTGGTTTGTATGTTTGGGTGGGGAGAAAACCAGCAAAAGAAAAATCCAGTTCAAAAATAGGTTAAATAAGGCAACAGAGAGAGTGTGTGTGCACCTTACTTTGTTACACAAAGCCAAATACTATACTGTTGACAAAGAACTCCAGAAGCCATGCTTTTTCTACCTTGTTATATAAATATTAAATGCAGAATTGTCAGATCCAAGCCCAAAGACTTGGATCTGACAGTTCAAAGCAAGATCCAATCAAATACAGTCCTTTATTTGCTTGCACCTAATAAAACATTATTTATTTATTTATTTTGTCATGTTTATGTCAGAGGTGGCATTCAGCAGGTTCTGACCATTTCTGGAGAACCGGTAGCGGAAATTTTGAGTAGTTCGGAGAACCGGTAAATACCACCTCTGACTGGAGATTTTACAGTATCCTTCCTCTGCCATGCCCACCAAGCCACGCCCACAGAACGGGTAGTAAAATTTTTTGAATACCACCACTGGAGGTAGTGACCCTTTGAAAGCTATATGCAATACAATTTTATTTTTAATGTATGCTGATTAGTGTACATTCAAAGTGACAATAAAATTATTCTAAGTAAGTGTTACCAAACTAAAGCTGTGCCTTTTAACCTTACAGATCTATCCTGAGAGATATTAAGGTATGGCTACCATGAACTTCTTCCCCTCTTCTCCATCCACCTCTGGACTGTGTGCAGCCCCTTAATTCATCTCTATGTTGCCAAAACTCATCCTACCCACTGCTTCTCCAGGTACACATTTCATCACAAGAATGTTCTAAATCTAAAACATATTGTTGACGTGGAAAGCACATCATCCTTTTTTCAATGGATGCTTGTTATTATAGTACTGTGAGTTGGATCTCAATTTCTATCTTTACTCATATAAAAGATTGGACAATATCTCCTATCTTATCTCAGGCTCATCCATAGTATTTCAAAAGGTTTTCCCTATTACTAAAGTTTGGCAGATTTTCATATATAGCATGAAGTAGCAAAGGAAGGGGAGTAAGGGAAGTATTTTCAATGAATGTGAATTTCAGCATCTTCAAAGATGGAAAGTTTGGCTTTGACATGAGCCAATGATTTATAAGATTACATAAATAATTTTACCTAGCTTTTTCCTGGAATGACATGTCAAAAATATCTGACATGTTCATCACTTTAATTTTTCTACTAAGAAATTTCACATAGGTATATGAATGTGTCAGGAAAGGTTTTGATATAACATTCTAGGAAAAAAGTTCATCTCATTTCCAACATGTCTTGGTTGTTCTAAGTTATTATTCTATTAATACAATCTTCAAATAATTGGAACAGGCCTGGCATCAATATTTACATCCTAAAACAGTTGCCAAGGTAGCTTGACTCACAAACTTGTAATGTTTCATTCCTTTGGCATTTTCAAGTCAACCTGGAAAACAGGCAGCTTGTATTGATAAATGGACCAATTTGGTCTTCATTTTATTCTATTATTCTATACTAATTTACCTTGCAGAGTTTCTAAAGTGAATTTCAGAATGGTAGCCATGCTGCTTCCCACTGTTTCCAAAAGTCTGATTTGTCATTACAGGGCAAGGATGTGTACTGCAAATCCATCAATCTTAATGAAAATTGCATGACATGTCAAGTTTCTTCTCTAGTTGGTGAATTAATGCATACATGCAAAGCAGACTGCATGAAGTCTTAAAATCAAAGACAGAGGGGAAAATAATCTGATTACTAACATTTTTTGTTGTGTCCTCAAAAACAAGACTGAGTTAATGAGAACTCCCATACATGGCAAGAAATGTTGATGAAGAGAATGTTTTTAATCATCTCTTGTCTAGTTGTGCTTGGTCCCCAATTCTGAGTCAATTGAAGCTGTTTATCTGTTTTCTATGTCTTTATGGGCTACTAGTATTCCTTGAATGTTACAAAACATCCATGAATGGCAGTGATAACTGAAAAAACTCTTTGCACTGTAACTCTCTTGTGATCTGTCAAGGATCAAGTTAAGGTGATAAAATTGGCCATTCTGGCTTTCATTAAATGCTTGTTGAATGTAATATATTGTTTTATCTTCTGCCTTGCTTCTTTCCCTGCCATTATGCCTGAATCACAACAAACCACTCTTTCAGTTGTGGTGCAACTAAATCAATGGTGTTCATTATAATTCAGATGGGATTTTGTACTTGCCCTGCTGGAGGGCCATGTGAGATAATTATTTTTAATTTAAAATGGATGCTTTAAATGAGTGAGATGAGGGTTGGGGTAAAGGCTGGTGATTGAGTTAGATGGAAGGAAAATGATTGCTTTTTAGATTTGCCGTGTTGAAATATACCTTTTGAGCAACAAATAATGCTCTCATGTTCATGCTCTTGAAATGACTAAAAGATTTATATGTATGATGACACTACTTTTCTTCTATGAAAATAATGATCAATAGGAATTGATATCAATTTCAGAAATATTTGGGGTCAATCATACAAATATATTGAAATTAAATTTGGCACCACAAGGCCAATGTATAAACTTTTCCAAATGCTGTTAAATTCTTTGTATACTTTATATATACAAAACTTTCTTTTACTTATCTCTGGTTGATAGTAGTATACCAATCCCTCACCAGTTCCATTTATAATCTTAAATTGAAAGTATATTTAGCTATAGCTTACTGTATATCTTGATTTGCAAAACAGATAGCATCTGGGACGCCATCTCAGACAGTTTCATGTTTAGTGTCCTGTCACAATTTGAAGTGGTTGAATTAATCTCTGTCTCTCCCTCTCCCTCTCACCCTGCCCTCACCCCACCCCCAGCTAAAGAAAGATTGGGCTAAGTCTAAAGGGAGGTATGGAATATACTTTAGGTATTGCTTAAATCTGTGAAGGAGCTTACTGGATGTTTTTAGCCCATATTTTCTCACAACCTAGTTTATCTCAGGAAGATATTAAAGTAAAACTGACAAGAGTTTTCTCCTTTGAACTACTAGAATAACAATATGACCATAAATCAATTTAATTATAATAAATGTTGGGAATTTTTGATATATATTTTCAAAAATATGAAGAGCTTTTAATTAACTTTATATAAAATGTCAATAAAATAGTTTCTATTTTTAAAATTCTGAATTAAACAAAACCTTGGGAAGTAAAGACAGAATTTACCACATTTTCTGGTACTGTTGCCTTTAAAATTCAGGCACCTGATGTGGCATGGAGCAGGGGAGGGGATGTTGGGAACTTGATTTCTGAATTTAGGAGAAAGACACTAACTTTACAAAGGGAACCCCCTCACCTCTTCCAGTATGGACCAAAAATCAGGCAAATCAAGAACTGTTTATTAAGGGGTCAAGTCTTTATGTAGATACAGAAACTATTGATACACGATATTGGTATTTGTGGTGTGTCAGAAAACAATAATAAAAGACACTGATTAGATGTAGAAAAGGCGGATACCCTTAAATTATATTGCATCTTTCCTTTTCTCAGTCAGACTTGTTTCTTTGACCCTTACAACATGAAAGGACTCCAGAATATGTTCCCTACTGATTAGCTTATCAATTAGCTATTTTTAAGACATTGAAAATGGCTGTAGATAAAAAGAAAACACAGTTTCCTGCACTTCAAAAGCAGGCATGGACACTTTATAGGGGAAAAATGCCTAGCATTCCAGGTAAAAAAATTCCCATTTGGCTTTTATATTTAGTAAGCAAGTGAGCAGTTAACATCTGAAATTGCATGGGATCTATGGAGTGTTCTGTGAGGCAGAACTAAGAGAATAATGGCAACATTGGGTGACACGCAAACATTAAAAAGTACATTGTATAATAAATGTTTCACTGAACTCCAATCCGGGAGCTAAGAAGTGAGCCAATCCCACTGGATTGGTTGGCCTTCCTTTGTTCTTAAAAATGTTCTTTGTCCCTAGTTAAGGAGTTAACTATTCTGGCTAATTTATGTTGTTGTGTAATTAAGTCTTTAATTAAGTAATTAAGCTCTGATTAATGTACAACCCCCATGTTGTTCTAGTAATTGATCTAGGGCCAGCCCATTTTGCTAAAGTGGAAGTGGTGTTTTTTGTCAATATTAGTATGGCAGAAACACCAATTGTATAATTGTACTGTTAAGGGAGGGGAAGGAAGGAAGGAAGGAAGGAAGGAAGGAAGGAAGGAAGGAAGGAGGAAGGAAAGATCTGAAAGAAAGGAAAGTGTTGAAATAATTTCTATTAATCAGACCTATGAATGATTAATACTTTGAGGATCTTGTTAACCTGTCTATATATTTAATATTGTATAAAGATACTGAGCCCAATCTTGTTGTTCAAATCTATATTTATTGTAACAAGCAGCTTAAAACAAATAAACATACAGAAAGACTATTACCAGTGTCCTCTTCTTGAGTTTGTCTCTTCTTGAGGTTTCTTCTCCTCAGGTCTCCTTTTGTTTCTGCAACTACCTATGTAGTTGGAGTTTCTTTGTCCCCTTTTCTACTTAGATATAAATAGTCAAATAGTCTTTAGCCTAGGAACACTTTCTCTTCCTTCCAGCTTGATATACAGGGTTTCAGAGATAGATTTTTGAGAGAACTGATAGCCTATGCTGAACAGTCTCCTTTAGGGACAATTGAGAACAACTCTCTAAGAAACACAGACCTCTTGAGACCTCATCCTCCTCTCATAAAAAATGGTCTGAGGTAAATGCCAGTTGGGTTGCCCCTTTTATACCTCAGGGGTGTGGTTTGTGACACCAGTAAGGGTATGAGGTGTCACGCTGGCATTGGTGGATTTGATCCTTCACCAAATCCTGACAAATTGTAAACTGCATAGCAACACCTGAAAACTTATTTTCTGACAGAAAGGAAGAATATATATAGAGAAAAGAGAGAGTACCTTTGGCTAAAAAGAAAAACAGTCACCTGAGCTTCAAGGCAAGGCATGGAAGTCATGATAAAATGCTAACATCAACAACAAGAACTAATAATGAAGTCCAAAATTCCAGGTAACAATATCTATCTAGATAATAAGAGCCTTGGTGGGGCAGGCTGTTAAACACCTATCAGTTAGCTCCAGGTGCCTGCAATTAGTGCAGGTTCGAATCGCACCAGGCTCAAGGTTGACTCAGCCTTCCATCCTCCCGGGGTAGGTAAATTGAGGACCCAAGATTGTTGGGAGGAATAAGCTGACTTTGTAAAAATGCTGCTTGGGGGGACCAAAAGCCCTAGTAATAAGCAGGCATATACAATAGAATGAAGGCTATTGCTGAGCACATTGGGTTGTGCTCCAAAGATTGTAAGCCGCCCTGAGTCTCCGGAGAAGGGCGGCATATAAATGTGAATTTAAAAAAATAATTCACATGCCATTTCAAATGGACAATTTTGTGGTGGAAAAAAAATCCACACTAAGCTGAATCAAAAGTTCTTGTTACATTGGACTTTATTTTCACCACTAAAAGGGCAATAAAACCTTCCTACTCAGAAAGCAATGTACATTTTGACTGGAGCAGAGAGGAGGGAACTGTTTGATTGGCTTGCCCAGGAGTTTTGCAAGACTTTATGGAAGCTCTGACAGGCAGTTTTGTGGAAGGTGTGGTTAACCACTGGAATAAGTAATCAAATGCAGTTCTAGACAAGTTTGCTCTTGAATGTCCCCCTCCTGTCTACTAATCTGAGTGGGCTGCTGTTTAATAATTATATGAAACTGTTTATAGATGTAATCCCTTAGCATGTTGGGGTTCTTCTAGTTCAGTGGTGGCTAACCTTTTTGGGCTCCTGTGCCAAAAATTGTGTGCATGCTTGCACACTTGTGCTCACATGCCAGCACCCAGAAGGCAATGTGGCCCACCCCATGCCCCCTACACATGTGCGTGCAATCCCCACCCACCCACCTCTGCACCCCCTTACCTGCACTGCACCTCACAGCTGATTTTCGGCCAGTTTGAGGCCTTTTTCGGCCTCCCAGAGGCTTCAGGAAGGCTTCTTCAGGCTTTTCAGGCCGAAAACTAAGTTGGTTTCATCACTTCCGATATTTCCAGAAAAACAGGAAGTGAAGAAACGGGCCTAGTTTTTGGCCTGAAAAGCCTGCAGAAGCCTTCCTGAAGCCTCTGGGAAGCCGAAAAAGGCCTCAAACCAGCCGAAAATCAGCTGTGAGGCGCGCGCATGCACAGTGAGGTAAGTTTGCCTACAACTCACATGCCAGCACAAATGGCTCTGCGTGCGTCACCATCACAGTTCTAGTTGAAGGCTCTAGATGGAATAGCAGATGGAGACAATGGTAAAGAAGGCATTTGCACAGTAACATATTTATGAATTGGATGGGAAAAATGGGTGGAAGGAAGGAAGGAAAGAAGGATAATATCATTCAAAAATATTAATTTGAGGAATACTGGCATTAAATACTTTTGTACCTTGTACAGTTAGGTAAGTGGAGTGATATCTGGCTTCATTGTCTGAACTGCATAGATCTTCTGACCTGATGGATTCAGGTCGAAACAGTCAGGTGGAACCATGGTCTGATAGTCCTCATGCCATTTGAGTTTTCCAGATCAAATGCCCTCAGATTCATCATCTTCCTAAATTATGTTTCATTGCTGTCTTCAACCTATGATTGTTTGGCTCACAGCTTGAATTATATGGCAGTTACTTTTAACATTCATCAGCAAACAGAATGCTATTCAATTCTGAAAAGCCGTCTTAGTAAAAAACATGCTATTTACAATATTCTTTTAAATACTGCAAAGGTAATCTCAATGGAGAAGCATTATCAGAAGAACTGCGGGTTTGTGGTTTTTTTTATACTGTGGGGATCCTCATTTGTAAGTGACTTTTATGCTTTGATGCAGCTACCACATGCCTTTATGCACAGTAGACCCAAAAGGTGTTTGCAACAATTGTACTCAAGAGAATTTCTAAGATGATCATTTGGGTTAAATGCCCTATTTCATATGCATGAAAACTGGCAGGGGAGCTACTTAGGGTGCACTTGGGCTTGTGGGAAGATTAAAAAAGGAGTCTCCATGAGCTTGTCTGCCAAGGAGCTATACAAATGCTGTAAATTCCTTACTCTACCTGTAGAACCTGTGTAAGAGCCAAACGCCTACCAAACTCATCTAAAACATATAAAAAGAAATTGATTTATGGCAAATTAGACCTGTGGATCATTTGTTCAGCATCTGCTTGTTTACCAGCCCTAGCAGCAATTTTCCAGGGCTTCAGATGGTGACCTTTTTCATCATTTGCAATAAATGACTTATACTACCACAATAGATGTTCTTCTTTCAGAATCCAAGTAATAATCCTTTTTCTCTTCCAATATATTAGAGACCAAGGCAAACCAATCTCCCCAATCACATTAAGAATACTTTTTCAACTGATATTTAACATTGGTGTATCCTGCAACTACTTGATCAAAGCTAATTTGCAATGAATATTTTGGATGGTCATAGAGGTGATTTAAATTTTCATTTAATTTCTGTCTCCCTCTCCCTACCCCACTCCAAAATTTATTTAATAATTCCTCAGGTTACTCAAAATTGTTATCTGCAACACAGATGGAAAAGTAAATATCATCAAATGAAGAGTGCAATTTATGAAAAGAAAAATACTCAAAAGAAAGGAAGATTCATTACACTGAACATAAACTATACATTTATATATAAATTGATGGCATAAAAATTCTGTTGAAGGCATTTGGGTAAGAATAAAATGAAAGAAAAACAAAAGAGGATATTCTGCTAGTTTATTATAGAGTGGCTGGGCAGATAGAAGAAATGAATGACATCTTTCTATGTCAGATGATCAAACTTTCTAAGAGACATGCAGTGGTAACAATGGGACATCTGCTGTAAATGAAACTGCCATCATCCAAGGTCCAAGAAATTCATATTTTTTTTCTTGCAGAATACTTCATTTATCACAAATCTGGCAGATTTGAGACCTGAGTGCTCTGCGGTGGGGTGAACTTCCATTGCTAGACATAGCTCCTGACAACCTAGCAGCTTGAAAACATGCAAATGCAAGTAGATGGATAGGTAGCATGTTGGGGGGAAGGTAACAACATTCCATGCATCTCAGCATATAGTCATGCTGGTCAAATGACCATGGAAATGTCTTTGGACAACACTAGCTCCCTTGGCTAAGAAATAGTGTCATGGTTCTGAGTAATGAGCCCAATCAATTTAGGATTCTGAGGATGTGGTTTTTCTCAAAGATCCATTTTACTGGGTATATCATACCAGCATGTTAAAATGTGAAACCAACTCTGAATAATTTCCTTGCTTTGGTACAATTAAAGAATAGATATTGTCCACCCCTTGTGTCACAGATCATGTTAACCAACCAAGCAGGTGATGAGCTTCTCATCACTCCCTTCTGCTGTTGCTAGGGCACGTTGAGCTGACCTTGGTTCTCATGAGCCTTATTGCTGTTATGTCTGGTACTGTGGAGGAAAACATTCTACATTCTTCAAATCCCCCTCCCCCCAATATGCATGGCAACTTAGAAATGAAGCAAAGTAAAGTATGGCTTTGGCTAGAGTAATTTTGAGAATTGACACCCTAGACTGAACAAGAGAAACCTTTTCCTTTACCTTTATCTTAGAAGGAAATAGGAATCTATTATTCTCTGCTCAGTTGTCAAAATGAGGAACTAGCTGAAGAAATGAAGCTGATTGGAACCTTGGGGTAAAATGATGAAGCAATAATAATATGAAGCCCTGTGAATATTCAGACTTATGTATTGGATTTCAGAAGAACAGGTTTTTATGAACTCAGATAGAAGGTACACCTGTTTGAAATCTTGCAGGAGAAAAGTATCCAGGAAAGGTGAAGAAAAGACAATTACAAGCAATTTTTAATTGAAGGAAAAACAGAAAGACATCTAAAGACCAGTGTGAACATACACGGACCTTTCTAAAATGCTAGGGGACATGTACAGGAAATGAAAAAAAATGTACATGTAACAAAGAAGATTACAAGGCAATGGCCAGAAACTGTATGGATTGTTTCAGAAAAGCTAACTTGTTGAGATAAAAATTGAAAGAAATGCCCAGAAAAACTAAAATGGCTTTTACAAAAATGAAAAGAAAGGCAAAAAGGGTAAGAGTGCACTGCAAGGACAAAAAGATAAGCTGGTAATGGTTGATGAAGATAAGTTAGGATGTCTTAACTCATAATTTATGTATGTCTTCTCTTAGAAATGAAACAATGCCCTAATGGGTCATTGATGTGCCACTATTTAAAAGAACAGAGCTCAGGATAGACAAAAAGGGGATAGAAGTTAACTTAAAGTCTCCAGGGCCAGATAGATTATACACTAGGGTACTCAAGGAACTAATAAATTTATGATAAAATCACCAACTATAATCTTTGAGAACTCCCGGAGAACTAATAAGGCCCCAGATGATCAGAAGAAAATAAATGTCCCTATCATGAAAAAAGAGAAGGACCAGAGTTATAGACCAGACAGTTTGAAAGTTTATTTTAGGCAAGATCCTGAAGCTTCTGGGTGATATCATCCACTAATTTGGGGTTCAATATCATCAGTATGCTGATGATACTCAATTATAGAGATTGGACTGCCATTTGTCAGAAATGGTGCAGGATCTCCCACTTGGGTGGGGGATTGGACTAGATGACCTACAAGTATCTTCCAACTCCCATTATCTGTTATCTGTTATATATCTTTTAACATGAGGCCAACCAAATGCAGCTTTCAGGATTCCATCCCACTGCTTAGAGACTGTGTACATTTGGATGGGAAAGCATCATGTCTACCTCAGTCCTACTACATGTTTAATAGGCCATGTAGATCAGTGGGTATTTTATCTTTGACCTTGGATGGGATACCACTTCTCCTTCAAGACTGGAATGCAATATTGGGTTTTTTGGGATCAAAATTTCTTGCTTAAAGAGTGTGGTTGTCAGCTGAGGCAAAAAAAATTTGCACAACTATCTGGTGCACCAATTGCACTCTTTCCTAGATTGAAGGATCCTTCACATAATCACTCATCCCATAACCATCTCTCGCCTTGACTACTGCAATGTATCCTATCTGTTGCTGTTCTCAAAGTTTACCTGAAAATGTAAAGTGGTATAGCATGCAGCAGTGCAGGCTTCAGCAGCTGGCCTTTGGTTATCCAATACCCAGCTGTGTCTGCAGTTTCCAAAGTTTGCAAGCAACATATGTGCAAATATATGGAGGTGAAAAAATGGATAGAAACAAATCAAGGACAGAAGCAACCTGGAATTAAGGAGAAATTTCCTAACAGTTAGAACAATTAATCAGTGGAACAGCTGGCCTTCAGAAGTTGTAGGTATTTTATCATTGGTGTTATTTAAGAAAAGACCAGACACCACCTGTCTGAAATGGTATAGTGTCTCCTGCTTGAGCAGGAAGTTGCACTAGAACATGGGTGTCAAACTTGTCATGTCACATTGCTGTCATGTGACATATCATGTTTTTTCCCTTCATGCACCTTGGATAAGCGTGGCCTGCACATGACACATCTGGCCTGCAGGCCATCAGTTTGACACCCCTGGACTAGAAGATCTCCAAGGTCTCTTCCAGCTCTATTTTGATTGACTGATTGATTGATACTTTGATACATTCGGGGCTGCCATGATGTTATAGTCTGTTATAGAACTTCCATCCTCTGTCAATCCAAAAGTGCTTATTTAGAGATAGGAATATGGCCACATAGTTGGAGTAGTAATTTGATGACAATTAACACACTTGTCATTGACTAGCAGCAAGCGATAGCTTAAATTGTCAATCCAGTGTCTCAATAATTTATGTTTTAATGAGTCATCAAAGAAGAGAACAGCAACCCAAACTGCCCGAAACTTAAAGAATGTATGACTTTTCTAATAAGGAACCACATGTACAGAGAGGTCATAAATGATTGCGCACAGCTGGGGGACACATGTAAAAATAATTTGCAGAGCAAAAGAACTGAGGGCATAATAATGGAATTTTGCACCGATCGGGCTCCAAGAACAGCCCTGCACCAGTTAATAAAACAGGTTTAAAATGGTATTATGCTCTACCATAAGAAACTGTGTCAGTATGCTCTCCACCTGAGTGATTTATAATTCTCAGAGAGATACTGAGAGAATTGTTTTGTTACAAGGTTAATAGTGCAGTAATTGAAATGAGTGCATGTTCCACTGTGAGGGAAAATGAGGCAGAGAGAGAACCCCCTCTTCTATTAAAATTGTGAAAATGCATAGGAAAATTAGAATTACTCATGAATTGTGATGTTCATGTTGAAAGCTTTAAAAAAAAGAAAAGAAAAGTAAGGCAGCTGTGTTGCACAGACAGTAAGCATAGCCTTTATTTTTGGATGGGGAAAAAATCCAGGTCTGTTTTTCTCTCCCTATTTTTCATTTGTTAGGTAATGCTATTTCTTATTCTCGGGGCAGGCCTCCCCACCAACGGGCAAAATTCCAACCAGTCATGGATTGCAAGGTTTCAGATTCACTGCCAATATGGCCAGTCACAACAACCTGGAAGATGACATGGCAAGGGAGGCTGATCTGTGCTATTCTTTTAAACACTTTGTCCACCAGTTATGGTCTTAGATAGCATCTTATTAACACAGTGAGCACTCTAATATACAAAGCTTGGGATCTTGATCATCTACCCCAGATAGGACTTGCCTGTCAAATCCAAGGAAAGAGAGAATTTCCTTCAAATTTCTGAATTTTTCCAAAGATGTCTAACTGGAGGGGGCAGAAAACCAGATATTCTTGGTGAACATTCCTTTTCTCCCAAATAGTTTGCCTCCTGAAATAATAAAAACTTTCCCTCACACAGCCTTTTACATCTCATAAAAACAGGCCCCTTGAAGATCTTTAGGTTTGATGGCTATTTAGCTGTTGGCACCTGTGTGATTGTTGTGGCTATTATAATGAGTAAGATGTCATATTTAAGGGTTTCATTGCATTGTTGCATTGTATGTATATATCAGTGTTCCTGAGGTGGTTCATAATTCTCATAAATTCAATTTACTAGATGACTATTGCTCTGTTTTATCATTAATTCAGAGATATTTCCTTACCTAAAAAGAGAAAACAGAATGACCATAGGTGGGCAAAAAAGCAGTAAGAGTGGGAGTTATTTCCAACTTCTTGGTAGCTTCTCCATTTAGTTTCATTGTGGGAAGCTGGCAGGAATCATGAAAACCCTCATTGCCCTTCCCCTTTCTGCAGGTAGGTAAGTGTGTGGGGGAGTGAGTGAGGGATTGCATGAGTGACTGGGAAACTGTCACTGAACATTGTGAATAAGGATCACATGACTATAGCAGCAACCCAATACCCTCTTCTCTCCACAGAAATTATATAGAAATAGGTCCCATATTTTTACTAAAAAAGGTTTTAAACAGAACTCTAATGGCAAAAAGGTATGAACAATCACAGTTCTTCATGCCCAAAATGCTCAGTCCACAAAAACTCAACCAGCTTAAATTATAGGCAAGAGAAAGCAAAGTGTAAATAAGGTACAAGAAAGTCAAATAAATGTGGTATAAGGGTCTAGGATCATTGGCTAAACAGCTGAGGAACACAATGGTAAGATAAATGAGAGTTATCACCAACTAATCTGTGAGGTGTGTTACCACCTTATATAGGGCAACATGACTCTGATTCATTCTTTTGGTGAAGTAGGGTTCTATCTGACCAGTAATCTTGCTGAGTACCATTGTTCTGCCCTCTTCCTGATTGGCCCTTGCATTCAGGGGAGTTGTTTGCTCCACCTCTTCATCTTCCGAGGCCAGCAATAGTTGCATCTCCTGGTTGCCAGGTAATACTGCTTTCCCTGCCTATGATTCTTTCAGCCGACTCTCCTATGGCTGATGACCCTCTTGTAACTTGTCTTCATTTTCAGAATCTAAGCTGGCCATGACACTCGGCAGCAGAAGCAGCCACAATTTGTCCAAATTTCATTCCCTCTAGAGGCATAGGCTCTGGATTTTGGATGCATTCCATAAATTATCCCATTTAGGTGCCTTAGTTCAAAATTTATTGCCTATGATGCACTGTTTCACCCACTTAAAAGTTATAGGAACAAGAGTTTTAGTAGTATATGGATTGTCTGTCTACCTGCCTACGTCTGTCTGTCTGTCTGTCTGTCTGTCTGTCTATCTATCTATCTATCTATCTATCTATCTATCTATCTATCTAATCTGAAATCTCAGTGAATTTAAGAGCCTGATTTGTGTAATAGCTAATGCAATTTGGCATTTTTAAATTAACTTTAATTAATGACATTAATTAATTAAACATTTAGTGCATGCAAAGGTTGGAGTATCAATGGGAAGAGGAGAATAAGCCAAGTATGTATTATTCTAGACTGTAATATTAAGCACACTTATATTGAAATAATAATAAACAACCCACATGTCAAAACAAACTGTTTTTATACAGGCACCAGATTCTCAAAGACAAAATCTAATTATTTGCAATTGTCAGTTTCTCTCCTTTGCATCATAGCTTCTCTGAAATATAAATATGTGTGATATTAATTTCTTTGTCAGCCACAGTGAATAAAATAGAGGACATAAACATTCACACTGATTAACTGCCAAAAGCTACAGCTATCTGCAGGACTCAGGATTCAGGAAGCCTCAGAAGAGAGCACTGAGCCTCTTTTGGTTTTTTTGTTCATATTCCATGCACTTATTCAACCTGGCTGCACTTAGTTTTTGGAATTTAGCATCTAACATGATACATAAAAGCTAACTGGAACCATTGGTCTAAAAACATTGTTACAATCCTTGGTCTAAGAGGACTTTGTTTTGGATTTATAAAGCAATTTGGAAAGGGTTAATTTTGATTTGGATCATGGATGTTAGATTTAAAAACACAGTTTGGAAGACGAGGAGTGCTTTTTATGACACCATCATGCACTTAGTTATAGTGTAACTACTATAACCTTCAAGGAGTTCATTTCTGCAAGTGTATGATAAAGATCTCCCATAAATTTTAAAAGGGACTCTGTTCTCTTTATATTCCTCCTGGAATGCTCATTACTTTGACACAAATCATAGCAAGTGTCTTTGTGCAGCCTTGATATGTCTTTCCATGGCTAGCTTTTTAATCTATGCATTCACATACTCTACATTCACAATAATTGTCACTCTTCACTAAAATAAATGGATCTGTGATCAACCTTCTATGACCATATAATGGAAGTATATGATCTGTAGCCTGTTAATGATTTCTTACACAAATCAATCATTTTATACAGAATGGTACTACACTTAGAAGAATATTTTCAGACAGGTTTCTCACATCTACAACAGGCCAATTTATGTTTTCCAATGGCCAGGCTCTTTTGTAATAATGGATAGCAAAATCAGGAGAAGATTGGCTCTTTTATCAATGCTTAATAGCAGCCTGTCTCTTAATGTATGAAGCATTCCATAGCACAACATAGTTATCTTACTATTTAAATCCAACCTTTAATATATTTAAAAAATATATACAATCAAAATATCAAAAACAAGTTAAGTCATGAAATCTATTTTTAAAAAAAGAATAATAGCTTCGTTGTTAACGGAGTAATGTAAATATTGTTACTCCATTACTGCAAGGTAACTTTCCATAAACGCAAATGAAATTGTTTTAGCCATTAACCTACATGTAGCAGGAAATAAACATACTCAGTTAAAATTTACCTTTAGATATTGCAACATTTTTCTAATGCTATTGAGAATGGATATTAAGTGCTAGAATTCAGACAGCTTTCTTCTCCCAAGACATAAATATTGACACCAGCAACAATGTATAGCTATATCTAATGATATGAAAGCAACAGAAAGGTATTCGGAAGGCCAAGTCTGATTATAAGAGGAAGATTGAGGATAATTTTTATAGCAATAACATGAGGCAGGTGTGGTAAGGGATTCAACAAATTACAAACCATCAACCGACCAATGTAATCCCTGCTGAGGGAGATGCTTCACTGGCCGAGGAACTGAATCATTTATTTGCTCACTTTGAAGTGGAGACATCAGAGACAGCTAAAATACAACCATAGCCAAATGTAGCCCCACCTCATTGTGCAGGAACAGGAGGTGAGGAGCATTCTGAGGGCTGTGCACCCTAGAAAGGCTGTCAGTCCTGACAGTATCTCTGGCCGAATGCTTAAAGACTGTGCTGATCAGTTGGCCAGAGTCTTTACCAGGATTTTCAGTCAGTCTTTTATCCCAGTCCACTATTCCATCTTGTTTGAAGGCTTCCAACATTGTTCCACTGCCAAAGAAGTTCTCTATCAATAACATCAATGATTACAGACCAGTGGCACTCACTCCTATCATCATGAAGTGCTTTGAGAAATTGGTCTGCTGGCACATCATTTCTGGTCTTCCGCATACATTTGATAAACACCAGTTTGCATCCAGAAGAAATGGATCTACAGAGGATTCTATAGCTATCACACTTCACACTACTCTGACTCATCTAGAACAGCAGGGGGAGCTATGTGAGGATGCTTTTTGTAGATTTTAGTTCTGCATTTAGTGTCTAAATTTCTGGACCTTGGCCTTTCTTATTCAATCTGCCTTATGGATTTCCTGTCTGGCCGCTCACAGAGGGTCAGATTAGATAATCATACCTCTTCAGCCCTTATTCTTAACACTGGTACACCACAGGGTTGTGTGTTGAGTCCCTTACTCTATACTCTTTATGTGCATGACTGCATTCCCACTCACGCTAGTAATACTATTGCTAAATTTGCAGATGATACAACAGTGGTGGGACTCACCTCTGGGGGGGATGAGTCTGCCTATCGAGATGAGGTAGACTGGTTGCTTTCGTAGTGTGGAGACAATAACTTGGTCCTCAACACCAATAAGACTAAGGAGCTTATAGTGGACTATAGAAGGAACAGATCAGACATCCAGCCCTTGCTTATCAATGGAGACCAAATGGAGCAAGTGGCCAGTTTTAAGTTTCTGGGTGTTACCATAAAAGAGGACCTGACCTGGGGTGCTCACATTGCAGCACTGGTCAAAAGGGCCCAGCAGAGATTATATTACCTGAGACTTCTCAGAAAACAACAACTGAATGAAAAACTGCTGATGACCTTCTGCTGCACCATAGAGAATATTTTAACTTACTGCACCTCTGTATGGTTTGCCAATTGCACCATGGCAGATAGGAAAGCACTTCAGAGGGTTAACATTATTGCCCAGAAGATCATTGGTTGCCCTCTCCCCTCTTTGGAAGAACTTTATAGCTTCCGCTGCCTTAAGAAAGTTCAAAACATTCTCAAAGATCCATCTCATCCTGGAAACCCCTTTTTTGAACTATTACCATCTGGCAGATGGTACAGAATAATAAAAACAAGGACAAATACATTGAAAAACAGCTTCTATCCCAGGGCAGTAGCTCTTTTTAATTCTGCTGTATAGTACAGTACTGGTGCAGTGTCGGGGGTTTTCAGTTCAATGTGTGGAGGGTGAAGGATGTGTGTTTGTGTTTATTTTCATGGTCATGGTCATGATGTGCACTGAAAATGGTATTTGATTTCATTGTACAAGTTGCAATGACAATAAAGTAAACTAAACTAAATTAGACATATGTAATATTAAAAACCCCTCTGTCACAGAATATTGCCCTAGAAGATTTAAAAAGTTTCCTGTCAACAATTTAAAAAGAAAAATTCACTGCTATATATGTTCCTATATGAATAAAATATTTCTCATGTTTTAATTTACTTTGTACTTTTACTTGTGGCAGAAAATTCAACAGTAAAATCTAACATCTAGTTTAAGAGGTGATTAAAGACAGAATGTGCCAATATTGACAAAAAGATGACATGTTCACATTAAAAGATATCATTTGGATTTTAACTATACCCTACTTCTGATTCATAGGAAGGATGGTTAACTAAAAACTATGAAAAGTCAGTTGATCCAGAGAGTAATTAGGACTGCAGAAAAAACAATGGCTACCAACCTGCAATCAATCAAGGACCTGTACATTGCATGAGCCAAAAAGAAGGCTGTGAAAATATTTACAGATCCCTCACATCCCAGACATAAACTGTTTCAAATCCTACCCTCAAAATGACGCAATAGAGCACTGCACACTAGAACAACTAGATATAAGGACAGTTTTTCCCCGAACGCCAACTCTCTGCTAAACAAATAATTCCCTCAACACTGTCTAACTATTTACAAAGTCTGCATTACTATTACTATTAATCTTCTCATCACTCCATATTGCCCATCCCCTCCTACCTGTGACTGTATGACTGTAACTTTGTTGCTTGTATCCTTATGATTTATATTGACTGTTTCCTAGTATGATTTGATTGCTTATTGTACCCTATGACTATTATTAAGTGTGGTACCTTATGATTCTTGACTCTTGACGAATGTATCTTTTCTTTTATGTACACTGAAAGCATTTACACCAAGACAAATTCCTTGTGTGTCCAATCACACTTGGCCAATAAAGAATTCTATTCTATTCTATTCTATTCTATTCTATTCTATTCTATTCTATTCTATTCTATCTATCCTATCAAGTATCTCTCAGTAACTTTACTCATTTGCATACAGATTATTTTTTCAGCTGTAAAGGAAGATTCTTAACATTGGCCAAGATTGAAAAAACATCATGAACCTCTTGTGCTCTATATCAAATTATAGTTGATATATTTAAGGCAAAATGTACAAAGTTCATCACTGGTCCAGTATACAGTGATTTGCAGGATCATGATCAAATTGTCTGGTCTGCTTCTGTTAATCTGCTGTAGTGAGAAGAAGGATATAAGAAGAGTTGAACTGCTGTCCCAGTATGGAAATGGAAAATGATCTTTCACTCAGATGAATGAATGAAGTAAACAAATGAATGAAATATTGCAACACCAAAGGAACTGGCAAATAAATGATGCAAGCAGGGAAGGTATTTTATTCAGGATGCCATCTGGTCAGCCATGCTCTCCTATGACACAAAATGATCAGCAAGAGACTGCAGGCCAATTTATCATTCTCCCCATTTTTTTCCTTTTCCAACTGACGTACTACTTTCCAGTATTACCTGAAGGCGATTTAGCACGCTCAGTCCACAGCAGAGCTGGTATTCAGCAGTTTCTGACCAGTTCTGGAGAACCGGTAGCGGAAATTTTGAGTATTTTGGAGAACCAGCAAATACCACCTCTGACTGGAGATTTTACAGTATCCTTCCCCTGCCATGCCCACCAAGCCACACCCACAGAACTGGTAGTAAAAAAATTTGAATCCCACCACTGATCCACAATCATCTTTTTTTATTAATTTAGATTTCATAAAAAAATATTTGAATTCTTGAAACTTTAAAAAATGAAACGCAATTCATCATCACAGATGGCACTCCTAAACAATGTAGGAAAAGCATGTAGATTACACCCCCCCATCCCTTTATTGTTTTAGTATTCTTCCAAAGATGCCAAATAACTTGACCATCATTGCACAAGAATAGCTTGTATTTACTTCTGTGCCACACAATATTACTTTTCTCCATGTTTGGGTTTTTACTCTCCCCATGTGTTGCACATTTGTGCATATGTATGAATGGGAAAGCATGTGATGGATTTCATACAATTTGTAATGGACCATGTGCAGAGGTGGTATTCAGCAGGTTCTGACCAGTTCTAGAGAACCAGTAGCGGAAATTTTGAGTAGTTCGGAGAACTGGAAAATACCACTTCTGGCTGGCCCTGCCCCATCTATTCTCTGCCTCCTGAGTCCCAGGTGATCAGCTTTTATTGTCTTGCACAGGAGAACAGAGCTGGAAAGCAGGTTTGTGGGGTGGGGAGGGAATGGAGATTTTGCTGTATCCTTCCCCTGCCATGCTCACCAAACCATGCCCACCAAGTCACACACACAAAACCAGTAGTAACATTTTTTGAATCCCACCACTGGTCATGTGACAGGAAAGGAAACAGGCAGGGATCTTGGATGGATGGTCCAAGCTGTTGTCCAACTGCTTCTTTTGCAGAGATATACTGCTGGATTTTTTGGGAATTTTTTTTTTGGCTGCAGCCCCAGCCTTGATACAGACTACTTTCTAATCCAAATTTACTTTCCTGGTCTGGGGAGGAATGTTTAGCCTACAAAGACTTAGCAGACCCATTTTTTTGGCATAATTCCTTGCCAACATTCCATTGACATGGAAGGAGTTAAATGAAATGCTTGGTTTGATTATGAGTTTTACAAGCCTTATGCATTTCTACATATGTGCCTGCTAATCACTGTATTGAATGTTAAGGAGAAAAAACATTGTATTTTTCTTAATACAAATTAAACTTTTCTTACAAGGCTCCCTTCTTCACTTACCAGCTGTCCAGCAGAACTTGTAAGCGATTGACAAATCAAATAAATAAATAAACTTGAATTCTTTGCCGACAAGAAAAAGAGCCTCCTGTGCAAGGAGAGAAAGAGATTGATTTATTCATTATTTCCCACAAATGTGCTTGATTATTACAAAGCTCAGCATTTGAATGTGGTGATTATTAGAGATCTTTATCATGCTAACTGGTTCCCCCTGTAAGGCCTTTATGAGGCAAGAGTCCTAGAGAAAATGTTTTGATGTTAATAGACATAAAATGTTATCTAATTACTATAATCATTGCAGCACTTCTTCAGTTCTTATTGATAGAAGCACAGATTGATCCAATGGCCCCACTGCTCCAGTGGTCTACTGATTTATTTGTAAACTTCATATAATATAGCCAAGAGTAAAATTGATGTTAAAATGATCTTCTTGTTACCTATGGGAAACATGCACACAAGAATAGAATATTTGTTTCTCCTGTGCTTATGCATTACATGCATAAATTATGATACAAAGACCTGATATCAGTGTACTGTTATCCTCATATCATCCATACCCATAAGAATCCTGTTGAATCATATTAGAGGAAAAGCACCATGATAATAATGCTAAATGGCACTATTTGTATATAAGACACAATTTACTGGAACAAGTGTTCCCCAGAAACAACTATACTATCACAGTGCTCCCAGAAACAACTATGCTTAGACTAATAGGCAGTGATCAAATGACCTATCTTCCCTAGGTTTTTGTTTTTTAAGTTTAAGCAACAGTACTAATATTCTGGATGGCTTCCTATTTGTTTGACTTGGAAGTTGCAGACTAAAAATCCTCAACTTATGATGGCAATTGAGAGCGGAATTTTCATTGCTAAGCAAGGTAGTCACAAGTGAAGATATACAAGAAACTCTGATTGGGAATGGGATTTCAAAGAGCAGGTGTAACCCCCATTCAGTGCCACCCTAATTTCAAGCTGTTGCTGAATAAATGGCTGTAAATTCTATTCTATTTTCTATTCTAAAATAAAAAATACAACATGCTATTTGTTTTGCAAACAAACAAACACAATGATTGAAAAGGGTACCAGAAGATGGCATTAAGTGTATTTTATGATTGTTGAAGGTTTTATAAAGGTTAGTTCCAGAAATAATTCCTTAACACTTTAGTTCACTCTGACTGCTTCTAAATGACTGGGTTATGAATGATTAACAATTTTTTTCTGAATAAACATACTATATTTTTTCCTTGTAGAAAATAGCTTAGCTTCACATTATGTTAATGGATGAATGAGATTGAAATTCTTATAAATTGTTTCCAAACTAACATATTTTTATTTATTGCATGAAGGATTAGACACTATAAGACGAAAGAATTTAGAAGGCATTATTTGCTCATAATAAAAGTTGGGTACATGCACTATGTGTACTTTATAATCGTGTTTTGTAATTGTAGGAATTATGCTTTATGTCTGATAGCAATGTGAGACTTAATAGCGTAGGCTGGAACAACACAGAGATAAATATCTCTGCAGCAATGATACTCTGAATGGTATATTAAGTGCAATACAATGTATTGCTTGCTTAGCATTTCCTATAAATTTCCTTGAAATGGAAGTTAATGCTTATTTTTTGTGAATATACAGAATATCTTTTTTTCTGCTAGCCCCATATTATATCTCTTGACATATATCTCTTGGACACAAATCTGCACATGGAAATATTTTACCATATTTTAGTAAAAAAACCCAAAACTTCTCTATTCCTGCCAGTTTCTAGTAGAGTCATTCAAGCGTAACTAAATCCTATTATGAAGTCTCTTTCTCTCTCTTGTACTGTGTTGGTTTTAATGTTAGCTAAATTGGTAATAAATTAATTATATAAATGGAGATATATTCAAAAGTACAAAAATGACACAATGAAAACATGTGTTTCTATGTTTCCAGTGTAATCTCAGTGTTGCTACTGAAAAATAATTTTACAAATTTTGCAATATTTTACTAAATTAGCCAAAGGCAATAATGGCTTGAATTCAATTGAATACCAGTGGAATAAAAATTACTGGCTAAATAGATTACGCTTCCCTTGTAGTTCTCTTGATTCCCAGATGATTGGGAAGTTCCCTGGGGCAAATCTGGGAGATGGAGGGAGAGAAGAGAGATATGCATGCACACTGAAAGTAATCGGGAGGGCAGGAAGATGTCACACAAAATTCCTGTCCTTTCAGCCAAGGGTACTTTATGCAACTCCTTCTGTTCATGAACCTTTAATTACTGTTCTAAAGCCAACTTTATCTTCCAGTATGTTTTCAGTATTACCAAATTTCTAAGGGATGCATTATTCATTTAGGAAAGATCTGTGTGGACACTGTAGTGTGAAAAAAAGGTAAAGGAATCTCTGTAGATTTTACTCAACTAATCATTGCATCACTCACTATAGGGAGTAGTGCTCATTGCCATTTCAAAGCCATTGAGCCAGCACTGTCCAAGATGTTACATGGCTATGTAGACAGCATGATATCACAGAGAGTTGTTACCTTCCCACCAAAATGGTACCTATTTATTTGCATTTGCATGCTTTTGAACTGCTAGGTTGGCAGGAACTGGGGTGAGGACAAGAACTCACCCCAACGCATGGCACTCAGGTCTCGAATATGGGGTACTGGCTTTCCAGTAATAAGCCCAGTATCATCCTCATCCTCATCCTCATCCTCATCCTCATCCTCTTCCTATTATTATTATTATTATTATTATTATCATTGTTGTTGTTGTTGTTGCATCTTTTATTCATTAAACATGAAACTCAGTCAACTGAACATTTTAAAATGTAGCACAAATATCATTGACTCGCACTGGTATCATTGATACCAGTTGCTGCCAGCATCCTAAGTGGTTGTTATTATTATTATTTTATTCTCAATTGTCCTTTTTATTAGTTTATAAAATAAAATACAAAAATACAAAAGCAAATAATAAGAAAAATAGGGGAGGGAAAAGGGAAGGGAAAAGTGTAGACAAGAAGGGAAAAAGGAAAAAAGGCATTGATTTCTGACTCTATTTGGTGCAGTAAGAATCAGATAGTAACATCAAGCTTCAACTTTTTACTTTTACATAATAGTATAAACCAGCCATTTCTGTAACAACAAATCTATCTGATTAGTAAAACCCAAAATAAAAGTTTCATTTCCCCCCTTCAAGTCCAGAAGCCCAGTGCCTTAATCACTGAGCCACTGTGCCATCCTCTGTAGTGTATAACAATCGTGCAAACAGGTTTCTTTTAGTTTATGGCTGGGCTAACTGGAGCTTATAAGTAGATTTACATCTAATAAGTATTGTATCCTAGAAGGAGTTATTTCACATATTATAATATAAATATTTGACACTATTACAAATAGATCACTTTCTATCTTAAATTTAGTAGTATTCTGACTTAACAGAGCTTTGTGGGATAGTTTTCACCCTACCAGAAAGAAATGGTTAAAAAGGTGTCCTGGCAATTGGGATGTTGAGAAATTACAGGAAATGCAATGCTCTTAGCTCTCTTTGAGCACATGCTGGCTGGCAACATCCTGAGCTGATGAACGATCAGCTATATCTGAAACAGGCATTGATCTCAATTCTGTAGCAAAGACAATGCCTTCTAGTGAAGATGCTGGAGTCTATAATTGTGTCATTTATAATCAGAGTTTAGCCATTTTGTCATGCCACACCTGTTTTTCTCATCAGCTGAATTCTTTTCCATGTTCACAAAATAAATCAGGAATTCCATACGTGGTCTGTATTTAAAGGTTAGGCACCCAAAGATAGCAGGTTTGTGGGTTTAGGTGAGGAATTTGCTTATTATGAATGCTTTACCGTTGTTGAAATGCTCATTGATTGTAATGAAAGTCTCATAAACTGTTTTGAATTGTGATACATTTTTTTAAAAAAGATGGATTCCATGAATAAAATCAATATATTTGTGCACCACTTAACAGAGTTGGAAAAGACTTTACAGCTCTTCTAGTCCAACCTCTAGCTCAAGCAGAAAACCTCATCCCATTTTAGACAAATGGTTGTCCATTCTCTTTTTAAAAACCTCAGGGTTCGAGCACCCACAACTTCTGGAGACAAGTTTTCCCCCTGATTAATTGTTCTCACTGTCAGGAAATTTCTCCTTAGTTTTCGGTTGGTTTCTCTCCTTGATTAGTTTCCATCCTTTGCTTCCTGCCTTCAGGTACTTTGGAGTATAGGTTGAGCACCTCTTCTCTGTGGCAGCCCCTCAAATATTGGAACACTGCTGTTATATCACTCCTGGTCCTTCTTTTCATTAAACTAGACATACTCAATCCCTGCAACCATCCTTCATATGTTTTAGCCTTCAGTCCCCTAATCATCTTTGTTGCTCTTCTCTGCACTCTGCACAGTCTCAAACTGAACACGGAATATATGTCCATGATATACAATGAAAATTTTGTTTGTTGGATAACAAAGGATTATCACATTCATGTTCAAAAAAGTGAAAATAGGATGCTTAATTAAAATCCTTTATATATGTCTGTTCAATAACAATCTAAAGAAGAAATACTTTATGGAATATGACACCCTTGAGGTATCCTTGTCATTTCTGACATTCTGCAAGGCATAGACTTTAAACATGGTTTTTGAGACCAATGATTTCATTTTGGGAACTTTTAATGGCATGGGCATATGGTGATACAGAAATGTGGTAAATAAGAAAATAAGAAATAAATACAGAGAGCCTTCACAAATACAGACAACTCCCTTCTTGAGAAGTTGAACCCTAAATATGTGATGGGTTAGGCATAATCACATAAAATTGAGCCTGGGGCCAAGCACAGGGGCCCACAACTCTTTTGATCATGCAATATATGAAGAAGGCTATGTCTGTCTATTCATTCATGTTGTGAGAATATACAAGGAAAGTCTATGAAATTAACCAGATCGAAAGAATAACTACAAATATTTCTACCATGCATATGAAATTATTCACCTACATAGTCGACCAATTCCTGATGCTTTAAAAGGTGTTGTATTTTCAGAACAGAACCAGTGTGTTGCAATGCCTAAGATACTGGGTTATAGAATCAGCTTCCCTCAACAAAGAACTTTGTTCCAGGAGAAAAATAATATATCTTGCTCAAAGCTGAACTGTGTTCTTTGAGCTTGACTGTTTGCTTACAGACATTTCATTACCTGACTAGCACTACTGCTAATAAGTGTGGGATTTGCTTCCTATTTATATATAGTAGCTTTATACCAGTGGTGGGATTCAAATATTTTTGCCACTGGTTCGGTGGGTGTGGCTTGGTGGGTGCACTTTGTGCACGTGCACACACTTTATTTGCACGCATACACCAAATGTGCACTTTGCACAGTTGCAGAGACATTTGCACAGGTGCAGAGGTGTTCTAACTTGCCTCCTGCAAGCCTGCAGGATCCCGGTTGCTTCAGCAGCTGCTGCGCAGCACTATTCTGTGGCACACAAAGCAGCTGCGCTTCAAATTCAGCAGATAAAGGTGAGTATGGGAGCCCAGGTGGGTGGGTGGGCCCAACAGCAGAGCAGCAGAGAGAACCGTTTCAGTCTTCACTGCTCATCACTTCTACTGGCTTGCCAGAACCTGGCTGAACCAGTAGAATACCACCACTGCTTTATACAATAGTAAACAGTTTATATACAGTAACAAACATTTCTACAGAAAACAAGGAGAAAAATCACATCCCCACCACGCTGGCAGAGCAAGCTACTGTATATAAATAGAAGCAAACCCCTCACTCACCTGCATTGATGTTGTTAGGTAGGTAGGTAGGTAACAAAATATCTGCAAGGAAACAGCCAAGCACAGAGATCACCAAAGATTCCAAAGAACTTGAGTGATGCAACTTTCTTTCTAGAGGCAAAAATGAATGTATTGTGTCTTGCGAGATATGTTGCAGAATTCTGCCTGACTTGAATAAATTTAATAGCTGAAAAAGATTGTGTATAACATTTTGCAAATGCTAAACAAAGTAGACAAAATGGTGTTTCACACAAATTTTGATTGAAATGACATAATAATAATGTTTATTTGTCAAGCATATATTAGATTACAGATATAATTAGAGCATGATTATGATTACATGAAATGGGTATGGATAAAAGAAGACATTAGGACAAGGACGGTGGGCACATTGGTGCACTTATGTACACCCCTTACAGACCTCTTAGGAATGGGATGAGGTCAACAGTAGACAGTCTAAGGTTAAAGTTTTGGGGGTTTGGGGAAGAACCCATGGAGTCAGTAGTGTATTCCAGGCATTGACAACTCTGTTGCTGAAGTCGTATTTTCTGTAGTCGAGTTTGGAGCAGTTTACCTTAAGTTTGTACCTATTGTGTGCTCATGGATTGTTGTGGTTGAAGCTGCAGTAGTCATTGACGGGTAGGATATTGTAGCAAATAATTTTATGTACTATGTTTAGGTCAGACCAAAGTCAGAGAATTTCAAGTCTGGTGCAGGGGGATGCTACTGGTTCAGCCTGGTTCTGTAGAACCGGTAGCTCTATAGACACTGGTTTGGTGTCTGCTGCTCTGTTTGGCCCAGCCACCCACCCAGGCTCTTGGCTGTTCTTTATTTCCTGCTTTTTCAACCTCAGCTGCTTTGTGTGGCACATCTGAGGTTGAAAAAGTGGGAAAGAAGAGGATTTTCAAATGCTGCACACCCGCGCGCAGCGCTTGTCAGCTGTCCAGGTGGCATAGCTGATGTTTTTTTGCAAATGCTGTACACCCATGAGCAAAACGCACTCTCACCGAACTGGTAGTAACACCGGTTGAACCCCACACCTGGTCTGGTGGTATAAGGTATTCTGTTGCAAGGCTTCCAGCAAATACCTCAACACCAACTAGGGGGCTGTCAAAAGTAAGCATTTTCTATATCATTTTGTGACTATCTAATTGTCTAAATTTGAAACCCAGACTCAGTTGCCTAGTGTAACAATCCCTGAAAGATCCCTGAAAGTTATTCACACACTTTGTGTAGGAGAAGGAATGCTGAATCTGCAGATGGACCCCATGTTGTGTGAGACCCAGTTAGTGCAAGTTGGAAGAAAAGTTTCCAACTCCATCTCCTTGAATACAGCTTCCCCACAGGACTGTGTCTTGAGTCTGCTACTGTTCATCTTGATGACCCATGACTGCTGTGCCAAATCTGCTACAAAGCATAGTGTGAAGTATGTGGATGACATGGCAGTGATCCATGAAGATGCTTATAGGGAAGAGATGAAGGCTCTGGTAAACTGGTGCAATAAAAGTAGCTGGTTCAAAAAGTTAATAAAACAAAGGAGATCATTATAGATTTTAGAAAGAGCTGACATAGTCATACTCCACTCAGTATCAAGGATGCAGCTGTAGAGGTGATCAACAATATTAAGTATGAGGGGGTGCAGATAACTAACAATCTGAACCAGTCCCTCCACACATCATCCTTAGTGAAGAATGCAAACCAATGTCTGCATTTCCTGCATCGGATGAGGAGAGCACATCTTTCTCCTTTTGTCCTGGCCAATTTTTACACAGGCACAATTGAGAATGTTTTAACAAACTACACCACTGTTTGGTTTGGTGGCTGCAGTGCCTCAGATAGAAAGTCCATACAGAGAGTGGTAAGGACAGCTGAGAAGACTATAGGAAGCTCACTTCCAATCATTCAAAATACTGCTCATAAAAACTATGTGCTTATAGCTCAAAGCATTGTTAGAGACCCCACACACCCACTTTATGGTCTGTTTCTGTTGCTCCAATCTGAGAGGAAGTTTTGAAGTATTTCTAGCAGGACTACCAGATTCCGTAAAAGCTTTGTTCCCTATACCATCTGTCTGGTAAACTCACAAGATTCATTTTTCTTGCCATGTACATGTATACATCTGAACTAGGCTGTTTTGTTTCTCTGTGTCATATAATATATGTGGGTATACGCATAATAATGTTTGTATGTGTGTATTTATTTATTTATTTATTTTGTCATGTTTATGTAATGTATATTGGAGGTGGTGACCCTTTGATTGCTGCATGCAGCAAAATTTCATTTTAATGTATGCCGATTAGTGTACATTCAAAGTGAAATAAAGTTATTCTAAGTCTAAGTCTAAATGTAAGTCTGGACTAAAAAAGGGAATCAGCCTAGAACTAAGTCACCTTGTGTGTCATTGATCTTTTTTTTTTTATTCATATTTATATCCCGCCCTTCTCTGGAGACCCAGGGCGGCTTACAATTTTTGGGATACAACCCAATGCGCTCAGCAATAGCCTTCCTTCCATTGTATATGCCTGCTTATTACTAAGCGGCATTTTTACAAAGTCAGCTTATTGCCCCCAACAATCTTGGGTCCTCAATTTACCTACCCCCAGAGGATGGAAGGCTGAGTCAACCTTGAGCCTGGTGGGATTTGAGCCTGCAATAATTACAGGCAGCTGGAACTTAGTGCTAGTCTATTAACAGCCTGCACCACCAAGGCCCTTTTAAGCAGCTGCCAATCATTAATTGAGAAGATTCCTATGCATAGGCTTTTAGCAATAAATCAGATTAATTGAACATATATGGACCTGGTATTTCTTTTCTTTTTTTCTTTTAATTACATTTTATATGCCGCCCTTCTCTGAAGACTCAGGGTGGCTTACGATTTTTGGGATACAACCCAGTGTGCTCAGCAATAGCCTTCATTCCATTGTATATGCCTGCTTATTACTAAGCAGCATTTTTACAAAGTCAGCTTATTGCCCCCAACAATCTTGGGTCCTCAATTTACCTACCCTGAGAGGATGGAAGGCTGAGTCAACCTTGAGCCTGGTGGGATTTGAGCCTACAGTAATTGTAGACAGCTGGAACTTAAATGCAGGCATTTAACAGCCTGAGCCACCAAGGCCCTTTTAAATTTGGCTCATGACCCTTTGAAAATAATGTGGAAGAAGTTCTTCAGACATTGCACAAGTACACTTCTCTCCTGTTTACTAAAGCAATCTGTTTATTTGCTTTTCCCTACCATGGAAGCATGAATAAAAGCAATAAGATTTCATGTTTGAACTTAAATGGAAACCTGAAAGTATTTGATCTACTTTAGTAAATAACAAATATGTGTTTGTGCTTCTAAATTTCCTTGAAATCATTTTAATAGCATTTACAGACAATTGCCTAACCAGATGGATTAGGATTGAACAGTCTAAATCCATCCTTCTAGTGAATTTCAACTAACCCTACCTACCCCATAAAAAGTTCCACTTAGAAAAGATATAAGAAGAGATATATGGACAGCTTACAGGTTCTATCTAGAAGAAAGTCAGAATATAATGCTAAAAAAGAAAGAATGAACCCAAATCTTAATTAAATCTATGTTTGTTGCTGAATACTTATGTATAGCAAAATACCTCTAAGGAGAACTCTGGCTAAACAACTTTATCGGATTATCATTATCAAGACTGGCTAATGTGCTAATACAATTAAAAATGGAATTCTCATGTAATGGGTCAACCAAGCAAAGGTTACATAATAAGCTTTCTATTCCATTTTCATCTAATCAATCTCTTTATTTTGGTGAAGCTAAAACCAACTAAGACATGCATCAACCTTTTTTGGGGTCCTTTTTCTATAACCTCAATTTCTCAAGACCATCAATTGTCAGTTATCTTTCTCCTCCGATTGGACAAACCCACAATCTTTGGTGAACAAAAATGTATTTCAAAGTCTTCTTTCTCCAATCTTTCTAAAGAAATCCAGAGACATTGTTAACGTGCAGAATGAAACCTCAGTTTCTTCATTGCTTTTGCTTCATTGCTTTTTGCATGACTAAGATAGGATTCCTACAAACCAGAATGACTTTTCTCCTGTACATCTAAGATTGCCTTTTTCCTAACGGAGTAAAAAGATCTGCTAGGACAAAATCAAGAAAAGTTTCACAAAGGCTGAAATGGAAGCACATGTCAGAGCCGAAAAAAGGCAAGATCATGAATCCCATGCTATCCAGTGCTACAGTATCTGTTTCCTTTTCCATTATTTTGTGGCCTAAATCCAGTCTGTTTCCACTTGCTCCCAATACTGTCGATATCAAGAGTGTCAAACTCACAGCCTATGAACCAGATGCATCATGCACTGGCCACGCCCACCTCAGTTTAGTGAGGGGTGAAAAAGTTGTGATACATCATGTGATGACAACTTGTCATTGTGAGTTTGACACCCCTGGTCTAGATCATTCCAATAGAACTCTTAGGAAATCTTTTGAAAATTCTCTTCTGGTTCCTCTTCTCAGGAATTTGTTGGAATAAAATTTGAATGCAGTACTTTCTGTACCTCTAAATCTATACTTCTAAATCTATTGACCTGTAAGACCAGTAGATATAGAGATAGTTTGCAGAGAGCCTCCACACTTTTATCTCCTTTCCTCATCTAAACGACTAACTTTGCCTGTCTCTAAGTAACATATCTCCTATTAATTAGGCTGAAATTCTTTATCACTTCCTACTTCTTGAGGTTAATCCTCTTCCTCTAACCTCTATTGTTCAGGGACTTGCCAGACTTTCTACAGTGGCTCTTAATGTTAGAGAGGTTTCCATTAGGTACAGCTCTGTATCACCATTTTATTTCTATTTTTTCTATGCAAGCACCAGCCTCAAGAATACTCTCTTATTAAAAATTAACAGGATTAAAAATCCTATTCTGAGTGTTTCTTTTCCCCTTTTCATTCTGCTATCCTGTAGATTTCTATTTCCAGTGCAAAGCCTCATCCTTTGTTTCAAATCTCTTTGACCTGAATGTGTGTTTATTTCTTGCCATGGTGTTATTTTTATTTTTAATTAATTTTGTTTAGCTAAAATATACTTTTAAATGTTATTTTCTTCATTCCACAGAATAAATTAATTGATTTTAATTCCATGCTCTCTATGTGTTTCAGTAAAAACTTTTAACTGGAAGGAACTATTGATTATTTGGATTCGCTGGGTACCATAGTTTTGAGTTGATTTTTGGAGATGTCATGGACAAATGGTTATAATCTTACTTTATCACTAGTTACAGTACAGCTTGCAGCTTCTTCAAGGACAGTCCTATAATTTTTTATCTTATCTATTCATTTTCTCTTCTCTGGCTTCCTCAAAATGTACTAACCATTTTTAGAACTATCATCTATTTGCACCATATGTCCAAAGTATGTGAGTCTCTGCTTGTTGATCTTCACCTCAAGGGGCCAGTTTGTCTTTATTTGGTCCAGAATTGATAGATTGGTTCTTCTTGCAGTGTATTAGCTGTAATTCTAAAGAACCTGTCTTTGTTCTTCCATACTTTCGTAATGTCCTGCTTTCAAAACTGTATATTAGTGTAGAAAATATTGCTTTGACTATTGTGATTTCTTCGTCATAAAAATTCATTATGTTTTATGACTCATTATTACATCTAAAATTGGACCATACTCTTGAACTTACCCCTTTAACACTACTTAGCAATTCCAGGACCCATTGCTTATCTACATTTTGAGCTCAATTTCCTGCAATTTAGCCTCACTTAAAACAACTAATGGACTGATTGTTTATGGAATGTTTAAGTCTGAGGACTGAGTAGAGTACAATTCTAAATACTTGGAATAACACTGGGACAGGTGTGCAGGATGTGGAGGCATGCAGTTCTGAGCCCATACCTAAAGGATGGAATAAGTCACATTATATCATCCACTGATTCCATGTTTCCATACAGATGCACAGAGTGGGGAGCGCAGGAAGAAGATATTAATACAGCCAGACAAACATGATTTAGCAGGCAATAAATTCTAATGATTCAAAGTCATGAATGGTTTACAAGGATTGAAAGATATAATTTATTCAAATGGAATAGGCCAAACAGAATGTAAGGCTGGAGTATATCTGAAGGTAGTGTTTATGTGTATATTGAGATTCATGAAAATGAACACAAGAGGCCAGATGAGAAATTTGAGCAAGAATACAAGAAAGGAGAAACAAGAAACACATTATTTGGGTGGGTGTGGCTACTCAAGCCAGCAAAAGATCCATATAGCACCAGAACTAACATAATTAATCAGATATCTATTGGAAAATAACTCATCCAAGATTTCAAGGACCCAATGGTCTTGGTGACTGCTTTATTTTTAGAAAGTTGAAGAAGGTACAGTACATGAAGATCAATTCTCCTAGACTTGCTCTAAACCAATAAGAAACAGCTCATTAAAGAGCTAAAGTGATGGAAAGGTTGGGAGGAAATAACCATGTGATCCTGAATGTCAAAATACTACAAAAAAAAAATGTAATATGAACATGAGATTTCAGGTAAACCTATTTCAAGTTAAATGGGATCTCATGGATAGAAATTCTCAAGATAAAAGGAAAGCAGAAGGACTGGGTACTTCTAAAAAATAAACTAATATACTTATAATTACACATTATTCCAATAAAAATGGGGGACATTATGGGAATCTAGAAGCTTTCCTTATAATCTATCCAAAAAATAAAAAGGACATGCCTGGGAAATGAAAGTTGGGAGTAATCACTAAGAAAGCATACCAGCAAGTGACTAATATCTACAAAAATATAGTAGAAAGGCTAAAATGCAAATGGAATTGCACTTTTCTTCACAAACGAAGTAATAAAAACATTTTTTGCAATGTGAATAAAAAGGAAGAAAAACTCAGGTGACTTATGGACCTTATGGGATTCCAGAACGAGGTTGGGGTTTTTTTTCCTGAGGATTTGATAGTTTGGCTGAGGCCTTGATTGCCATCTGATATAAATGAATGCTAGAGGTCTTGGACTGAACATTGCTACAGTGTGACAATAAGGACAGAAAAATTTCATTATTTCTGTGCCCTTATTGAACTCATGAACAGCTTTGTTTACGATGATCTGAATTTGTTGTAGAAACAAAAGTCAGGAATATCTCCCATTGAAGCATTTTTATCCTTCTTGGTGAATTAAGTCATTTGGATCAATTTAAAGTTGGACTCTTACTGGATAAGTCCAGTTGAGTACCTAAGCTTTGTAGGGTTCAGATCTAGATGGGGAGGAACAGGTCCAGGGTTAATCCTGACAAGATTAAGTAGCTGTGGAGATTGCTCAAGTTGTTCCAGGAGACAAAGAAAGAGAAAGAGTTTCATTTATTAACCTGCAAATTTCCTGATGGTAAGAATGGTTAAGCAGACTGTTTCAAGTAATACTATAGTATTTTATTGGAGAAGGTAATTAAACAAGAGCTAGCTGTACTCTCTCAGGTATGTTATAATAGTGGGCATAAAATGGATTAGATTGTCTTATATTTTATGATTCTATTCTTCAGAACTTTAAAGGGCAATAGAAATATGTTTCTGAAAAAAAAACATTTCCAGATTTCCACAGTATTGTGCTTATATAAATTACTTGTTTAAGACAACCAGTAGAAGTCAAACACTATATATAAGCCTAATCATACTCAGCACTATCTTGTCCTAATTAAAGGATAAAAACCTTCCTTTATAGGATTGTATAGACAGAACACATGTTTCTGTACCATTACTAAGATAAATTAAGGATATTTTAACCCCCCTGACTGGGATTATAGAAACTTGTCTCAGTGAGAATATGAACCATGGATTTCAATGCATTATATGAATTGTTAGTAATTCTGTGCAATTGAATAAATCATTATTTTTCCTCCTTTTCAGATGCTGCATGAACCTCTGTCACCCACCCGCTGTTCCTTAATGTCAAGGAAAGCAAAATTTGACTTGTGGTATTTGCTATATGGTAATTCTTTCCCTTTGGAAAAAAAGAAAAAAAAATGACCCATTTCCTTTGCTCCAGGATTTAATTTATACAAAACTTTCCCTGTTATAATATCTTGCCTTCATTACAGTTGTTATCATGGAAATTTGACAAATAAAATTTAAATATCTCCTGCAATATTATTTTAATTGAATGATCACACCTTGAAAAACACAGAGGGTTGAGAGAAAAGACTGAATGTTAGCTCAAGTTGAAGCAAAGGCAACAGGTAATGATTCTGTAGTTTAAAAAAATCACATTTCTTATTTGAGTTTGACCACATTGTTGTTAGAAGAGGAATAATATTGACTGTTGTTTGCATTCCCCTTTGTTTAATTCTTCATTGTTATGTTATTTATTTGTATTGCTACAATATACTTCAGGGATTTGAAATGTATCCCAGTTAAATGAATAATTTTACTTACAATACTTCAGCAAAACCTGATTGCCTTTTGGAGGGAAAAGCATATTTTTGTCTCCACAGTCAAATAACTCAAAAATGATTTGCTCTTAAACATTGGTATATAGTTATTTATTGCTCAACAATAAAGATATCATTAATTGTATTACTGAATAACATGAATACATGCAAAAATGTAGATAGATATATAAATTTGCTTCCCATCCTCTCAGACCATTAGGATGCACTATATAAGAAACATGCTTGTGGATGCAAGAGTTTCTCTTGGCCCCAACTTATACCAAAGAGAATCAAGTTTTATTTATTTATTTTATTTATTTGATTTGTCAATCGCTTACAAGATAACAGGTATAAGTATAAACATAGTTTTGAATACATGAGATGGATACGTGTAAGAAAAATAAAAAGAAACAATAGGACAAGGATGGTAGGCACAATTGGTGTGCTTATGCATGCCCCCTACAGGCCTCTTAGGAAAGGGGTGAGGTCAATAATAGACAGTCTAAGGTTAAAGTTTTGGGGGTTTGGGGACGTTGCAACGGCCCTGCCTGGGCTGCTCGAGGTAGTAGCCGGGTTGGTGGTTGAGTTCCCCAGGCTGGTGGTGCTCGGGGATTTCAATTTGCCATCCCTTGGCGAACCCTCAGGTGTGGCTCAGGAGTTCATGGTCTCCATGACAACCATGGGCCTGACCCAAGTAATTCAGGGTCCGACTCATCGGGGGGACACACGCTCGATCTGGTTTTTATCTCGGAACAATGGTACCGTGATCTGAAATTGGGGGAAATAGTCATCCAGCCCCTGTCATGGTCAGATCATTCCATCGTAAGATTGGACTTCCTGACGACCACTCCACGCCGCAGGGAGGCAGGACCGACTAGGTGGTTCCGCCCCAGACGCCTAATGGACCCAATTGGGTTTCAAAGGGAGCTTGGGGATTTTCTGGCTTCCCTCGCCCACAGCTCGACTGAGGCCCTGGTGGAAGCCTGGAATAGTGCAGCCACGGGGGCCATAGATTGGGTTGTGCCTATGCGGACTCTCTCCACTTGTGGACCCCGGAGATCTCCTTGGTTTACTGAGGAACTCCGGGGGATGAAACGGTGGGAGAGACGCCTAGAGCGCCACTGGAAGAAAAGTCAGGCTGAATCTGACCGGACACTGTTAGGACATCATATTGATGCCTATCTAGTGGCGATGAGGGTGGCACAATGTTTATATTGGGCCAGTCTTATTGCATCTGCAGACTGTCGCCCGGCCACCCTGTTTGGGGTGACATGCTCCCTCTTAAGATCTGAGGAGGCGGAGGAACCCCTGCAGGGCAGGGCTGAGGAATTTGTTCAGTTTTTGGCAGATAAAGTCACTGATCCGTCGGACTTGGACTCTGGCTGGGCAGAGTCCACTGAGATGGTAGGGGAAGGTCTTAGTCTGGTTATCTGGGATGAGTCTGTTCCTGTTGGCCCTGAGGATGTGGACAAGGCCCTGGGAGCAGTGAATGCCACCACCTGTTTATTGGACCCTTGTCCCTCCTGGCTTGTTTCGGCAGGCCGGACGACATGTAGCTGGCTCCAGGAGATTATAAATGCTTCTTTGGGTGAGGGGTTTGTTCCGCATGCCTTGAAAGAGGCTGTGGTTAGGCCCCTCCTCAAGAAGCCTTCCCTGGACCCGGCTGTGTTAAATAACTTTCATCCTGTCTCCAACCTTCCCTTTTTGGGGAAGGTTGTTGAGAAGGTGGTGGCGCTCCAGCTCCTTCGGGCCTTGAATGAAGCGGATTATCTGGATCCTTTGCAGTCTGGTTTCAGGCCCAGGTACAGCACGGAGACGGCCTTGATCGTGCTTGTGGATGATCTCTGGCGAGCCTGGGATGGGGGGTCTTCCTCCATTCTGGTGCTTCTTGACCTCTCAGCGGCTTTTGATACCATTTTATATCCTTCTGAGCCAGCTCAGGGGGTTGGGAGTGGGGGGCACTGTTTTACAGTGGTTCTCCTCCTACCTGTCTGACCAGACTCAGTCGGTGTTGGTGGGGGGGGCAGAGATCGAGCCCTAGGGCCCTGCCATCGAGTTCCCTATGGGGGTCCAGGTGATCCTCTCCCCTTCCTTCAATATCTACATTAAACCGCTGGGTGAGATCATCCGTCGACATGGGGTTGGGTATCACCAGTACGCTGATGATACCCAGTTGTACATCTCTGCCCCCAGTCAATCAAGTGAGGCCGTTGAGGTGATGTCCCGGTGCCTGGAGGATGTGAGGATCTGGATGGGGGCTAATCAGCTCAGACTCAACCCTGACAAGAGCGAGTGGCTATGGGTTTTGCCCCCTCGGGGTTCAGTTGATTATCCAACTTTAGTACTGGGGGGAGAGAAATTGCTCCCCTCAGAACGAGTTTGCAACTTGGGAGTCCTTCTGGATCCACAGCTACAATTTGACCACCATCTTACGGCTGTGACCAGAGGGACCTTTACACAGGTTCGCCTGTTACGCCAGTTGCAACCCTTCCTGGACTGTGGGGCTCTTCACATGGTTGCTCATGCCCTTATCACCTCTCAATTGGACTACTGCAATGCACTCTACATGGGGCTGCCCTTGAAGAGCACTCGGAGATTTCAGCTGGTGCAAAATGTGGCCGCCCGAGTGATTATGGGCACGTAGATGTGCCCATATAACATCTATCCTCCGTGAGCTGCACTGGTTACCAGTGGTCTTCCGGGTGCAATTCAAGGTGCTAGTGACAACTTTTAAAGCCCTTCATGGCTTAGGAGCAGGATACCTGTGAGACCGCCTTCTGCAACCTTATGCCTCCCAGCTCCCAGTTGGATCTCACAGGGAGGGCTTGCTCCAGATACCATCAGCCAGGCAATGTCGGCTGGCGGGTCCACGGGCTAGGGCCTTCTCTGTAGTGGCACCGTCCCTCTGGAATATGCTCCCCGCGGAGATTAGAACCATCCCAAATCTACCTGCCTTCCTCAAAGCCGTTAAGACCTGGCTTTGTCGGAGGGCATGGTATTGAGATCTTGAGATTTTGCTTTTCCCCCATGTATGTTTTGGATTGGTATGAATGAATTTCTTGTTTTTATATTGTACAGAAATTGTTTTTATCTTTTTGTACACTGCCTCAAGTTCCCTTTTGGGGGAAGTGAGGCGGGATATAAATCTAATAAATAAAATAAATAAATAAGAAACCACAGAGTCAGGTAGAGTATTCCAAACATTGACCACTCTGTTGCTGAAGTTGTATTTTCTGCAATCAAGTTTGGTGTGGTTAACCTTGAGTTTGTATCTATTGTGTGCTCTTGTATTGTTATGGTTGAAGCTGAGGTAGGACATTGCAATGTATGATTTTATATACTATATTTAGATTGGACCGAAAGCAGCATAGTTCTAGATTTTCTAGGTCTAGAGTTTCAAGTCTGGTGGCATAAGGTATTCTGCAATGAGTAGAGGAGTGTAGAACTCTTCTTGTGAAATATTTCTGGACTTTCTCAACTGTGTTAATATCAGATACGTGATGTGGGTTCCAGACTGATGAGCTGTATTCAAGTATAGGTCTAGCAAATGTTTTGTATGCTCTAGTTAGTAGTGTGATATTACCAGAGAAGAAGCTACATAGGATTAGGTTAACAACTCTTAATGCCTTTTTGGCTATGTAGTTACAGTCGGCTCTAGCACTTAGATCATTAGAGATGAGTACTCCAAGGTCCTTGACAGAGTTTGGATCCTCAACAAGGTCTTGACTATTCAGCTTGTATTTTATTTTCTGATTTTTTTTGCCAATATATAAGACAGAGCATTTATTTGTTGAGATCTGAAGCTGCCATTTGATTAGTTGGGCTAATAAAGTTTTTTTTCAAGCTTTCCACTTTTCCATGACTGTGTTACTGTTCTTTCTCCCTTAATGGGAATCATTTTACACTTCTTTACACAGTCATGATATTTAAATAGGCAAGAAAATAAAAAAAACTCTTGTGTATCATGTTTAAATTGGGTAGTGCTTTTGCAAACTTGGAGATTATTTTCACTGCCCCAAAAGAACTAAGGCTGAAGAAATGACACAAGCAATAAACATAGACATTGCTAAAGAGAGTTAGCAAGTTCTTTTTTATCTCTGCCATTTGGGAAGTGCTTCTATTCTGTGTAGTTATATGTAAAAATAGGGATGGGTGTAGAGATTTACTATATTTTGTCCTCTTATTTTCTTAGAAAAGACTGTGGAATATAAGATTACTTCTTACGTGGCAATTGTGCTATATCATTTGGAAGCCTGGAAACAAACCACAATACAATACATACCCATCTGTGCACTTACATGCACTCTAGCATATTTACAAGCATGAATGTTTTTGTGGCACTAATGCCACCACCACTGTGTCCAGTATCCATCTTTATACAAAAACACTGGGAATTAAAGCATTATCAAAGAGGTCCAGCTTTATTAGGTCCCAGTGGAGAACAATTAATTGCTTAAAAGCCGACTTTGTTAATAGAATATATAATAGACAGTAAGAATACAAATATTTTCAGTTATGGTGTCTAATTTTCTTTGCATTTTCATCCCAAACCATTCCTACCCAATGTAGGGAGGAAATCTTGCATTCTCTAAATGATTAATTTATTTTCATTTTGTTACACAGGGTCTCTCATCTTTTTTGGAGAGCCTGCTATGCAAGTGAAATATCTTAATTGAAAAATATTTTAAAACTATACATCCTAGAGTGAATATGCATTGCAAAGTTGGTGACCATACAGACATTATAGAAAGGGGTTGGATGTTAATCAGGGGTAGTACAATAAAAATGAACCAATGGGAAATGGCTAAAAAAAGGAAAACTGTGAATATTAGTGAATAGTTCTGTGGGGAAATATCCTTTAAAAGAGTAAATGGTAAACAGTATTGCGGGAATAGCAATGAAACTATTCTAATAATTAGTAGGGAATAGTAATATGAGAGAAGGTAGTGATTTTGGGGGAACCAGAATATGTAAGCAGTTTTTAGGGAACAGCAAATAATCCCTGGGACAACACGTACACTGCAGGCATTTGCGAGAAGGGTCCATCTCATATATGCTCTGTAGAGATCCTTCCCTTTATCTTAAAGTGACATTTGGGTGAGTATTGGTGGGGAATTAACCAACACATAGCTTCAATAATAAGAAGGTCAGTAGAAGAAAAAAAGGACAAAGGAGGAGTAAAAGGTCAGCCTGTATTTTGGGGGGTAGGAGAGAAAAGACAAAGAGAAAAGTAACTGAAAAGTTAGCCTGTATATATATATATATACAGAAATACTGTATATTTCTATATGGATAGACAATGAATTGACCAGGAAGAAGAAGGAAGCCCCCCACCCCTAAAATTGGTGAATCTTTCTGTATCACAATCCTGATCAGGGGTGGGATTAAAAAATCCCAGCAACCAGTTCGCTGCCCGGTTGCTGGGTGGGCGTGGCCATGGTAGGCGTGGCCATGGTGTGCTTGGCCTACCGGAAATCCAAAAAGTCCAGAAATGGGCCTGTTTCCAGCTTCTGGTGGGCCTCTAGAACCTGGGGGAGGCTGTTTTCACCCTCCCAGAGGCCTGGGGGAGGCCTCCGGATCCTTGGGAAGGTGAAAAATGGCCCTCCCAGGAAAACCAGAGGTTGCAAAACAGGCCTGTTTCAGGCTTCCAGTGAGCCTCCAGAGCCTGGGGAGGCCATTTTCGCCCTGCCAGAGGCCCAGGAGAGGCCTCTGGACTCTTGAGAAGGTGAAAAATGTCAGACCACAGGCCCATTAGAAACAGGCCTGTTTTGCAACTTCTGGTTTTCCTGGGAGGGCTGTTTTTTGCCTTCCCAAGGGTCCGGAGGCCTCTGCCAGGCTTCTGGGAGGCAAAAATGGCCTCCCTGGGCTCTGGAGGCCCACCATTTCTGGACTTCTGGAAGGCCCATTTTCCCCCTCCCAGAGCCTCCATGTGGACTCTGCACTTATCTGCATGGAAAATGGACCACATGGAGACTCCTGGAAGGGGAGGGGTGGGGTGGGTGGGGCCAGCCGGTCGATTGAAATACTGGTTCAGCGAACCAGATGGAAACTTAACATCTGGTTCACCTGAACCGCTCTGAATCAGTAGAATCCCACCCCTGGTCCTGATTCATGAAACAGTTGAGTGGCAGATATGCCTGTAAGAAGTTCATGGAAAGATCATGGAAAGCAGCAAAGGTTATATTATGGTTCCTTTCAATAGTTGTCCAGTAGTGTTCTTTGGCTGCATCAGCTCAGTCTGCTCCTGTGTTTTTCCTATTTAGGCTGGATCAACTGAATATAGGCAGTTGGATCTTCTAGCTGTGGAAACTACCTCAGCATGGGCTACCTGTGGAAACCAGGAATTTCACTAAGGCTAATTCAGGGGTGTCAAACTCATGTTGTCACAGTGGTGTTACATGACGTATTGGGACTTTTCCCCCCTTCACTAAACTGTGCACAGGCGTGGCCAGCATGTGACACATCCAGCCCATGGGCTGGGGGTTTGACAGCCCTGGGCTAGTTGATTTTAAGGAAATCTGGCTTCAAATGGTTCAAGGAAGTTCCCTGAATAACGAAAAGGTTGCAGGGAAAGAGGGAATCTTCCAATTGATTCTTCAGCTGCAGGAGTTTCTCCTTGAGCAACTTCACTTAGAAATAAAAAGACAATATAAACTCTGAGAGGGATGAGCAGTTTAGAAATATGGACTATAAATAAATACAAATAAATTAATGAATAAATGAAATAAATCTTTTTCTCAATTGTTTTATGGTCTGTTAGCTCAATGTGCCTTATTAAGGGAGAGAGATAGGGTTGCTGAATCATCCCCTTACCAGGGCCAAATTTAGAAAAGGCTTCCCAGTTGTCATTTTACTCTCTCTTTTATCTTGCATTCAAGGTGATAATCACTTATGAGATTTGTTATGTATGCAGAGTTTGAAATGATTGGTTGTTGTTGTAAAGTGTTTGAAATCATTGGATGTAAAAGTGTGGGAAAACCCTGCACTCTGATTGGCTGGCAGCCGTGGCAGCCGGCTATAAATAGGTGCCACGGCTGAGCCATTCGGGTCCATTCTGAGCTGAAAGTCACAATAAAAAAGAGTTGAAGCACTCCGTGTCTTGTCTCTCCATGCAAACTTAACACTGGCGATGAAGGTGGGATTTTCCCAAGGAGAAGGCAACGCAGAACACAGAAGAGTGAGATGGCTGCACTGAACACCCCCCCAGCCCCATTCGAACCAAGGAATGAAGACTGGGAGTCGTATGCAGATCGGTTTCAGATGTATTTAGAAGGAAACGATCTGGCCTCCATTTCTGAGCAACGGAAGAGGCGTTTTTCTTACTTATTGCGGTCCTGCAGTCTTCAAGATGGCGAAGGCATTGGCTGCCCCAGCAGACGTGAAGGTAATGGCATGATCTGATCTGGAAAGACTTTTAAGGGCATACTACATGCCCCAAGTATCGTGCCTCATTAGGAGACATGAGTTTTATCGTCCCAGAGAAGGGGTCAGGCGACATTCCAAGTTAGCGTGGTCTTCATGGCAAGTTTAAGGAACATTGGGGTGTGTGCAAATTCAGCGTTTTAGAGGAGGCCATGCACGATCGTTTTGTATTGGCCCTTAAAGACAAGATCTTGCAGAGCAAATTACTTATGAAACCAAAAATTACACTGAAAGAAGCCATAGATGAAGCAACCTCAGCAGAAGCCACCAAAACCTCAGCAGCAGCCATGAGAAAGATGAACAAGACTACAGGCCATTCTGATGGTGAAAAGACCACCACAACTCATTTTGATGAACTTGAATCTGAGTCAGAATACAGTGGAGAAGAAGAAGGAATTAACAGACTCAGAATGGAGAGGAAACGCAACGACCTGGGAAGAAAGAGGCGAGATTTCCATTGCATAGGTTGTGGGGGAAACCACCCCTGCACTGAATGCAAATTCCTGGATGCCATTTGCCTCCGTTGTGAAAAAAGAGGGCACATTGCAAGAGTCTGCAAATCATCCAGAACTCCACCAAACAGAAGGAAGTTTGTTGCAAACAACAAAGACAGAGAAGTCAAACCAAACAACACCAGCGAGAAAATGGGCCCAGCACAGAAGCAAATGGAAAAAATGAAACTCATCAAACAGTAACTATTGGTCATTCCTCTTCATTAAATAATAGGAAAGTGCATGTCAAGGTACTTATTGAGGGAAGACCTTGCCAAATGGAAGTGGACTCAGGTTCATACCTATCCATGGTGTCATGGGACACTATTCAAAGACTAATACCAGACATTCAAAAGACTCACTTCAAAAAACAAGCACTAACTCTTAAAGACTACCAAGGGAACAAGATTCCAGTAGTTGGAACAAGAGAATTCAACGTGAAATTCAAAGGCCACATCAAATGCCTACCACTGACCATGGTAGATAAAGATTGCCCAAGTTTGCTGGGACTGGAGTGGTTCAACCCGCTGGACATTGAAGTAACTGGCATCAATCACGTGAGCAACATTGATTGGGAAGAATCATTGAAGTCTGAGTTTCTAGAGGTCTTCAGCGACGGATTAGGCAAGTACTTGGGGACCCCTATCACTTTTAACCTAGATCCCAAGGTACAACCAATCCATTTAAACCCAGGAGGGTACCATTTGCCTTGAAGGAAAAAATCGATGAACAATTAGATAAACTAATAGCCCAAGGGGTACTAGAGCCCACAGACCACTCCAGGTGGGAGACACCCATAGTCACGCCAGTCAAGGCTGACGGTTCTGTGAGAATCTGCGGGGATTACAAGGGGACATTGAAACCTGCGCTACAACAGAGCACATATCCGGTTCCAGTGGTTCATCATTTATTACATTCTCTGGGTGGGGGCACAGTCTTCACCAAACTGGACCTGGCCCAAGCATACCAGCAGTTAACAGTAGACGATTTAACTGCAGAAGCTCAAACCATTGTAACACATCGGGTGCATTCAAATGCAAGAGGTTACAATCGGAGTAAGTGTGCGCCAGGCATATTTTCAAAGCCTTATGGAGAGGATGCTACAAGGGTTACCTGGGTGGTGGTGCCTTATTTTGATGACGTTTTAATCTCTGCTGAAAATGACACTCAATTACATGAGAAACTCAGAGAAGTCCTGACCAGGTTCAAAAAAGCAGGGCTAAAAGTAAAAAAAGAAAAGTGTACACTAAGAACTGACAAAGTAGAATTCTTAGGATATATGATTGATAAACAGGGCATCCACCCCACAGAAGCCAAAGTCCAGGCAATCAAAGAAGCCCCCAGACCAAAATGCAAAACTGACTTGCAAGCATTCCTGGGACTTGTTAATTTCTACCATATGTTTCTACCTCAGAAAGCAACCACTGCAGAAGCCTTACATAGATTACTGGATAAAAAATCTGCATGGGTTTGGGGCAGAAAAGAAGAAACTGCATTTAACAATATCAAGAGACTAATCACTTCTGATTGTGTATTGATACAGATTTCTGAGAATTTACCTGGTAGTATTACTTGTGATGCATCCCCTTTTGGAGTGGGGGAGTGCTGAGCCACAGGCTTCCCAGTGGGAGGGAAGCTCCCATTGCTTTTACTCGCACTTTAACTAAAGCAGAGAGGAACTACAGTCAACTGGACAAAGAAGCTTTGGCAATTGTTGCAGCAGTCAAGAAGTTCCACGAATACGTCTATGGAAGAAGATTCACCATTGTCACAGATCACAAACCACTTTTGGGAATTGTGGCAGGAGATAGACCAACGCCAGTCATCCTGTCACCCAGAATGCTGAGATGGACTGAATTCCTTGCTGCTTATTCATATAAACTTATCCATAGACCTGGAAGAGACATTGGACACGCAGATGCTTTGAGTCGCTGCCCACTTCCTTTATGCACTGAGGACCCTGTTCCTGAAACTTACATCTTTTTTCTAGAAACTGTTGCCAAGCTTCCAGTCCATGCTGCTGAAATTGCTAGAGAAACTGCCAAAGACACTTTATTGGCTCCTGTTGTGGGCTAGGTTAAAAAAGGTTGGCCACTTCAAGATCTACCTCAGGTTTCCCAACCTTTCAAATCTAGACAAACTGAATTATCTGTATTAAGAGGGTGTATTCTGTGGGGTAACAGAGTGGTTATTCCTGCAAAACTTCAAAAAGAGGTCTTGGAAATGTTACATGAGGGTCACCCGGGTATTGTCAGAATAAAGGGATTGGCCACGAGTTATGTATGGTGGCCAGGTATAGACAAAATGGTAGAAAACTGGGTTGCATCCTGTCCAAACTGTCAAAAAGTCAGGCCTGCACCTCCTCTCACCCCCAAACAGGAATGGGAATGTCCTAGGGGTCCATGGTCCAGGATTCATATTGATTTTGCTGGCCCTACCAGAGGCACACTTTCCTTATTGTGGTAGATGCATACTCCAGATGGTTGGAGGTTATCCCTATGGCCTCCACCACAGCAGATGCTGTTATCAAACAGCTTAAGAAACTTTTTGTAACTCATGGGTTACCTGATATTATTGTTTCTGACAATGGTCCTCAATTTACTGCCAACCTTTTTGAATCATATCTAGCACAACTGGGTATAAGGCACGCCCTTACAGCCCCTGGGCATCCTTCGACTAACGGCCGGGCTGAACGCATGGTACGCTTCACCAAAGAGAAGCTCCAACAATTGGGTCCAGGGGACATCACTGAGAAAGTTGAAAAACTACTCAGTATCTAACACATCACTCCTAACCCATCCACTAATTTAACTCCAGCCAAGCTTTTGATGGGTAGAAAACTCAGGTCTACTCTGGACTGCCTTCACCCTACTTACGCACCCAATGCACCATTAGATTCCACTAGCAAAACTCGCCAATTCTCTGTGGGTGATTTTGTTTATGCTAAAAACCTTGTAGGTTAACCATTGTGGATTCCTGCAGAGATAACCCAGGTTACAGGCCCCAGGTCTTACAGGGTTCAAACTGAGGATGGTGCCTTATGGAGTAGGCACATAGACCAGTTACGGTCCAGACTGCCTCTGGAGCATCGCCCTTGCTCCTCTCTGGACTTCATCCCCACAGCCTTTTCTAGGGGGGAAGTGGGAGATAATGGAGGTAATGAGCAAGTAAGAATCAACCCCATGTGTAACGAGCTAACACGACAGGAACCATCCCAAACCCTGTCACAGTCCCAACAACCATTTTTACAAATGGAGGATTGCACATCATTACCAGACTTAGAGGATAACACTGGGTTGGAAATAGATTGGGAGGAGAGACCAGGTTGTAGTAACCAAACAGGTTCTACCAGTACAAGAAATCCTAATAAGGGAATGTTGGCAGATACATTTCCTTCCTCACAAGGTGAGATTCCCAAAACACCTGAACCACGCAGGTCTCAACGTACCTGTAAGAGCCCCACCTATTTACAAGAGTATATTAGATAGATGGGGTTTGAGTATGGACCAAACCTAGTGGGGAGGGGTGTTATGTATGCAGAGTTTGAAATGATTGGTTGTTGTTGTAAAGTGTTTGAAATCATTGGTTGTAAAAGTGCAGGAAAACGCTGCACTCTGATTGGCTGGCAGCCGCGGCAGCCGGCTATAAATAGCTGCCATGGCTGAGCCATTCAGATCCGTTCTGAGCTGAAAGTCACAATAAAAAAGAGCTGAAGCACTCCGCGTCTTGTCTCTCCATGCAAACTTAACAAGATTTGTAATCTCAACAGGAAGCCTACATATGTTTCCTCACAATGGAAATTTTATTCCCCTGAGCACCATTGGCATTAAAATGAAGCAAATATCACACCAGCAAGGAAGTAGGACAATAAGGGAAGGAGGATTTCTCAGAAACACTAGACCCTAGTAACCTTATGTCTCCTCCAATACTTGCTGTGTTATCAAGGGTGTTTTTTGTTCTTGCTTAAGTTTAAAATGGAATTTTATTAGCAATGGGATTTGGGGAGTGGGAGCCATTCAAGATAAATGGAAGGGAAGGAATTTCTGATCAATTTAGAACCTTCATCATGGTCTCTTTCAGTTATGCTATCTTTCTCAATTATGCTTGGGTTACCAAAAGGGGCTTTTTCAAAAGTCAATTGTGCTTTGTTTTTCCAAGGTAAAAAAAACAAAGTCCAATTGCTTTTTGAAAAAGCACTTTTACAATAACCATGACCCATATGACTGAGAATCTCGATAGACATATATGCTTAAGTTAATTGCAGCTGATGACAAGTAAGTGAAGGAGGTGGGTAGCTTGATTAGCTCAGGAATATGTGATAATGGACATCATCAAAAGCCACTTTGGAAGTAAAGAGGGTAATAAAACTAGATAAGAATACAATGAAAAAAATTGACATCATGAAATGTAAGAGCATTTCAATGAGAACAAACATGATTATAGCTAAAATGTTCCCTTTCTAATTGTAAGATATGAGTATAAAATTTGGGCAAACAAATGTGAGGGAAAGGTGATCAGATACCTTTGAAATCATGAATGCCATGGACTGCAACAACCAGTTAATTAACTGTAGATCAAAGAACAAGTGACTTCTCTCTTAAAGTTATAATTTTAAAGTTATAATCAGCAAACAAAAATTTACATTCTTTATGTATGTCATGAGAGCAGTAGTGGGATAGAAGAAACAGCCAAGCTTTGCAGGGTTGAGGGAAATAGAAGAAATGGAAATGGCAAATAAAATGAATTGATTGGATCAAAGGTGTTATGGAATGCCTGGAATAGCTACAAGTTATTACCACAGAAACCTTGAGAAGGGAAGTACTTGCTCGTGCAGTCACCAGGGGTTATGTCTGACAGCACCTAATTCAAATTGCTCACTTAGAGAACAATTGTGTACATTTACTGCTCTGTTCCTATTTTAAGATGCACTGAAGTACTTTTCTTTTATTTCTTACCAGAGCAACATCTGTAGCAGTTATAAGCAGTGGGTTTCCCCACCACTTACTGATTACATTGATTTAAATGCTGTGGTGATCACGCACTAAATTTGGGGAGCATTGTGTTAAATAAGTGCATGTCAAAGTGAATGCCCCTCCTCTGAGATTATGATTAATTACTAAATGTGGTTCTCTGAATTGCTCCCTAAAATCATAGCAATCATCTTAAAAAGCTAATGACCCAGCTCAGCAGATACCATCAATCAAATTGCCACTTAACTTTTCAAGACAGATTGATAGTGTTGTATTTCTCATTACCAGACCTGACTCCCTGGGTAGCTGATTCATACATGCCTCTTATACATTCAACACCCCCCCACACTCTCTTTCTTTTCTTTTCTACATACAAGCCTGTAAAGATTCAGATGCTGAATAATTTGGAAAACATCTGTGAGCTTTCACAATAGATGAAGATCCTGTTATTTTTGGAGCAATGGGAAGGATTTTCTTGAGTGAGAATTTTAAAAGTGTATAATTATGAAATTTGATCAACTTCAAAATATATATATTGTCTTGTCTATAATAATACTGTAGGTAGCCTATAATTATAGTGTTCATTTTTAAAACTGTAATTATTATTTTTTCACACACATCAGCAGCGAGCCTACTTCCAGCTCATGAATTGCACATATGGTACTTTAACTTAAGTTTCCCATGGATGTAGAACTAAGGTTCTAATATGGAAGTAATTCAAACATATAATTTATATTCTTGTACTTTTCAACACTTGCATATGAATAAATCTGAAACATGAAATATGCTGCTTATGTCAAATATTTAACTTTGCTTAAGCCAATAGCCTATATTTGTTGGCTAGTCATTTCTATGTCTGGTAGATTGCAGGTTAAATTAGCTGTATTGGTCTGCTGATGTCTTTTGATAGGAGTTAGTTTTTAAATTCATTGATTTTCTGTGCTTGTCATAGGAGTTTGGAAGAAATCTTTACCCTAGCCAAGAATCAGCAACAATTTTGGATGGGCAACACAAAAGGGAAAACTATATGTGATGTTAAGCCCATCACTCAGGACTCTGTGATTGATTTTTAAGCTGAAAACGGCAAGGACAAATTGGTGTGATTTTTCTTAGAGTGGCAATAGTGGAGCAAATCTGAATTTTCCTTTTCTAAGAAGACAGGAATATACATTAGAGTACATTTTGTTAATAGTCTTATTCAGGCATTCAAGCTGTGTATGTGAGAATGGAAGTGAAATAGGTGGGAATATAAACACAACTCCATCTCTCCTTTTTCTGTTTGTTCACCCCCCTCAAACTTTCTGTAGTTTAGTTTCTCTTTAAGCATCACAAAATAGAGGAACATTTTTAGGGAATCTTACAAAAAATAACCTCAATAAATTTTAAATTTTCATTTTTTTAAAAAAAGTACTTCTAATTATAATAAACGTTAATCAGGTTTTTCTTAGCTTGCATATTATACTCTCTCCTCCTTCTCCCTTCCCCCTCCCTTATTTTTTTTAAAGATACAGCCACTTAACTCTCTCTCTCAGCCCAATCCATTTTACAAGGTTGTTTTTGTGTACAAAATAGGAGATAGGAGCATTATTTATGTTATGTATGTAGGTTTGAATGTTATTGGTTTATTTGAACTGTTCTTGTAAAATGTCAAATGGTATTGGTTTAAATAGTGCAGGAAGAAACCCTGCACTCCCATTGGCTGGCAGCTACGGCTGCAGGCTATAAGAAGCAGCCGTAGCCAAGCCAGGACGGGTCTATTCGAGCTGTAGTCACTAATAAAGTCTTTTGCTGGAACTCCTCGTGTCTGACTCTTCATGCAAACCTAACAATTTACTTATTTATTAAATTTATATGCTGTTCATTTCCCCAGTAGGATGACTCTAGGTGGCTATAAGGTGGTCATGTACATTGCCTTAAGTTGGATTAAATAAAAGTAGGCCATCATCACCCTCAGCTATGGCTGTTAATTTTGAAATCTACCAGCTTTAGTTCTTGCAAAGACAGAGAAAGAATGAAGCACTCTAAATGTTTCAAATGGGAAGACATAATTTCTTTTTGAAAGTCATTTTCTTTACTGCACAAATAGCCAACACACTATTTTGTGAAAGAAAAAGAAGAGGAACAAAAGACATGTAGAAAAACCTATTAAAATATGGAGGGGGGCATGTGAAGATTTCCTTTATTCCTAATTTTCTAGGCATTATTTTCTTCCCAAATTTATTATGGGATAATAATATTGAATAAGAAACATTCCTCCTCTAGAAGAAAAAAAGAGAAAGAAAGAAAGAAAGAAAGGAATAATAAGGTCCATTTACTGTGCCTAATAATAACTGTGATGCTTTAGTATGTGTCTTCTGTGACAAAACTCCTGTAACAGCTGTTGAAGGTTCTATTCACATCTTCAGTTAGTTGCTCGTAACAAAATGGCTGCTACTTGTTTTCTGCAGAAATGAGAACATATGATTTCTCTCAACAGTCTAGACCAGCGGTGTCACACTTCTAGCCATGGGCCAGATACATCACATGCTGGCCATGCCCACGCCTGGTTTAGCAAAGGGGAAAAAAGTCCTGATACGTTACATGATGCCACCATGATGACACAAGTTTGATACCCCTGGTCTAGACTAAGTTCTAAGACACAGACCTTACTATACTACAACATACCCGACTGCCTTTCTTCCACTCTTCATCAGCTTGGTTCAGCCCATGGTTCAGCCTGTGAAGCAGATGTGGGAAAACTAATTTTTTCTCTCAAGAGTCACAGAGATTCAAGACAATGTGTCAGAAATGTGATGGAATGTAATATGGAGATAGATCCCCAAGAGGGAGGAGATGCATTCCAGAGGAGTAAGAGGCAATACAGGCCAGATATTATGTGTAAGAGAAAGAGGGTGAAGATAGGCCCTTTCTAATAGTTCACAGAATAGCAATAGCACTTAGACTTATATACCGCTTCACAGTGCTTTACAGCCCCCTCTAAGTGGTTTTACAGAGTTATGTTCTCAGCAATCTAGTATAGGGTGTGTGTGTGTGTGTGTGTGTGTGTGTGTGTGTGGTGTAGATGAAGATAGTAGAGTCCCCAGTCTAGCAAGATTTTGTCTATAGGTGTGAAACAGAGAGAATTCAGCTTTGAAGAATCACCACATGTCATGCTTTGGGCCTGATAGAAAGTGCCTAGTATGGAAAATGCCAAGGTGATAAATTCATACAATGTGGCCATTTAGGATTGTGACACTTTACAAATATTTGGCTCAGGTTATTTTCCTTATTAACTGTGAACAAATACTCCTACTTTTGACTTTTAGTTAGATCTATTCCAGAGCAGCAATAAGGCACTGAAATATAATGGATTCATTTAAGAATGCATATTAGCACAAACTAATTACAGTCTTATAGGATGAAATTATTCAGCATCAGTATTTTAGATGTTGTATGTATCCTTGGATGTGAAAATGGGTAGGCAAAGTGTGGAAATGCTAGCCTTCCCTTCATTTAGACCATGTACAATAGTTTAATTAAAATTAATAAAGCAGGAAAGATTTTGCAAATGGAAGGGATGTTCAGAGATAATTTTTTCAGCTGCAATGAATGAGTAATAAATGCAGAGAAGTAATTATAGGGATCTGCTAAAGACCTCTAGGGTGGAATGAACATGGCCAAAGAACACCGAATGAGGAAACAGAACAAGCAACAAGACACTGATCATAATGGGATATTTTAATTATAGTGAAGGAAATTGGGAGCAGCTTGTGATATTACTGCCAATGCGCTTATAATGATGAAGAACTAACAGGATTTTCTCCAGACAATTGTTAAGTTGTAACCTACTGGGATCTGAGAGATGAGCTCAACGTTCTTCTAAAAATAGTTCTGAACAGGAAAATGACAAACCAAGATTCTCTGTGGCTTAAATGAATAAACAAAAGGAACAATCTAGCTATCTCCTTTTCTGAGCCACAGAACACCTGAGACCTAAGAAGGAAAAGTCCACACTTGCTAGTTTGGCCCTAGAAGAAAGCAAGTGAGACAGATACAAATCAATTGTTTATTGTCTTGCAGTTGCATCCAAAATAAAAAAAATAGTCTGCATTAACAGAACTGACTCAGAGACAACTTCAACTCAGCATCATGGTGCCCAAATGACAAATGTGCATTGTGGCATCATGACTCAAAGTGCACCTTTTGTGTTTGTATCACAGTGTTCCATGCAAGTACATAAAGGGTGGAGTTGGTGATCTGACACCATACACTACAGGTTTTGTTCCCCTAAAGCATGAATAATAGACTTAAGTTATATGAAGACAACTTTCAGCTGAAAACCAGGAATGATGTGCTAGTGATAAAACTAGTTCAGCAGTGTGGTACTTTCCAAAATAAAATGGGAATCGTTATCAGTGAAGGGACAGAGGTGTAGTCAGAATTGCCAGCATGGTTACCTTCATGTCAGTTAGTGGGTCATGAAGCTGAGCGCCATAGTGAGAAAATAGAAAGACAAGCTTTACCTACACACACACACACACACACCAAACCCATTCCCCAAATTAAAAAATATTCACCTACTCTGTACAATTGCAACCCTTCTAATATTGTCTGAATTATTGCACTGAGTAGAATGTTGCAGACAGCAGATCTGCAAACAGTTAAAGCAATCTTGGGGTATTTCTTGTTAGAATTCCCCAGAAGAGCTGGAGAAGAGCATCATTAGAAGCGGGTTGACCTTTTAACTCTTGGCAGTTTGATGATAAAAGTAAAGATAATGGTTTTCCTCGCACATACGTGCTAGTTGTTTCTGGTTCTAGGGGGCGGTGCTCATCTCTGTTACAAAGCTGAAGAGCCAGCACTGTCCAAAGATGTCTCCGTGGTCATGTGGCCGGCGTGAAGGCACATGGAACACTGCTACCTTCCCACTAAAGTGGTCCCTATTTTTCTATTTGCATTTTTACATGCTTTCAAACTGCTAAGTTGGCATAAGCTGGGACAAGTAATGGGAGCTCACTCCATTACACAGTGCTAGGGATTCAAACCACCGAACTGCCAAACTTATTGATCAACAAGCTCAGTGTCTTAGCCACTGAGCCACCACAATCCCATAGTTTGATGCTACTGAATTATAAATCCATCTGCAAATCTTGGAAATTGGGAGCTTTGTATAACACTACTATTATTTTTGTCTGATCAGAGGACCTCAAAACAAAAATAGGGTATTGGAAGGTTTCTGTACTTTGTCTTGTTGTCTTACTATCAAATGTTTCTTAGTCCAATGCTGTCAGTAAGCATTTTTTATTTTATGTAACTATTAAATGCTCTTGAATATATCCCCACTTCCTTTAAAACTCAGAAAAGATGAAATCTTTAGATTTATATAATTTAGATTTTTTTTAAGATTCTAAATTTAAGCATGGCAACTTCTTAAAGCATGGTAACTTTAGTAATAACCTCAAAGTTTTAGGATGTTTCCTCCCCCATCCCAAATCACATTTATGTGTCAAGTACAGTTACGCGATCATTTTCAGAGATGTGTGGGGCCACTGATAAACATGAAATTATATTTATTTATTTATTGAATTTATATTGCTGCCTATTTGCCCATGGTGCCTCAATGTGGCTTACAGAATATAAAACCACATTTAAAACAACAAAAACTAACAAAAATAATCAAATAAATTAATATAGTACAATATAACAAAATAACTCACCATTTCCCACCTGCTCCAGCAACAGCAGATCACATGAGCCATTTAATGGGCTCCATTCCACTCTGGGTTCCCCAGGCCTGCTGGCAGAACCAGGTCTTCAGCACCTTCTAGAAGAGTATTAGAGTGGGGGCCATTCTAATCTCTGGGGGAATGATGTTCCAGAGAGAGGGAAACACCATGGGGAGGCCCTTCTTCTGGGTCCCACCAGATGTATTTCCCTCGGGGATGGGACCTGCAACATTCCCTGCCTCTCCGCTGTGATGGGTCAGGTAGATTTATATTAATATTATTTTTATCTGTAAATTTTGCCATAGAACTTTCAGCTTAGAAAATACATGAGAGGATATTATAAATATGTATCATACAGGATAAATGTATGTAGAATGCATATTATGCCATTTAAATGTGAATTTTTGGTGATTCCTTAAAAAAAAGAAGAAACCCCAGATTGATGTGAAAAGTAGGATAAAATGGATTTATGATAGAATTTATCAGACTTGTCAAAGGGAAGGAAGTATGATTTTTCTTTGCCCAGATGCTGATGCTGCTCAGGTTTTATGGCTTCTATTTATACTATTGATAGTATTCACATATCTATTGTAGACAGGCCTTTACAATGAAACACTAACTCAATCACTATGTGATGGAAAGCATAAGCAATGGCTAGCTTATCTTTGTTTGTTATTTGACATAGCATTGGTTCATTAGGTTGTTGCATTTGAGAAGTTGGCCAAGACCTACATAAGGAAACTTGTTGCTTTAAAAAAAAAACAGGAACAGATAGCACTATCATATTTCTTTCCATTAATGTAGCATGCAATTTTGTTTAAAAGTTCACATTCCCTGTCCCCCCTCCCCAGAACATGGCAGGAAGAAAAATTTTAGCTCTCATGGAGCTTATCAGACTGATCTTCTAGTCATTTTTAGCCACAAATCAAGTTGATATTGGCAAACCGCACTCAGTGTAAAATAAAGTAATAATCTTTATGCGAAAGTCTCGACAGCAATATAGACTTGAGGGCCTTAGAAACAGCAAAATGATTGTCAACACAGGTCTCTTGGGTTAATAGCTGGAATCAAATGCATTAAGAAGTCCAGCCGGAAGGTGCTGATAAGAGGCAAGCTTTGTTCATTTGGATACAGCAGCCCTGATGACAGAAGTAAGTGGGTTTTTAAACTATGTTCACATCTGATGCCACAATAAAAGGATTATTTAAATAACCGAAGTGCTTTTCTTGTTGAATATTTTCCATCTTTCACCTGGGGAAATTTTATGGCCTTTGCCACTATTACAGCTAATAACTCTATTAAATTATCAAGTTGCTTTCCCTGCTGATAATGAAAACCTTCTGAATTGTTACACCAAATTTTCTAGTGCATTTGCAACCAACATCCAAAGGCATGGCTTCTGTTTTGTTTCTGAGTATTGTCAGCCCAGAGAGAAAACCTAACTCTGTGCTAGAAAAAATATTTCTAAAGCTACTCTTGCATAATTTGATCTCTGAAAGGTATTATTGCAAGCAAAGAAGAATTAAATAATTTACTTATTAGAGTTAAATAAAATATTTATTTATTATCAGTTCTCTACTGTTATTGTAACTGTGGAAAACCAGCCAGTTACATTTGCTGGACCTTCTTGGAAAAAGATGAGTCAAAAGATTCAACCAGGGTAAGCAGTTATTATTTGTCTGTGCATGAGGCAGTGGTGGGATTCAAATTTTTTACTACCGGTTCTGTGGGTGTGGCTTGGTGGGCATGGCAGGGGAAGGATACTGTAAAATCTCCAGGTTTGCCGGTTCTCCGAACTACTCAAAATTTCTGCTACCAGTCAGGGGTGCGATTCAAATTTCTTAACAACTGGTTCTGTGGGCATGGCCTAATTTGTGGGTGTGGCTTGGTGGTCATGTGACTGGCTGGGAGTGGCTTGTATGTAAATATTGTAAATATATGTGTAAAGATTGAATTTTTTATTTAAAAAAAAAGAGCAACTTTTACCCAAAATCAGGCAAAGAAGGCAGGCAGATTGAGCTGCTTGCAGAATCACAGCTTCACTCCCAGATCTACCTTTCTGCAATCTGCTGCCTGAGTCTGCACTGAAAAATAGAAGCTTCAATCCTAAGGAAGGTTCAGCTCTGCTCTCAGGCCACTTCTCCCTCCCCCAACCCCCTGAATACCACCCCCGACTGGGGCTCAGGGAAGCCTACTTGGTGGAGTGGGTGGGGAGGGGAGGGCCAGCCAGTGGTATGATTTGCCAGTTCTCCAAACTGCACAGAATTGTAACAACCAGTTCTATAGAACTGGTCCAAACTGGTAGAATCCCACCCCTGCTACTGGTTCTACCAGCATCCATCGGTATGCATAGTTTCATAGGTATGCATAGTTTCATAGGTATTGAGCTAGCATATTGATATCATAACCAGGATGACTTTTGCAGAGCTCTAGCTTCCATGACCATTGCAACCTTACTGGGAACAAGTTGTACCAAAGATGGTGACTCATACATTTGTCATTTCGGGATTAGATTACTGTAACTTGTTCTGCATGGGTTTGCCTTGAAAACCATCCTGCATTTTGTTGATTTAGAACACAGCAGCACATGACGGATCAGTTGCAATACTGTCACATTAAGCTTCTGCTTTAGGAATTGCACTGATTACTACCAGTAGTAGTGGGTTTCTGAGTGTAATTCAGAGTGCTGGTCATTACTTATAAAGCTCTATATGACTTAGGGCTTAAATATCTTACATACTGTGTTTCCTGCTAATTTTTATCTACCGTATTCTAACTACATGTAAGTGCTTTCCAAGGGAGATGTGGCAGCTTTCTTCTAACATAGCTTATACCCTTGAACCAAAGGTGCTTTTTCAAGAGGCAAGTGGACTGTCTTGTTTTTCTTGGAAGACATTTTACTTCTCATCCAAGAGGATGAGAAGAAAAATATCTTCAAAGAAAAGCAACAAAGTCCAGTTGCCTCTTAAAAAAGCAACTTTGGGACAACTGTGACCTGGATGACTGAGAATCTCCATAATCACTTGTCCCTTGAAACAAAGGTGGCCCTCATCTTCATGGCCTTCCGGGTAAAAACATGGCTTCATAGTAAACAATTTTAGTATTTATTTTATTTTATCTTAGAATTTATTGGGAAAAATTAGCTTAGGGATTTTATTACTTTAAGTAAATATTCTATTGATTTTTATATTGTATAGAATCTATTAAGTTGCAGGCTGTAGACAAAGCACATAATTAAATAAATAATAAAATAATTGTGATTTTTTTTTGCTTATATAAACACACATGGTGGTTTTAATTCGGAGTACTAATGTTTCATGAATCATATAGAATAATGTACAATCCATAGATTGTAAGTATGATGACCTTGATGGAGTTATTCAGACTGTGTTGCCCAAGAGAAAGAGGCTAAAGCACATCTCAAGGTCATCTTCCTTATTTTGTACAATATCATAGGCTCTTTACCAGTTAGCCAGGATACTATCTGATGGCATGTCAATATCTTGCGTACGTTGGCAAACAATGGGTCCATTGAGAGATTTTGAGGGAGAATGTTCAGACTTTGTTTATTGACATGTTTCTAATTATTATTTAGAGTATGATGAGAACATGACAGAAGAGACATACGCATATGCAGTATACACAATCCACATAATTATAAGTAAAACTCCTATGGGGGTAAGGCAGTGGTCTCATAACTGGATTTCCAATTCAATTATCCAGGCAATTCCCCTCTGGCATTGCTTCATGCAGATCTTCTAGGGCAGAGTTCTCTAACCTTTCGGGATTGGCTGCCTGGAGCAGGGAGGGGTAGGTGCCTTTACACACACTTGTGCATACACAAATGGAGCTGCGAATGCAGGTGCAATGCAAATGGGGCTGCTTGTGGTGATGTTAGCACATATACAATGCTCATGGCAATGGTAGCGCCCACATGATGCAGCAACACTAATGCCTGCACTATGCTCGCAGTGATCTAGCACTTACACTATGCTTGCAGAAATGCTAGTGCCTGTGGCTATGCTTGTGCCAGTGCTAGGGCTGCACTATGCTTGTGGCGATACTAGTGCCTATGCTATGCTCACGGCAATGCTAAAACCTGCACTACGCTTGCGGCGATGCTAGCGTGAGTGGGGGTTGTGACCACACATGTGTGCACTGGTCACCCATTCACTCGGTGGCCAATAGGCCATGGCCCAGTAATTGGCTGCAGCCCACAGGTTGGGGATCCCTATTCTAGGGTACCAGAGAGCACATGTCATGGGCAAACCCGCACAGTATGTTTAATAGTTTGCATATTAGCACCACAATTGCAACAAGAGGAATCTTTCCATTACCATTGATACAAGACAGAGACACTTCTTCCAGTATCATATCTCATTCTGTTCAATTTCAACCAGATAAAATGATACCTAACAATATGCTTCTAGTGTTAGACCTTAAAAAATGCTTGATGTTTTGTTGCACTGACTCTCATACTATTATTAATTTGCAAGAACATCTCCTGCCAGCAATGCCTGCCCATCGCCCCATGCGCTCCCACAGACAGGGCCTCCTTGGGGTGCTGTCGGCTAGACAGTGTCGGCTGGCAACCCCCAGGGGTAGGGCCTTATCTGTGGGAGCGCCCACCCTGTGGAACCAGTTACCCTGGAGCTACGGTTGGCCCTGACCTTCTTTCCTTCCATCGCGACCTGAAGACGTGGTTTTTCCAACAGGCCAGCCTGGATTGAGGGGGTGGGTTTTTTACGGGTTTTTATCAGTCGTTTTGTTGGGGTTTTAGACATTGTTTGGGTTTGTTATTTAATACCTTTTAAATAATTTTTAAATTTTGTATTGTGTGTTTTTATTGTTGTGAGCCGCCCTGAGTACTTTAGGAGATAGGGCAGCATAAAAATCCAAACAAATAAATAAATAAAATAAATTATTATGAGTTCCCAATAAATTTCCAGATTTTTGTATAACACCCGTGCCTTATTTTTAGTGCTTACTTTCTGTGGGGTTGTCCCCATTCCCTCCTTAGTATAAATCCTCTTTATTGTCTCTGAATCACTAAAGAGAATAGGGACAGGGTAATGATACCTTGAAATCTACTGGAAGCCCACAGTCAGGGAATGCTGACACCTGATCTCAGTATATCTGAAGGATATTGGGTAAAAGAAGGTTGCACTAAGATTTCACTTTGGTAAGTTATCATTGACTAGGTAATTATGTTGTCACAACATTGACATATCGGATCTTTTTGAGCAATCTTTTTTTCTAGTATGGAACTGAAAAGCATTTCTTAATTATTAAGTGTCACTCTGCCATGTGTTATGCAGGAAAATTGGTGGGATGATAGTAGTAAACATAGGCAAAATAAAGCCCTGGGAATAGATTAATTCAAAGTCTATTTCTTTCTAGTGTTCAGGTTGTTTAACTGCTCTGGTTACAGGAAGTTATAAATGTGAATTATAAATAAAATGAAATAAAAGTCCAGAATCAGAATTTCTTCTCAACTGTGCTAGAATTCTCAGGATCTGTTGGATGACCTTTTAAGATTGAATACACACACACACCACATACATATACACACCAGACAAGAGGCTAAACAATTCTATTCAAAAGGAATCTTATTAGAGTAATGGTCTTAAAACTAAATATTTCTCTAAAGTATTCTGCTTTTCTTATCACCAAAAAATATTCTTACACTAATGTTAGGTTTCTATCTTCTACTCACTATCCAATATTATTTACTTTGTTTACAGTGTTACATTCCTTCCACTTATTATGGCTTTGTAGTCTTTGTTAGAGTATATTTTAATATTATTTATATCTTTCCTTTCCTTTCCTTTCCTTTCCTTTCCTTTCCTTTCCTTTCCTTTCCTTTCCTTTCCTTTCCTTTCCTTTCCTTTCCTTTCCTTTCCTTTCCTCTCCTCTCCTCTCCTCTCCTCTCCTCTCTTCTTCTCTCCCCTCTTTTTTTCTTCCCCTTCTTCCCTTCCTCTTGCTCTCATTTTTAATCCTTGTGTCTTGAGGTACAATGACCAAACTCTCCTTATCATCTTTTCGACACTTTGTGCAAAAATAAACCTTTCTGGAGAAGCCTATAATTCTGGGAAAGGTTTAAGGAAAAAGACTAAGATGACCAGCACCAACTTGGATAGGCTCAATTAACCCAACAATGGGTTCATTGTTGGAAGATTTGAAGGGCCATTTTGGAGAAAGAGAATCCTAGAGAACCATACATCTACAGTATGCGGATGCTAAGAATTCACAGTGAGTTGATGGCAGATAATCAACCAACAACAAAGGTAAGAATCCACTTTTTTTCATTAACAAAAAAAAGTTATGTGGTTTTCCAAAGAATGGTTTATCCATTCAGTATCGTATATTCCATGTGCATCTTGTGTGTTTTCAACACACGATCCATGCTCATAAAATATACACACAGTGAGGCATGTCATAAAAAGTTATGCATATCACTATAGAAAAAAAGGAATGTGACAAGCACCATTAACTCATGTCAAAAATAATCAGATTTTGCTTCTATTAGGATTCTGAAGAATCTGTGGGAGGAAAAACATCTAATATTTTTATCAGCACCATTCACAGTTGGTATAATTTTACATGGTTTAACATGGTCTGTATGCATTCCTATTCAGGTCTCAGCAGACATACTGTAAGTAATATATGCTGGTGGCTCCTATTCCATGCAGTCCCACAAAAATACTTCCATTTCATCCTTCTATAATATCACTGCAGAAATATTAGCAAAGAAGAAATAATTTTCTTGACATGGTTTATAGTTTTCATGGGATGAAAATACAGAGGGTTGATCTTAGAATGCTGTTGCACAAAATCAGAATGAAATCAATAGTAGCAAGTCTTGTAATTCTTCAAAATATTTACCATATACACATTACTGTTTTATGCAATTATCTGTTTTTAAAATACTTATGGAACATGGCCAAAAATCCAATAGAAGAGAATGTATGTAGCTCAGGGTTGAATGGGGAATTGTTGGTGCTCTCTGAGCTTGGTTGCTTAGAGACATTTCATTACTTGACTAGGTAACATCATCAGTGCTAATGAGTGGGTTTGCATCATATTTGCATCATATGATGGGTTTGCATCATATTTTTATATAATAGATTGACCACCAATGTTGGCAGTGGTGCTTTCAGGATAGCTCTTCGTAGTTTTTTTATTAGGATATTGTTTTCCATTTGATTGTTTGCCTGGTGTTTGCCAGATGTTAATCCCTGATTTTCCAAATATTGGCTGCTGGAAAGAATATGTTATGGTCTTTTTTTTCTTAGCATTTTATTGTCTCACAGTAAACCACAAATAATGTAGTTTATTTGAATCCATGAAGGTTAAGAAGAATAGATAGATATATAGATATATAGATATATAGATATATAGATATATAGATAGAGATAGAGATATAGATGGTGGTCATGGCGGTGGTGTGGACCCAGGGCCAGTGTGGTTGCCGGAATCGGGCGTGGACGTTGGAAGTGAGCCTGGAGGCTGCCCCTGGCCGGGAGGTAGGCACCGATGAAGACAAGGGCGGCTGCATCATCAGATGCTGCCCCCAGTTGATCTTCTCCACCCCCTTTACCCTCTTTAATCCTGACTCTTTGAATGACTGGGTTGAATGACTGGGTTGAATGACTGGTGCCACAAGGGCCTGATGGCGCCAATTGATGAGATGCCGAGGGGCAATGAAGACTCTCCCTGTTTCCACCTGGGATATGAACTATCGGATGGCTTTATCCATCTGCCATCCAGAGCTCTTGTCTCCTGTGTGCTAAGGGGGTTACTCCTCCTGTCCTCATCAGTCTTTACTGGCAAGGGTGATGGAACGTTGCTGGTTCACCCATCCACTGTGGTGAGAGAACAATGGGATGGGATGTACCACCTCCTCCCCAGCGCAATTCCAACTGTGGTATAACATCTCTCTTTAATCACTGGGGGCCACAAGTGGTGAGAGAGCAGTGGCCAGCCTTATATACTCGACCAACAGCCCCCTGGAATGCCGTGAGAGGGCATCCAGGGATGGAGGCAACCCAGTGGTTTAGAACTATGCCAATGTTTAGACTATAAGATCATCATTAGAACATACTACTTACATCTTTGGCCGCTCCTCCCTTTGTTGACGGGACATTTACCAACATATGCGGACTTTTCTGGCAGCAGAATTGTGGGCTCTGAGGGATTCCCCTCTCTTGGGTTTGGCCCACCTACCATCAGCCTATCTCAAGGACGGATTGTGGAATCCAGAGAGATGGCATGGTGCAGGAAGGGGAAGGGGCCGGTGCTCAGGGAGGGATAAAAAAAAAGGATCCAGGGTTCCTTTGTTAAAATTTTTAAATCGGTTTTTAGGGGTTAGGAAGGGTGGGAAGGGTGGGGTTTTACTGCAGGAGTTCAGTGCAGCCTGAGACAGGGCCGTGGCTGGGGGGTGCATAAGGGGGCTTGTGGGGCTCCGGGCGGAATAGTGGGAGCCATGATCCCTAGGGTGGTTGGAATGGGTAGGAGCCAATGAGGCGGGGGCCATATCATGTTAGGGGATCGTGCCCCCGCTATATCCAAGCTGTGGCACGCTCCAACCCCTTAGCCTCTTCTCATCTCCTGGGGTTTTTGGGATCCGGGACCCCTGGGCTCAGGCTGGTATACTTTAATGCCAGGTCCGTGGTTAATAAGGCACCACTCCTCCGTGATATGATTGAGGAGGAGGCCGCGGACCTGGCTTGCATCACCGAGACCTGGTTGGGGCTGGATGGTGGAGTCCCTCTGGTCGACATTTGCCCCCCAGGTTTTTGGATGTTGCACCAGTCACGAACCCAGGGAAGGGGTGGTGGGGTGGCTATTGTTATTCGGGAGACCCTGTTTCCAAGAGAGGTCCCTGCCCCGGAGATAGGCAGGTGTGAATCCTTCCTCCTGAGGTGTAGGCCTGCAGGTTGGATGGGCATGCTGCTTACATACCTGTCCCCCAGCTATGTCTCAGCTGCCCTGCCTGGGCTCCTTGATGCCTTCTTGGGGGTGGCAGTGGAGTTTCCAGAACTCATAGTTCTGGGTGACTTCAATCTGCCCTCCTTGGGACTGGCGTCGGGTTTGGCCCAGGAATTCATGGCCTCCATGGAGGCCATGGGTCTGACCCAGATAATAGATGGCCCGACTCATGAGGGGGGTAACATGCTCGACCTGGTTTTTGTCTCGAGCAGTGGCAGTGGTCCATCACCCGTTTCATGGTCAGACCACTATCTCCTGTGGCTGGTCTTCCATCAAGCTGCCCCACACCACTGGGATGAGGAGCCACTTAGATGTTTCTGCCCCAGGCGTCTGATGGACCCTGAGAGGTTCCAGGCAGAGCTGGGTTTTTTTCCTGCATCCCTACCCACAGCCCTGCCGAGGGCCTGGCAATAGTCGGCCACGGGGGCTCTCGACAGAGTTGTCACCATGCATCCCCTTACTCGGCGCAGATCCCGGTCAGCTCCCTGGTATACCGAGGAGCTCTGGGAGATGAAGCGTGCAGAAGGGGACTAGAGAGCAGGTGGAGGGTGACCCACTCCGGATCTGACCAAGCCCAGTTAAGAGCCCACATTAGGACTTACCTGGTAGCGGTGAGGGTGGCGAGAAGATCTTATTTCTCTGCCCTCATAGCATCCAAGAGATAACCAGCCCCCTGTTTGGGTGGCCCTCTCCTGCAGCTGGGGGTGGTGGTGGACCCTTTGTGGGGCAGAGCTGAGGAATTTGGCCAGTATCTGCAGGATAAAATCGCTCAGATCCGGGAAGGGTTGCACTCGGACTTGCAGTGGCCTGAGGATGGGGATGCGAGTGGTCTGGCCAATGTGACCTGGACTGAGTTCGATCCTGTTTCTGAGGATGAAGTGGACAGGATTATGCGGCAGCTGAGCTCCACCACATGTTTATTGGACCCGTGCCCTTCCTGGTTGATTTATGCCGCCAGGGAGGTCATGTGCGGCTGGCTCCGGGCAGTGGTCAACGCTTCATTAAGGGAGGGGCTGTTCCCTGCTGCTTTGAAAGAAGCGGTGCTGAGGCCCCTCCTGAAGAAGCCTGCCCTGGACCCAGCCGCATTGAACAACTTTTGTCCGGTCTCCAACCTTTGCTTTTTAGCGAAGGTTGTTGAGAGTGTGGTGGCCCAGCAATTGCCACTTTTCCTGGAGGAAGTGGACTACATGGATCCATACCAATCAGGCTTCTGGCCTGGGTACAGCACGGAGACAGCATTGGTCATGCTGATTGATGATCTCTCTAGGGCTTGGGACAGGGGTTCTTCCTCTGTCCTGGTCCTGTTAGATCTCTCAGCGGCTTTCGATACCATCGACCATGGTATCCTGTTGTGACGTCTCGGGGGGTTGGGAGTGGGAGGCACTGTTTTACGGTGGTTATCCTCCTACCTCTCGTGACGTTCACAAACAGTGTTGGCAGGGGGGCAGAGGTCGACTCCAAGGTATCTCACTTGTGGGGTGCCTCAGGGGTCGGTCCTCTTGCCCCTCCTGTTCAACATTTATATGAAGCCGCTGGGTGAGATCATCCGTGGCTTTGGGGTGAGTTATCATCAGTATGCTGATGATACACAGTTATACATCTCCACCCCAGGCCACATCAGTGATGCTCTCTCCGTGATGTCCCATTGTCTGGAAGCGGTGCGGATCTGGATGGACAGGAATATGCTTCGACTCAATCCGCCAAGACAGAGTGGCTGTGCATACCGACATCTCGGTCCAGTTTGGATATTCCATCTTTGGTCATGGGAGAGGAGGTGTTGCCCCCCGTGGACAGGGCATGGAATCTGGGGGTCCTCCTGGACTCACGGCTCAAATTGGGGGAGCAGGTGGGGGCTGTGGCCAGGGGGGCCTTTGCCCAGATCCGGCTGGTTCACCAGTTACGCCCATTTCTGGACCAAGATGCCCTGCACACAGTCACTCAGGCGCTCGTCATTTCCGACTTCGACTACTGTAGCTCTCTACCTAGGACTGCCCTTGCACCACTCGGAGGCTTCAACTGGTGCAGAATGCGGCGGTGTGAGTGGGAGCCTCCCGATACTCCCATATTACACCCCTCCTCAGTGACCTACATTGGCTCCCAGTTGCCCTCTGGGTGAGATTCAAGGTTTTGGTATTAACATTCAAAGTCCAGCATGGCATGGATTTAGGTTGTATTTTGTTTAGCTTGTGAGCCTGAGTCCTTTTTGGAGAGGGGCTATATAAGTCTTTAATAAATAAATAAATAAATAAATAAATGATATAGATATAGATATAGATATAGATATAGATATAGATATAGATATAGATATAGATATATAGTGAACTATCTAGATCCCTATCAATCGGGCTTCCGGCCCGGGTTTAGCACAGAGACGGCATTGGTCGCACTGGTGGATGATCTCTGGAGGGTGCGGGACAGAGGATTTTACTCTGTCCTGGTCCTATTAGATCTCTCAGCGGCTTTCGATACCATCGACCATGGTATCCTATTGCAGCGCCTTGAGGGGTTGGGAGTGGGAGGCACTGTTTTGCAGTGGTTCTCCTCCTACCTCTCAGGGTGTTTGCAATCGGTGTTGGCAGGAGGGCAGAGGTCGGTCCCAAGGGCTCTCACATGTGGGGTCCCTCAGGGGTCGGTCCTCTCACCCATCCTGTTCAACATCTATATGAAGTCGCTGCATGAGATCATCCGGGGTTTTGGGGTGAGGTATCATCTGTATGCTTATATATCTCCACCCCAAACCAAATCAGTGATTCCCTCTCTGTGATGTCCCGTTGTCTGGATGTGGTACGAATCTGGATGGGCAGGAACAAGCTACAGCTCAATCTGGCCAAGACTGAGTGGCTATGCGTACAGGCATCTTGCTCCAGTGAACAGATTCCATCTTTGGTCATGGGGGGAGAGGTGTTGCCCCCTGTGGATAGGGCACAAAACCTGGGGGTTCTCCTGGATTCACGGCTCAGTGTGGAGGAGCAGGTGGGAGCCATGGCCAGGGGGGCCTTTGCCCAGGTTTGGCTGGTTCACCAGTTGTGCCCATACCTGGATCGAGATGCCCTTTGCATGGTCACTCATGCACTTGTCACACCCTGACTCGACTACTGCAATGCTCTCTATTTAGGACTGCCCTTGCATACCATCCGGAGGCTCCAGCTGGTGCAGAATGTGGCCGCGTGGGTTGTGATGGGAGTTTCCGATACTCCCATGTTATGCCCCTCCTGCACGAGCTGCATTGGTTGCCAGTTGCCCTCCGGGTGCGATTCAAGGTCTTGGTGTTAACATTCAAAGTCCTTCATAGCATGGGTCTGGGGTACTTGCGGGAGCGCCTCCTGCCGACATCAAATACTGATCACCCTGTGCAAGCACAAAGGCTGGGACTCTTCGGGGTGTCGTCCGCATGACAATGTCAGCTGGCGGTGCCCTGGGGAAGGGCCTATTCTGTAGTGGCTCCCGCCTTATGGAATCCACTACCCGTTGAGCTCCGGCTGGCTCCCAATCTCTCCTCTTTCCGGCACGATCTAAAAACGTGGTTGTTCTTACAGGCTGGGCTGGACTGACCTCCTGGGGTGGAGGGTGGGATTTTAATTGGGTTTTTTACTGTTGGATTTGGCTTGTTTAGGTTTAATCTCTTTTTAAATTATTTATTGTTCTATGTTTTTTATCTGTGAGCCTCCCCGAGTCCTTTCGGAGAGTGGCGGCATACAAGTCAAATAAAATAAATAAATAAATAGATATAGATATAGAGATATAGATATAGATATAGATATAGATATAGATATAGATATATAGATATGATAGATATAGATATAGATATAGATAAAGATCAATGCAGAAATTTGTGATTTAAAATGTCATATTTATCCTGACAAGACTAATTGTTCAGCAATGACTATACGTCAATTCACCTTTTTTTCCCTATAATTAATTATAGACTTCTATCTTTTATTTTATTGTAACTAATTTTTGCTCCATTGAATAAATGGATAATCTATTTGGGTTATTTTCTGCTGAATAGTTTGGATATTTTTCTGTCTCAGAATATAACACTGATCGTTATGTATATGTACATAACGTAGTTGGGTTGACAATATATAAAGCACAAATATATATGTCTGTAGCTTTAAGGAAAAATACTGTAATGTATTATGCTGTGTTCTGATTGGTTGAGTATGCTGCAAGTTTCCATAAGAGGGATCATGGTTTAACTCTCTCTCCCACTGAAGATCTCTCTTGATGCTGATATTGACTCTCTCTTTGACTGAATATGGACTGATACTGACTAACTCTGTTTACTTTGATATTCTGTTGATATCGAAGATTATCTATTGTATTATGGTTTGATATTTGTCTGTTGTAAAAGACATGAAAAGGTTTGTCTGCTGTAAAAGACGTGAAAAGGTTTGTCTGCTGTAAAAGACATGAAAAGGGTAAGAAGACTTTATAACTGGATATTGCTGGACTGTTAAAACGTGTATGACCTGGACTGTTTATTTGGACTGTGCTATTTCTTCAAGTAAACATTAACACAATTTGGTGTGTGTATTTATTCATAACTGTTCTCATATCCATTTCCATGTGCATATCCTTGTTACATAAGTGTTACTCTTCATATATCCTAACACTGATAATGCAGTTGTTTCTCTTACCTTGACCCAATTTATCAATAGAAATTTAACATTTCTGATCTATATAATTCTATAATTCTTACACACATTTATTTTGACATGTTTCTTTCCATATCATTTCTGCTTTTTTAAACATTTTGTCTCCAAATAGAGATTATTATTTCCTTTCAGACACTGCATCTTACATTTTTAAAAGCTTAATATGGTAATACAGCACTCAAATACTTGTAAATTCCAGTGGATAGATACATTCCCATCTCCAATTTGTACAGAAATATGCTAATATTAAATTTTTAGGCTACTTAGGTTCCTAATCTCTGGTGGCTCCTTGTATATAACACTGAATTCTGGGGTTATAGATTCATTCTACACACTAACAAAATAAATTTAACATGCTCTGATAAATAGCAGGATTTTATGATATAGAAATGGTATCATTGGTATCTCCTTAGCTGCTTTGGGCAGGATAAATAACTCAGGAAGTGGCATCTTTCATTTGAATGAATGACTTTGAATATTTAATAGAGTCAATGTAAGATGGTTGGTGCACAGTGACATGTGCACCAACCATCTTACATTGGACTCCCAGACTTGAGTCTTTCCTAAGCAGAACATGCCAAGGTATAAGCTAAGCAAGTAATCTGAGGATGTAAAAGTGATGAGGTTACAATTGTTTCTCTCTGTCATGCCACTTAAAAGAGCACCTTACATTCCCCTGGGATAATAAATTTAGGTGGGCAGATTCAGCCAAAGGTTAACATAACCCCTTGATTTGTGATAGTTGATAGAGTTTTGGGGCAGACAAGTCTATCTATCTCAACCATTAGCTCTCCAGCATGCTGGCTGTGGAATTCTGGGAGTTGAGGTTCATACATCTTAAAGTTGCAAAGATGGATAAACATTGCGTTACTTATGCATCTCTATGCAAGGCAAAAGGCAGATCAGGCGAAAGAATGGTGTGGGTGAGGGCAGATCCATCCTTAGGGTAACAGCGTCCATGTTAGCCAACAGACAGGGTGGCTAAAAGGGGTTTTTATTTTTGAGATGACAATGAAGTGTTTATGTGATAAAGCACAACTCTTTGTGAGCAATGGACAATAAAGAATAAAGGATCTAGTTTCAAGATTCTTCTTTCCATGTATTGTTCAGAGATGTTTTTATATCCAGAACACAAACAACACTTGAAGTGGTAGCAGCAGCTTTGGCAGGTGTAAGTTTTCTCTGCTCTAATTGCCATCCTACGTGCTGAAACTACAGTTCCTGCAAGCCAAACCAGGCAGGTGACATGTTGAAAGTGGTATTCTGACATCTGGAGACCACATTGTTGGAGAAGTCTGGGAGAGTAAAATGGATCATGATTTTAAAACTGGGACTAAACATTTGTCACAATTTCTGAAAGTAAACTGGAATCTCAGGTCATGAACGCTTCTGTTTGCAACCAAACTGGGTGACAACCAAAAATTTGGAGAAGTTTGTTGTTTCTGGTCGTGAACAGATCCTCAAATGCCGATCAGTACAACCATGACAATTTTCCCTGCCGTGATGATTTACCCTTTCATGTATGTGCAGAATTGTAGGCACATGCAAGTCAGTCTCCTGTGATGACCCGGGGTGTGGCACAAAAATAACAAAGGCACAAAAGTAGATAAATTCCCTTTAATACCTCCAACTTGGCCCCCAGTGTCCAGTTATCCTCGGCTGGAGATCAAACTCTCCCAAAAACAGTCTACAAAGGGAGGAAATGCAGTCTGAACCCAAAGTACAGATAAATTAGAAATAAAAACAACAACAACACAAACTATGCTGAAGTAATTAACACGACAGGCCAGGATAATAAATTGCAGACTTCCAAAAGATAATGAAGCACAAACAGTTGGGAGGACGCCAAAACCAAGATAAGCTTCGACAAAGATAATGCATGCTTTGCTTCCAGCAAGGTGCTGTGTGCTAACGGCCTTCTTATATCCTGTTCTCCCAGCTGAAACTAATGAAAGGGATCAGGGCTTTTTTCTCTCCCATAAGCCACATTCCTCCCTTCTCCGTTCCTCCCTGCATGCCCTAGGATGAAGAGGGGGTGGCCCTGGGTCTTCCTCTGAATGCCCAGTTGGACTGTGCCCTTCCCCCATTTCCTCCACAGCCACTGGAGCCACACTCCCACTCCCTGTCAGCTGGTCAATCTCCCCTCAGAATCAGACTCCAACAAGGGCATGACAGTCTTTCTTCTGTTTGCGACCAAATCGGGTTGCAACCGAAGTCCTGGAATGGATTATGGACGTGACCCAAGGTTTCACTATATCGTTTTGGAACTTTACAGAAGTCTTGGATATAGTTTCTAAAGGCATGAATAAACATCTGCAGTATTGAAGCATTGCCATTTAAAAACTGTTTTATCTGAATTTTATTTAATAAATGTTTTTTATACTGCTTTCTTAAAAAAAACCCAACATCCAAGTGATTTGCAATATGAAAAGATATATCTATTACATGGAATTAAAAAAAACTCATTTTCTTATTTTAAAGAGAAAACAGGTTAATAATTTAGTTGGATTGATTCTTGTGGAGGTGGTTAGTTTGCTTGGAGTGGGGTGACTTATTTTTTTTAGTCCTTTGAACAACTCGGCTTGTAACTTGGGGGTTATTAAATATATCTTACAGTAGTGAATATCACAAATGTCTCTCTGAAGGAGGGCAGGATGCCTCTTTCTATAAAGGACACAACTATTAAACCTCTTTCATGAAATCTGCCATGGATCCTGCAGAAATGAACAATTATATATGAGTCTCTAACTTCCCATGATAAGAGAGTGGTACCTTTTCAACTGCAGAAAACAGCTTATCTCAATCCATTTCAAACTGGCTTCAGGGTGGACTGGAAGACTGAAACTATCTTAACCACCCTGATGGATGAGCTTTGTTTGTGAATTGACAAAAGGAGTATGACTCTATTACTTCTTAATCTCTCAATGGCTTTCAATGTGATTGAGCATGGTGTCCTTCTGGGGTGCTTAAGAAATTTGGGAATAGCGGGCTTGCCTTTGCAGTAGTTTCGTTCCTATCTCTCAGGCAGATTTCAGAGGGAGACACTTGGAAGCAGTCACTTTTTGCAATGGGACCTATTGTTTGATGTCTCTCAGGATTCTATTATGTCTCCATTGCTGTTCAGTCTCAACATAAACTGTTGGGGATATTGTTAGAAGAGCTGAAACTGGCTGATGAACCCAGATTTGTGATATCTTCAGGAAATGGAGTGATTTCCTTGAACACCTGCTTGAAGTCAGTAACAGACTGGATGAGATAAAATAAATTGAAATTTAATCTAGGCAAGGCAGAAGTGTTCTTTATTATGTGCTAAATGTCTGTAGAGATTCTCAGTCATCCAAGTCATGGTTGTCCCAAAAGTGCTTTTTCAGGAGGCAATTGGGACTTTCTTGTTTTTTCCTTTGAAGACATTTTGCTGCTCATCCAAGAAGCTGTTTTAGCTCTCACTGGATGATGGGGAATGGAAGGATTTATATTCCTTTGCAGAAAGCTCATCATTTGCATCCTTTTTTGAGGGTCATTGAAGCACTTGGAGGTTTATCTGTGTCCTCAGGGTCACCTGAGTAATGCTAATGGTTCCTGTAGTCTGCAATTTTTTTGCTGGGAATCCATTCCTATTCCCACACCATTCAAAGGGTTTTCATCCCAAATTGTACAGCTAGAAATCTGTAGAGATTCTCAGTCATCCAGGTCACAGTTGTCCCAAAAGTGCTTGTTCAGGAGGCAACTGGACTTTCTTTATTTTTCTTTGAAGGCATTCAATGCTCTGGGTTTATTATGGGCTATAATTCCAGAAAGGTGGCAAACTATACTTCTTTATTTGGAATGGGACTGTATTCTCCAGTAGGAAAGGGCATGCAGTTTGGAGATACTTCTGAACCAAATCTATCTCCACTTTCCTTGGCAAGAGCCAGGAAAACCTCTTACCAGCTTTCTTTCTTATGTCAATTTTGTTCCCTTGCAGAAGAAAATTACCATCAAACTGCAGTACATGTGGAAGTAACCCCCAGGATTGGATATGATATGGAACTCCATAGTTTGGAAACTTCAATTTGTACATAAATTGGCAGCCAGTGGGGACTTGGCAAGAAAACCAGGAGACCATATTACATTTGTGTTCCAAATACTGCACTGGTTGCTAATTCATTTCCGCACAAAATATGAAAGAGAACTTTCTCGAATAGCTTGGATCTCAACTATATAGCCGAAAAGAAAAGTTTATGGAAATTTTTAGTCATCCAGGTCATGGTTGTCCCAAAGGTGCTTTTTCAAAAGGCATCTGGGCTTTCTCTGTTTTTCCTTGAAGATGTTTCGCTTCTCATCCAAGAAGCTTCTTCAGTTCTGACTGAATGGTAGGGAGCGGAATGGAAGGATTTATATTTCTTGCAGTCATCTGGTCTTTAGCACTCTTTCTGAGAGTTATTAAGGCTACTTGGGGGTTTATCTGTGCCCTCAGGGTTACCAACCAGATCCTTCCATTCACACCCCCTCCCACAATTCAGCCGAACTGAGGGAGCTTCTTGGATGAGAAAAAAAAATGTTTTCAAGGAAAAAAAGAAAAAAGTCCAGTTGTCTTTTGAAAAGCACCTTTGGGACAACCATGATCTGAATGACTAAAAATCTCTATATGCTTTTTTTAGGCTATATAGATAAGGTCCAAGCTATTTGAGAAAATTCTCTCTATATATGAACCTCCACGCATTTTGAGATAATCTGATAGTGATTTGGGATTGAGCCTTCTCTATTTCCATCCCAAGTCTTTGGAAAGCACTTCCTGATTAGAAAAGAAGCTTAATAGCTTTATTAGCTTTTAAATGGTTTTTAAAACACATCTGTTTGAATAGGGATTTAACTATTGGCTAATCCTTAATTGTAATTAATAGTAGCTCTTTTGTTTATTTTTATTGGCATTCAGTGTTATTTTAAATGCTTTTAATAGCTTTATTTTAAATTAGCTCTTTTAATAAAAATAATTTTACCATAAATTCTTTGGAGGTTTTGATACTTAGCAATATATTAATTTAAATGATCTAAAAATAAATATTATTCAAATACATTTTAATATAAAATTTATTTTTTTCCAAAAGTAGATTAAGATCAATCAGAATCCTCTGGTTAAAATACCATTGAATATTTAGCAAAAATGGCTAGAGTGTTTATGAAGTTATAATATTATACAATTAAGCAAACTGATTCCATTCAGATAGAATTCTTCACTTGTTCGGCCGACCTTGTTAAAGAGGTGTGGGAGCTGATACCAAAACATCTGAAGGATGCCTATTTTGCAGTTCTTGTTGGAGTCTGCTCTTGATTGAGTCTGCCAGTCTGTTATCAACTGTTCAATATCTTAACTAGTTTTCTTAGATTGATCTGTGCTTATTGTTAACTAGTTCAGCACCCAAAGTATAAGAAATTGGATGGGAATAATTCTATACATATAGGTAGTCCTCAATTTATGACCACAATTGAGCCCAAAATTTATGTTGCTGAATGAGAAATTTGTTTGCACCATTTGATGACTTTTCTTGCCATATTTGTTAAGTGGATCACTGCAGTTGTTAAATTAGTAACACGGTTGTTAAGTGAATCTGGTTTTCCCATGGACTTTGCTTGTCAGAAGGTTGCAAAAGGAGATCACAAGACCCTGGGACATTGCAACCATGATAAATGTGAGCTACCTGTCAAGCATCCAAATGTAAATCATGTGACCCTGCGGATGCTTCAATAGTCATAAGTGTGAAAAATGGTCATAAGTCACTTTTTCAGTGCCATTGTAACTTTGAACAATCACTAAGCAAACTGTTGTAAGTCGAGGACTACCTGTATACTACTTACAGTAGTACCTCAAAACTGGAGATAATTCAATCATTTATTGGCAGAAATTGATAACTGTTTCTTCTGGTTCATTTCTGCATCCTAGGCATACAATCTAAGTAAATTTCCTTAATCTGTCTGACTTGGGCATTCTAGCCACCAACCATAAACAGCATCTCTTGCTTTCATGTTCTGTTGATTTCAGTTGAACTTGACCATAACATTAATCATTCTCCTATTTTTATGAATTAGTGGCTGGAGCACAAAAGTGGATGGCCATCATTTTAACATGATATCCACAAAGTCTATTGATATTAAAAAGGTAAAGGTTCCCATCGCACATACATGCTAGTCGTTTCCGGCTCTAGGGGATGGTGCTCATCTCTGTTACAAAGCCGAAGAGCCAGCGCTGTCCGAAGACAACTCCGTGGTCATGTGGCCGGCATGACTAAACTTTGCATTGTACCTAGGTTACATCCTTTCTACCTATGAAAGCAACAATGTTTGTTCTGTTTTTCATGTCTGGAGTAGTAAACAGTGTGATTGTTTGACTGAAAGTATCTAATCCCAGTCTCTTCCAAGTTGCTGATGTGTATAATATCCATCTGTATCAATTTCATTTCATCTTTCATTGTGTTGAGATTTCCTGTATTTAGGCTTCTTACATTCCATATTCCCACTGTATTCCTGCCTTTGCAGTTTCAGATTTACTTTTTTGCATGGTAGCATCAGCAACTAGATATCCTCAAGTCTTTAATCCTTGGCTCTTCCTCAGTGGCATGTTGAATTCCAATCTATCTGTAGGGCTCATCAACCAACACTATATCATCAAACACTTTACATTGTCTACTTATACAGTTTCCTGATGATACACAAGGATGATTTACCTTCTTCAGCCCAGTGTGAAATATTGCCATTGCTTTTATCACTAAATTGATCATCACCATTTTCCATCATTGTTGCTGTTCAATATAAGTATGTGCTTGCTTTAGTTGGGGAGCTGGGATGACTTTCATACCGTGGGCATCATTGCTGAGAATATATACTCTGAGCAAGCACATCCTTAAGTCTTATTCATCTGTCCCATGAACACCTCTCTACTATGATGACACAGCACAACAGGGCTTGTTAGGGATAGCTGCAGACTATATTATATTATACATATAATGCTATTTTATATAAGAGCCATGGTGGCGCAGTGTTAGAATGCAGTTTTGTAAGCTAACTCATTGCTTACTGCCAGGATTTCAATTCTGACCGGCTCAAGGTTGACTCAGCCTTCCATCCTTCCAAGGTCGGTAAAATAAGGACCTGGATTGCTGGAGGCAATAGGCTGACTCTGTGAAATGCTTAGAGAGGCTGTAAAAACACTGTGAAATGATATATAAGTCCAAATGCTGTGGCTATTATTTGGATGTTATGTATATATGGGATATCATTATGTGTATAGGAACAATGATTTGAGCAATTATTAATACTATTATTGAAAATTATCAAGTTGTGATACAGTGAATGTTAAAGTCCTATTGATTGGAAGAATAACATATACAAAGTCACTGGACTTGTACTCTGAGTCTATTCATATTTACATGCATTGAGATAATGGGACTTCTTTGAATAAATGGGGATTGATTTCAGCTTAGACCAGAGGTGTAAAACTGGATTTCTTTGAGGGCCGGATCAGCATTGTAGTTCTCCTCTGCAGGCCAGCAGGGGGGTGGGCAGTGAGGGGGGGTTAGGATGGATGCCTCCTGCAGCACTCTGCCAGCTGAAAATGGGCTTCATGGCCCATTTTTGTCTAATTTTTGGCCCGTTTTGGTTCGTGTTTGGCCTGTTTTGGGCCCATTTTCCCACCTGTTTTGGGCCCATTTTCTAGTCCATTTTCAGCCTGTTTTGGCCCATTTTTGTCCAATTTTTCAGCCCAGTTTTGGCTAGCAGAGTGCTGTAGGAGACCATGGAGGGTAAAAATGAGGCACGGGGGGGCTGCATACAGCCCATTTTAGCTCCCAGAGGCACCACAGACTGGTCCCTTGATATCCAAGCCAACCCTGCAGGTTGGATTTAAGCACCCCATGGACCGGATCCAGCTCACAGCCTTGAGTTTGACACCCCTGGCTTAGACAGATAAACTGCATTATTTTATTTGTCTGGGATGTCGTTAATGACTATGATTAGCTATCAGAAATCAGAAGAATTTGTTGAATTACATTTTTTGTCTTCTAGAATATTTCTGAATGAAGCTAAAGGCAAAGTCCTATTAAAAGTATGTGCCTTTTCCTTGTTTCATACGCACAATTTAATATCTTGGTCATGGACAAATACATCATAATTCATTTCTAAGAAACTGCTTCCTATGCACTTCAGTTGAAAGTACTGCTAACATCAGTAATTTTTTTAAGTCAGTGATGGCTACAGTGTGTGTAGAATGAAGGACACAGATATAATACCATCATTATCCTTCTACAGAAGTTTTATTGGCTGATAACTTTCAAACTAAGTTGATGACTCTTTTCAAAAATCTTCAGATACTTTTACATTTACCACGTATTTATTCTGCATATGTACATTTTGCACTTCTTCTGCTTCTACTCACTTTTATAACATTGTGAACTTTGATATAGTGTTTTACCATTTTAATCAATTAAAATACAGTACTGTATTCTTGACTGATTTGAAATTTTGAAAATGAGTATTTATAGCATATGACTGCTATACTTGTTCTATGCTATAAAAAACATGATGTGCTAGTTGTTACTATGCATATTTGTTTGTTTTAAAGGCAACTATTATGCAACATGACTTACTAAAGAATATTAATATTAAAAGTCTCCAATTAGTATCCTTGACAACTATTGGAAGATTTCTACCAGCAGATTGCATAGTAAGATAATAAGAAATGAGTTCCTTCTGAGTTCAGTTCAAATCTTAGTGATCTCAGAGAGATGCCTCTGGAGGCTTCTATAGCAGAGGTTGCCACTGCCTTTTGGGAATTTTTCCAATTACCTGTTTAGTCTGCAAACCCAGGTTTTCCTAATGGACTCCCATCCAAGTATATTGACAAGGTCAAAGCTTGGTTAACATTGTCAAGATCTCCAAATGAAATAGAATAATAATTTTCCAAAAATCCTCCATTTCTCTATAACCCTCCTGCACAGCCTGAAAACTCTTTAGATCAGTTTTTTCTGGACAGAAAATGATATAAAGAAAAATAAAAATTATTATTATTATTATTATTATTATTATTATTATTAAATTAAAAATGAACATTTAAAAATGTATCACAAATATCATTGACTGGCACTGATGGTTGATATGGGTTGTTGCCAGCATCCTAGGTGTCAGCCAAGTATCTTCTTAAAATGTACAATGTTCTGAGTAGCATAGTTTTTTGCAGTTCCACTGGTGTTATTTCAGGAAGCTGCAATTTATTGATGTATTTTGTGAATTTCTTGGACATGGTATCAAGTGTCCTGATGACAATGGGTATCACTGTTACATGTTTCATCCATAATCACGTAGTTTTGATGTCCAGTTTGCAATATTTCATGATCTTTTCCAGTTTTTTTTCTTTGACTCTGATGTCAACTGATATCAATAAATTGTACACTTGGTTTTCAACAACTGTGATATCTGGCGTGTTGTGTTCCAAATGATGATCTGTCTGTATTCGAAAATCCCACAAGAACTTCACTTTCTCATTTTTGACAACTTTTTCCACTTTATATTCCCATGAATTTTCAAATACAGATAAGTCATATTTTTTACATAATGACCAGTGGATTAATTTAGCAACTCAGTCATGTCTAGCTTTGTAATCAGTTTGTGTGATTTTGCTGCACTCACATATTAAATGTGAAACAGTTTCAACTTGTCACTGCAAAGTCGGCAGTTTGGATTGTCAGTGGATTTTTGCATCTTTGCTTTCATGGCGTTAGTTTGTAGTGCTTGTTCTTGAGCAGCAAGTATTAAACCAAGAGCCTTGGTGGTACAGGCTGTTAAATGCCCAGCACTTAAGTTCCAGCTGCCTGCAATTAGTGCAGGCTCAAATCCTACCAGGCTTAAGGTTGACTCAGTCTTCCATCCTCTCGGGTAGGTAAATTGAGGACCCAAGATTGTTGGGGGCAATAAGCTGACTTTGTAAAAATGCCGCTTAGTAATAAGCAGGCATATACACTGGAATGAAGGCTATTGCTGAGCACATTGGGTTGTATCCCAAAATTGTAAGCGCCCTGAGTCTTCAGAGAAAGGCGCATATAAATGTAATTAAAAAACAAAAACCTTCCATTTCTTTCTTGATGGTTCCCATCTTAGGCCATGCCCACAGCCTGCAGCAATTTTGCAATTTTGCAATGTTATATTCACATAGTCATTCAAACTTCGTTTTTTTTGTTCTACAGTTTGATGGACTTACAAAAGCCCTCTGTCCCCTATTCCTCTTTGCAGGTACAACCTGTCGATGTCACTTCATGGATGTAAAGCATGGTACATATTCAAAAATTTGCACATTTTCTGGTCCATGTTTTACATTTCAGCCAACTGGGTAGCATATCACTGGATCTGACCATATATTAATGGCTTTAATTATGTTTCCAACATTCAGTTTTGATTTTAATATTTTGTGGACCCTCCTGATGTATTCCTTTTGCATTGACTCTTTGACTTTTCCATTCAAGATGTTATCTGCTTCCAACATGCCTAGGTATTTGTAACCATCATCCTTTGCTAATACTTTCATGATGCTTCCACTTCCCAGTTCTATTCCTTATATTTTTTCCATTTTTCCTCACTGCATGGATAACATGGCACAATTTTCAAGTCCAAAATTCATTCTGATGTCACTGCTGAACAATTGAACTGTGTTGAATAATAATAATTATTACTATTATTATTGTTATTCACAGTCAGACAGATGTTCAGAATGGATTTGGCATTTTTGTCTATATGTCAAGTCCTTTCCAAGGACCTGGGGTAGACAGATCTGGATGTTTGATAGTGTTACAGATATCATCGCAGGATTAAGGTGTTCCAAGGAAAGCTGACTTTTGCAATTGGCTGATAGTGAATTTGTCAATGCCGATGGTGTCCAAGTGGTGCCCCAGATGTTAATGATGATAATGATGATGATTTAAACACCCCTTCCTGTTTTTGTAATAGATCAAAATAGCAATAGCACTTAGACATATAGACCACTCCTTAATGCTTTACAGCACTCTCTGGGTAGTTTACAGCATTAGCATATTGCTCCCAACACTCTGATTCCTCATTTTAGCAACCTCAAAAGGATGAAAATCAGAGTCAACCTTGAGCACATCGAACTCCTGCCTGTGGGTAGAGTTAGTCTGGAATACTGCATTCTAACCAGTGTGCCACCAAGGCTCTTATGAATAGATGCTTTCTTTTTAGTTGAGGAATATTTTCTGGATACTGCCCATAGTTTTAACATTGCAAATTAAAAATATTGATTTATTACAGTCACTTCTGAGTGTGAATGAAGAAAATATGTCTTTAAGTCAATGAGTTTCATTGTGAAATTGAGAGAGTTGCCAATCTTGAAAAACAGTAATCAATCCTCATATTGGGTTAAGTGGATGCACTAATCAAGTTACGCAGAGGAGTATCTAATCTTGGGGCTTACACCAAAAGTGTGTCTCCAGCCTCCACCCAGAGGCTTCAACTTGTCCAGAATGCAGCGAGGCTTTTTGCCCAGGGGAGACCACTGTCCCGCATATAGGTGGATGTGAGTCTCTCCTCCTGAGGTTGGGCCTGGGGGGGTCAGTTGGGTCTGTTGCTCGTGTACCTATTTCCCAGCTGCGTGGCTACAGCCCTGCCTGCCCTGCTCAATGTCCTCTCGGAGGTGGCGGTTGAGTTCCCCAGGCTTATGGTGCTGGGGGATTTCAATCTGCCTTCTCTGGGAGAGGCATCGGGGTTGGTGCAGGAGTTCATGGCCTCCATGATGGCCTTGGACCTGACTCAGGTAATACAGGGTCTGACTCATGAGAAAAGACACACGCTTGACCTGGTTTTTCTCTCGGGACAGTGGAGAAATGATCTGGGGGGGTTTCCACCCATACAACCCCTGTCATGGACAGACCATTATCTCCTCCGACTGACCTTCCAATATGCCGCCCCTCATCACTGGGAGGCAGAACCAGTGAGATGGTTCCACCCCAGGCACCTAATGGACCTGGAAGGGTTCCTGATGGTGCTTGGGCCAATTCCAGCCTCCTTAGCCCACAGCTTGGTGGAGACCCTGGCAGATGCCTGGCAGACGGCAGCCACTGGGGTGCTGGACCGAGTTGTTCCTTTGCGGCCTCTGACCTGCCGCAGATCCTGAGTAGCTCCCTGGTTTTCTGTGGAGCTCTGGGAAATGAAGTGGTGGAAGAGAGGCCTAGAGAGCTGTTGGAGGTCCAGCAGGTCTGAATCTGACCGATCGCAGCTAAGAACCGATATTAGGTCTTATCTTGCTGTGATGAGAGCAGCGAAGTGTGCATACTTCTCCGCTCTCATCGCATCCACAGATAATCACCCGGCCACCCTGTTCAGGGTCTCCCATTCCCTCCTTAACCAGAGGGGAGGGAAGACCTTCTGCAGGGATGTGCCAAGGAGTTTAGTCAACATCTGATGGACAAGATCGCTTGGATATGGACAGGCTTGGACTCCGACTGAGCAGAGTCCAATGGGAATATGGCCACTGGTCTTAGTAATATTATCTGGGAGGAGTTTGACTCTGGGACTCCAAATGAGGTGGACAGAATCATGGGGAGGCTGAGTGCTGCCACGTGTTTGTTGGACCCGTGTCCCTCCTGGCTGGTATATGCCACCCAGGAGGTTACACAAGGCTGGTTCCAGGCAGTTATAAATGCTTCCTTGAGTGAGGGGTCCTTTTCTTCTGCCTTGAAGGAAGTGGTGGTGAGGCCCCTCCTCAAGAAGCCTGCCTTGGACCCAGCTGATTTAAACAACTTTCATCCGGTCTCCAACCTTTGCTTTGTTGCAAAGATTGTCGAGAGCATGGTAGCTCGACAGCTCCTGGTGTTTCTGGAGGAAACTGACTATCTAGACCCATACCAATTGGGTTTCAGGTCTGGGTACAGCACGGAGATGGCATTGGTTGCACTGGTGGATGATCTCTGGAGGGCACAGGACAGGGGTTATTCCTCTGTCCTGGTCCTGTTAGATCTCTTGGCGGCTTTCAATACCATCGACCATGGTATCTTGCTGCGACACCTCGAGGGGTTGGGAATGGGGGGCACCATTTTACAGTGGTTCTCCTCCTACCTCTCGGGTCATATGCAGGTAGTGTTGGCAGGGGGGCAGGGATCGGCCCCCAGGCCCCTCCTTTGTGGGGTGCCTCAGGGGTCAGTTCTCTCACCCCTCTTGTTCAACATCTACATGAAGCTGCTGGGTGAGATCATTCATGGTTTTGGGGTGAGGTATCATCAGTATGCTGATGATACCCAGCTTTTCATCTCCACCCCTAACCAACCCAGTGAAGCCCTCGAAGTGATGTACAGATGCCTGAAAGTGGTGCAGGTCTGGATGGGGAGGAAGAGACACCGGCTCAACCCAGCTAAGACCGAGTGGCTGTATGTACCGGCATCCTGAGTCAGCCAGGATATTCCACCTTTAGCTATGGGGGGAGAGTTGTTGCCCCGCATAGATAGGGCTCACAACTTGAGCATCCTCCTGGACACATGGCTCAGTTTAGAGGAGCAGGTGGGGGCCGTGGCCAGGGGGGGTGTTTGCCAGATTGGCCTCGTGCACCAGTTGTGACCCTTTCTAGATCAAGATGCCCTAAGTACGGTCACTCATGCGCTCGTCATTTCCAGTCTGGACTACTGCAATGCTGTTTACATGGGGCTGCCCTTGAGGACCACCCGGAGGCTTCAACTTGTCCAGAATGCAGTGGCGTAGGTTGTGATGGGAGGATCCCAATACTCCCATGTTACACCCCTCTTGCGTGAGCTGCACTGGTTACCGGTTGCCCTCTGGGTGAGATTCAAGGTACTGGTGTAGACCTATAAAGCCCTTCATGGCATTGGACTGGGGTATTTGCAGGAGACCCTGCTGCCAATAATGGCTTCCAGATGCCCTGTGTGCTCCTACTGGCAGGGCCTCCTCAGGGTGCCGTCGGCCAGGCAATACCAGCTGGCGGCTCCCAGGGGTAGGCCTTCTCAGTGGGAGCACCCACCCTTTGGAACCAGCTACCCCTGGAGCTCCGGGTGGCCCCTGACCTCCAATCTTTCCACCATGGCCTAAAAACCTGGTTGTTCCAACTAGCCTACCTGGACTGAAGGAGTGGGGGAGGTCTTTTTAGTGGTTGTTTTTAAATTTTTAACTGATTTATGAGATTTCCAGTTTAATTATTTTTTAATATTTATATTGTATTGTTTTAGTATTGTAAGCCACCCTGAGTCCTTAGGGAGATAGGGCGGCATATAAATCTCATAAATAAAATAATAATAAATAAATAAAGGTCAGATAAATGAATGTTTCATGACTCAAATAGGAATTTGAGGACAAGATCGCTCAGATCCGGGAGGGGTTACGTGTGGATTGTCAGTGGTCTGAGGAGGGGAATGCGAGTGTTTTGGCCAATGTGATCTGTGCTGAGTTTGATCCTGTTTCTGAGGATGAAGTGGACAGGATTATGCAGCGGCTGAGTTCCACCACATGTTTATTGGACCCGTGCCCTTCCTGGTTGGTTTATGCCTTGTGCGGCTGGCTCCGGGCAGTGGTCAATGCTTCATTGAGGAGGGTTATTCCCCGCCACTTTGAAAGAGGCAGTGGTGAGGCCCCTCCTGAAGAAGCCTGCCCTTGACCCAGCCGTGTTGAACAACTTTTGTCCGGTCTCCAATCTTCACTTTTTAGCGAAGGTTGTTGAGAGTGTGGTGGCTCAGCAATTGCCACTTTTCCTGGAGGAAGCGGACTACCTGGATCCGTACCAATCGGGCTTCGGTCTGGGTACAGCATGGAGACAGCATTGGTGCTGATTGATGATCTCGCTAGGGCACGGGACAGGGCTCGTCCTCTGTCCTGGTCCTGTTAGATCTCTCAGCGGCTTTCGATACCATTGACCATGGTATCCTATTGCGGCGTCTCGGGGGTTGGGAGTGGGAGGCACTGTTTTACAGTGGTTCTCCTCCTACCTCTCGGGACATTCGCAAACAGTGTTGGCAGGGGGCAGAGGTGGACTCCAAAGCACCTCACTTGTGGGGTGCCGCAGAGGGTTCGGTCCTCTCACCCTCCTGTTCAACATTTATATGAAGCCGCTGGGTGAGATCATCCGTGGCTTTGGGGTGAGTTATCATCAGTATGCTGATGATACTCAGCTACATTTCCACCCCAGGCCACATCAGTGATGCTCTCTCCGTGATGTCCGTTGTCTGGCAGCGGTGCGGATCTGGATGGACAGGAACATGCTTCGACTCAACCGGCCAAGACAGAGTGGCTGTGCATACCGACATCGGTCCAGTTTTGAGGTACCATCTTTGCTCATGGGGAGGAGGTGTTGCCCCGTGGACAGGGCACGGAATCTGGGGTCCTCCTGGACTCACGGCTCAAATTAGAGGAGCAGGTGGGGGCGTGGCCGGGGGCCTTTGCCCAGATCCGGCTGGTTGCCAGTTACGCCCATTCCTGGACGGGATGCCCTGCGCGTCACTCAGGCTCTCGTTATTTCCTGCCTCGACTACTGCAATGCTCTCTACCTTGGACTGCCCTTGCGTACCACTGGAGTCTTCAGCTGGTGCAGAATCGCGGTGGGTTGTGATGGGAGCTTCCCGATACTCCCATGTTACACCCTCCTGCGCCTGCATTGGCTTCGGTTGCCCTCGGGTGAGATTCAAGGTCTTGGTATTAACATTTAAAGTCCAACAGGGCATGGGTCCAGGTTATTTGAGGGCGGCTTCTCCCAGCATCTAATGCCAACCGCCCTGTCGGATGCACAGGCAGGTCTCCTCGGGTGCCGTCTGCGACACAATGTAAACGGCGGCGACCGGAGAAGGCCTATTCTGTGGCGGCTCCCACTTTGTGGAATCTTCTTCCGCTTGAGCTCCGTTTGGCTCCGATCTTAGCTCCTTCGCCATGATTTGAAAACTTGGCTCTTCCTACAATCTGGGTTGTGCTGACTCTCCTGGGTTGGGGTTATCTAATTGGGGTTTTAAACGTTAATTCGGCTTAAATTTTTAATATCTTTTTAATTAATTTAATTTATTCACTGTTGTATTTTAATTGTAAGCAGCCCTGAGTCTTAGGAGGGGCTGACATATAAGTCGAATAAATAAATAAATAAATAAATAAATAAATAAATAAATAAATAAATTAATTAATTTAGTGCACATATCTTTGCAGGTAGATATATTGAATTTATGCAAATATTTTCAATATAATTTTATTAAAACATTTAAATAGGAAAATTAAAACAAAATAACACAAGAAAGACTAAGTAATAGAAAGAAGAGAAAGATAGAAGTAAAAGAAAAAAGTGCAAGAAAAAAAGAAAAATTGAAGAAAAATAGATGAGAAAAAATGTTATAAAGAAATAGTTTTCAATACACTACATGGCAATTACAAATACAAATATATTTTAAGCTCTCACCCTAAAATTACATCACATTGTTCTTCCTTCTATAATCTATCCTGTCTAACCATCAACATCATTTAAATCCCAAGTTCATTTTTTTCATTTTTATGCAAAAATCCATGTAAGGCTTCCTGTCACCAATAAATGCAGAAAATGTCTTTTCTTTAGTAAAATAAAAATCAACTTATCCATTTGAACAAAATCAACTTCACCAACCATTCTTTCATACTGGGTAGTATTCAATTTTTCCATCTTTGTGCATATAAAAATGTGCCCAGAGTCCTTTGGGAGTTGGGCGGCATATAAGTTAAATAAATAAACAAACAAACAAACAAACAAACAAACAAATAATCTCAACTCAATTATATATTAAAATATTCTTCCATTACTTTTTTCTGTATTATCTATTAATTCTAAAAGAAAAAGTTCTGGCTACATTTCTATACGGATCTTTAAAATTCTCTGTATCAAACTGTACACAATATTTGAATCCAACTTTTTAAAAGCTTTTTTACATGTCCGCCAAGCATGATAAATTGTCCCTTCATGTAGTCCAATGGTGGGATTCAAATTTTTTTACTACCGGTTCTGTGGGCATGGCTTGGTGGGCATGGCTTGATGGGTGTGGCAGAGGAGGATACTGTAAAATCTCCATTCCCATCCCACTCCAGGGGAAAGATACTGTAAAATCCACATTCTCTCCCCAACTCACTAACCTGCTTTCCAACTCTGTTCTCCTGTGCAGGGCAACAAAAGAAGACCCAGCAATCAGCTGGGAATCAGGAGACAGAGAATAGATGGGGGTGGAACCAATCAGAGTTGGTATTCCAAACCACTCAGAATTTCCTCTACCTGTTCTCCAGAACTGGTCAGAACCTGTTGAATACCACCTCTTATTTAGTCTATGGAAATGGAAACGTAAAGTTGATTTTTGTTTTGTACTGAAATGGGTCTCCATATTACATTTATTACAAACTTAAACACTCTCAAGAAAAGAGCTTCAGAAATTTGTTTATTTATACATATGGACAAAGACACACAGAGAAAAGTAAATGCACACCCATGCTAAATCTTATATATAGAGAGATAACAGAATAGCAGAGTTGGTAGGTACCTTGGAGGTCTTCTACTCCAACCCTTGCTTAGGCAGGAAACCCGATAACATTTCAGTTGTCCAAGAAGAGATAGTTGTCTGATCTCTTCTTAAAAACTTACAGTGTTGGAGCATCCACAACTTCTGGAGGCAAGTTGTTCCACTGATTAATTGTTCTGTCAGAAAATTTCTCCATAGTTCTAGGTTGCTTCTCTTGTTGATTAGTTTCCATCCATTACTTCTTCTTCTGCCTTCAGATGCTTTGGAGAATAGCTTGACTCCCTCTTCTTGTATATTTGCTATGCTTACTGGTTTTCTTAAGCTATGTATTATTTCCTCAGAGGTTTCCTGCAAATCATTCTCATCTGTTTTTTATTTTTCTGTTAATCACTGGAACGATTTTTGTTTTTGTTTCAAATACTAAAAGATCACTTGGAAAGATAAGTCTGTTGTGTTGGTTAAAACAGCTGCTGTGTGACTGAAGAGATTTAATCCTGTCCTCATTACCCCTGAACTGTGAAAAAATAGCCTTTTCTGTACAAAAGTAAAATTATAGCAGTTTCCTAAGCCATTCTATTAGGCAAGCTCACATGCTTAAGAGGAATTGGTTGATTGTATTGTTCAGCTGTCTCATGTCTTTATCAAGATTTATTGGAAGAGCCAACCATCCTTTGAACATTCACTGTACAGCATTCCAACTTATAATTATCCAAAAAAACAGTCTTAGATTTGTTACACATAAAACATATTTTGGGGATTCCCATTTTTCTGAGTACATTCTACACAGCTTTACATAATTTACACAATAAAAGGTGATTCTGTAATCAATGAAGCACATAATGATGCCTTTTTTGAAATCTTTGGCTTTCTCAATTATCCAACATGCATCAGCAATAAGGTTTTGTGTTCCTTGGCATTCTGTAAAGTCAGCTTGAACATCTGGCATCTCCTTTTCCTTGTAGAGCTTTAATCTGAATTTGATGATCCTAAGCATTATTTTTTTGGCATGTGAAATTAAGCAAATGATATTTGTTAAGTCTTCTTTTTGGGTATTGGAATGTAGATTGACCTCTTCCAATCTGTCAGCCACCATATCTTTCTCCAGATTTCTTGTCGTAGCTTGACTGATTCTTCTGTGCTTGCCATATTTCTGTGGATATTCCATCATCCCCTGTAGCCCTCTGACTTGATAATGGCTGATTCAAGTTCATTTTCTAATCCTAGGGGTCCTTGAAAAGAGATAGCAACTTCTAAAGTATGTTGGATGTTGACATCTCTAGAGTACAATATTTCAATATAGTCTTTCCATCTTTCTTTATCTTCTTTGAATTGTTTGTTTGTTTATTTATTTGTTTTTTGTTTGTTAAATTTATATATTATTTATTATGCTAAACAAATAATTCCTTCAACACTGTCAAACTATTTACTAAGTCTGCATTACTATTACTATTAATCCTCCCATCCTTCCTTTCACCCAACTCCTCCCACTTATGACTGTATGACTGTAACCTTGTTGCTTGTATCCTAACGATTTTTATTGACTGTTTCCTAGTGTGATTTGATTGCTTATTGTACCTTATGACTATTATTAAGTGTTGTGCCTTATGATTCTTGACTCTTGACGAATGTATCTTTTCTTTTAGCTACACTGAGAGCATATGCACCAAGACAAATTCCTGTGTGTCCAATCACACTTGGCTAATAAAGAATTCTATTCTATTCTATTCTATTCTATTCTATTCTATTCTATTCTATTTGCTGCCCATCTTGCCATGAAGCTACTCTGGGCATACAAGAATAAAATGAGGGGAGAAATGATAAAAAATTGACCATAACAATGGCAAGGAATAAAACAATAAAATTGTACAATAATATGAAATTAAAAAGATGAGCATAGAGGATCAGGAAGCACATGGGGGAGGTGGGGTCAGCTAGTTAGTCCAGCAGCCATGACCAGTGATGCACTCCCTTTGGGGTTGCAGGCAGAGCCAGGTCTTCAGGTCCTTGTGGAAGGATAGGAGGCTGGTGGGAAATCTCACTTGGGGAAGGGTGGGCAGGACGTTCTAGAGGACCAGTGCCACCACAGAGAGGGCTCTTCTCTTAGATCCCATCAGTCATAATTCCTTGACCAATAGGATACTTAACAGGCCTCCTCAGCTGGCACATTGTTATCTGTCTACTGATATCCTTCAGCATGCCAATTTGAGGTTAGAAACACCTTCCGAGTCCAGACATATTTTGGATGAATTTGGTTGGTTTTTTAAATATGTTTTTCCATCTTCAATGTCTTCACAGATGTGGTTGTAATACTGATATTTCTCTCTTCTAACAGCAGTGTGAACCTTTGAAAGTTCTTTCTTGAGATTTTTTTCTCTTTCTTGGCTTTGGCTTTTCTTCTCTTCTTGGCAGTCTCTGTAGTTTGTTTTGACATCTAGTTTGTTTTCTTTTGTTTTTTTCTCTTCCCACATTCACCTTTAACAACTTCTTTGAGTTAATTCCACATTTCTGCTGGTTCCCTTTCAACGAAGTTCAGACTTCAAAGTAATTCCTGATGTTTGTGCAGTTTGTGGAAATTGATTAGCTTTCTTCTTTACCTTAACTTGTGCATAAGAAGAGAAGATCATTATTTTTTTCCCCTATAAAGAAATTTTCTGATATAGAATTGTACATATGAAAGAGAAGGTACTATATCAAAAGATCTCAGTGGCTTTTTAAATGTTATTAAATATCTGATTAAATGTATATTATTCATATATAATTAATTGTATTTTTCTAAATTGGAGAATGAAAAAGAACATGCACACACAGAAAGAGTGTTTTGCCTGCTAGACTAGTAGAGTGGTACCTTGATACTCAACTGCTTTGAAACTCATCAAATTTGGTACTTGTGAAAATTTTGCCCCAGTACTCATAGTGTATTTGGTTCTTGATATCCAAGTTGGGACTTGTCAGTGTTGGCTGCCTTTGCTCATCACCATCTTCTTCTTTTAATGACCCCATAATCCCTTGTGGAGTCTGAACAACTGAATGGAGCTAGTAGAGTATTTTAGTGGCTGGATGCCCTTCCTGTC
>CM019149.1:54683228-54720948 GCA_009733165.1 Naja naja | reverse complement strand
GATGCCTATTTTGCAGTTCTTGTTGGAGTCTGCTCTGATTGAGTCTGCCAGTCTGTTATCAACTGTTCAATATCTTAACTAGTTTTCTTAGATTGGTCTGTGCTTATTGTTAACTAGTTCAGCACCCAAAGTATAAGAAATTGGATGGGAATAATTCTATACATATAGGTAGTCCTCAATTTATGACCACAATTGAGCCCAAAATTTATGTTGCTGAATGAGAAATTTGTTTGCACCATTTGATGACTTTTCATGCCATATTTGTTAAGTGGATCACTGCAGTTGTTAAATTAGTAACACGGTTGTTAAGTGAATCTGGTTTTCCCATGGACTTTGCTTGTCAGAAGGTTGCAAAAGGAGATCACAAGACCCTGGGACATTGCAACCATGATAAATGTGAGCTACCTGTCAAGCATCCAAATGTAAATCATGTGACTCTGCGGATGCTTCAATAGTCATAAGTGTGAAAATGGTCATAAGTCACTTTTTCAGTGCCATTGTAACTTTGAACAATCACTAAGCAAACTGTTGTAAGTCGAGACTACCTGTATACTACTTACAGTAGTACCTCAAAACTGGAGATAATTCAATCATTTATTAAATTGATAACTGTTTCTTCTGGTTCATTTCTGCATCCTAGGCATACAATCTAAGTAAATTTCCTTAATCTGTTTGACTTTACATTCTAGCCACCAACCATAAACAGCATCTCTTGCTTTCATGTTCTGTTGATTTCAGTTGAACTTGACCATAACATTAATCATTCTCCTATTTTTATGAATTAGTGGCTGGAGCACAAAGTGGATGGCCATCATTTTAACATGATATCCACAAAGTCTATTGATATTAAAAGGTAAAGGTTCCCATCGCACATACATGCTAGTCGCTTTCCGCTCTAGGGATGGTGCTCATCTCTGTTACAAAGTCAAGAGCCAGCGCTGTCCAAAGACAACTCCGGTCATGTGGCCGGCATGACTAAACTTTGCATTGTACCTAGGTTACATCCTTTCTACCTATGAAAGCAACAATGTTTGTTTTGTTTTTCATGTCTGAGTAGTAAACAGTGTGATTGTTTGACTGAAAGTATCTAATCCCAGTCCCTTCCAAGTTGCTGAAGTATATAATATCCATCTGTATCAATTTCATTTCATCTTTCATTGTGTTGAGATTTCCTGTATTTAGGCTTCTTACATTCCATATTCCCACTGTATTCTGCCTTTGCAGTTTCAGATTTACTTTTTTGCATGGTAGCATCAGCAACTAGATATCCTCAAGTCTTTAATCCTTAGCTCTTCCTCAGTGGCATGTTGAATTCCAATCTATCTGTAGGGCTCATCAACCAACACTATATCATCAAACACTTTACATTGTCTACTTATACAGTTTCCTTGATGATACACAAGGATGATTTACCTTCTTCAGCTCAGTGTGAAATATTGCCATTGCTTTTATCACTAAATTGATCATCACCATTTTCCATCGTTGTTGCTGTTCAATATAAGTACGTGCTTGCTTTAGTTGGGGAGCTGGGATGACTTTCATACCGTGGGCATCATTGCTGAGAATATATACTCTGAGCAAGCACATCCTTAAGTCTTATTCATCTGTCCCATGAACACCTCTCTACTATGATGACACAGCACAACAGGGCTTGTTAGGAATAGCTGCAGACTATATTATGTTATACATATAATGTATTTTATATAAGAGCCATGGTGCGCAGTGTTAGAATGCAGTTTGTAGGCTAACTCATTGCTTACTGCCAGATTTCAATCTGACCGCTCAAGGTTGACTCAGCCTTCCATCCTTCCAGGTCAGTAAAATAAGGACCTGGATTTTTTTTTTTTTAATTACATATTATATGCTTTCTCCGAGACTCAGGGCGGTTACAATTTTGGGATACAACCCAGTGCTCAGCAATAGCCTTCATTCCATTGTATATGCCTGCTTATTACTAAGCTGCATTTTTACAAGGTCAGCTTGCCCCCAACAATCTTGGGTCCTCAATTTACCTACCCCGAGAGGATGGAAGGCTGAGTCAACCTTGAGCCTGGTGGGATTCGAGCCTACAGCAGTTGTAGGCAGCTGGAACTTAAGTGCAGGCAATTAACAGCCTGAGCCACCAAGGCTCATTGCTGGAGGCAATAGGCTGACTCTGTGAAATGCTTAGAGAGGCTGTAAAAACACTATGAAGTGATATAGAAGTCCAAATGCTGTTGCTATTATTTGGATGTTATGTATATATGGGATATCATTATGTGTATAGGAACAATGATTTGAGCAATTATTAATACTATTATTGAAAATTATCAAGTTGTGATACAGTGAATGTTAAAGTCCTATTGATTGGAAGAATAACATATACAAAGTCACTGGACTTGTACTCTGAGTCTATTCATATTTACATGCATTGAGATAATGGGACTTCTTTGAATAAATGGGGATTGATTTCAGCTTAGACCAGAGGTGTAAAACTGGATTTCTTTGAGGGCCGGATCAGCATTGTAGTTCTCCTCTGCAGGCCAGCAGGGGGTGGGCAGTGAGGGGGGTTAGGATGGATGCCTCCTGCAGCACTCTGCCAGCTGAAAATGGGCTTCATGGCCCATTTTTGTCCAATTTTTGGCCCGTTTTGGTTCATGTTTGGCCTGTTTTGGGCCCATTTTTCCCACCTGTTTTGGGCCCATTTTCTAGTCCATTTTCAGCCTGTTTTGGCCCATTTTTGTCCAATTTTTCAGCCCAGTTTTGGCTAGCAGAGTGCTGTAGGAGACCATGGAGGGTAAAAATGAGGCACGGGGGGCTGCATACAGCCCATTTTAGCTGCCAGAGGCACCACAGACTGGTCCCTTGATATCCAAGCCAACCCTGCAGGTTGGATTTAAGCACCCCATGGGCCGGATCCAGCTCACAGCCTTGAGTTTGACACCCCTGGCTTAGACAGATAAACTGCATTATTTTATTTGTCTGGGATGTCGTTAATGACTATGATTAACTATCAGAAATCAGAAGAATTTGTTGAATTACATTTTTTGTCTTCTAGAATATTTCTGAATGAAGCTAAAGGCAAAGTCCTATTAAAAGTATGTGCCTTTTCCTTGTTTCATATGCACAATTTAATATCTTGGTCATGGACAAATACATCATAATTCATTTCTAAGAAACTGCTTCCTATGCACTTCAGTTGAAAGTACTGCTAACATCAGTAATTTTTTAAGTCAGTGATGGCTACAGTGTGTGTAGAATGAAGGACACAGATATAATACCATCATTATCCTTCTACAGAAGTTTTATTGGCTGATAACTTTCAAACTAAGTTGATGACTCTTTTCAAAAATCTTCAGATACTTTTACATTTACCACGTATTTATTCTGCATATGTACATTTTGCACTTCTTCTGCTTCTACTCACTTTTATAACATTGTGAACTTTGATATAGTGTTTTACCATTTTAATCAATTAAAATACAGTACTGTATTCTTGACTGATTTGAAATTTTGAAAATGAGTATTTATAGCATATGACTGCTATACTTGTTCTATGCTATAAAAAACATGATGTGCTAGTTGTTACTATGCATATTTGTTTGTTTTAAAGGCAACTATTATGCAACATGACTTACTAAAGAATATTAATATTAAAAAGTCTCCAATTAGTATCCTTGACAACTATTGGAAGATTTCTACCAGCAGATTGCATAGTAAGATAATAAGAAATGAGTTCCTTCTGAGTTCAGTTCAAATCTTAGTGATCTCAGAGAGATGCCTCTGGAGGCTTCTATAGCAGAGGTTGCCACTGCCTTTTGGGAATTTTTCCAATTACCTGTTTAGTCTGCAAACCCAGGTTTTCCTAATGGACTCCCATCCAAGTATATTGACAAGGTCAAAGCTTGGTTAACATTGTCAAGATCTCCAAATGAAATAGAATAATAATTTTCCAAAAATCCTCCATTTCTCTATAACCCTCCTGCACAGCCTGAAAACTCTTTAGATCAGTTTTTCTGGACAGAAAATGATATAAAGAAAATAAAATTATTATTATTATTATTATTATTATTATTATTATTATTATTATTATTAAATTAAAATGAACATTTAAAATGTATCACAAATATCATTGACTGGCACTGATGGTTGATATGGGTTGTTGCCAGCATCCTAGGTGTCAGCCAAGTATCTTCTTAAAATGTACAATGTTCTGAGTAACATAGTTTTTTGCAGTTCCACTGGTGTTATTTCAGGAAGCTGCAATTTATTGATGTATTTTGTGAATTTCTTGGACATGGTATCAAGTGTCCTGATGACAATGGGTATCACTGTTACATGTTTCATCCATAATCACGTAGTTTTGATGTCCAGTTTGCAATATTTCATGATCTTTTCCAGTTTTTTTTCTTTGACTCTGATGTCAACTGATATCAATAAATTGTACACTTTGGTTTTCAACAACTGTGATATCTGGCGTGTTGTGTTCCAAATGATGATCTGTCTGTATTCGAAAATCCCACAAGAACTTCACTTTCTCATTTTTGACAACTTTTTCCACTTTATATTCCCATGAATTTTCAAATACAGATAAGTCATATTTTTTACATAATGACCAGTGGATTAATTTAGCAACTCAGTCATGTCTAGCTTTGTAATCAGTTTGTGATTTTGCTGCACTCACATATTAAATGTGAAACAGTTTCAACTTGTCACTGCAAAGTCGGCAGTTTGGATTGTCAGTGGATTTTTGCATCTTTGCTTTCATGGCGTTAGTTTGTAGTGCTTGTTCTTGAGCAGCAAGTATTAAACCAAGAGCCTTGGTGGTACAGGCTGTTAAATGCCCAGCACTTAAGTTCCAGCTGCCTGCAATTAGTGCAGGCTCAAATCCTACCAGGCTTAAGGTTGACTCAGTCTTCCATCCTCTCGGGGTAGGTAAATTGAGGACCCAAGATTGTTGGGGGCAATAAGCTGACTTTGTAAAAATGCCGCTTAGTAATAAGCAGGCATATACAATGGAAGGAAGGCTATTGCTGAGCACACTGGGTTGTATCCCAAAAATTGTAAGCCGCCCTGAGTCTCCAGAGAAGGCGGCATATAAATGTAATTAAAAAAAAAAAAAAACCTTCCATTTCTTTCTTGATGGTTCCCATCTTAGGCCATGCCCACAGCCTGCAGCAATTTTGCAATTTTGCAATGTTATATTCACATAGTCATTCAAACTTCGTTTTTCTTCTTCTACAGTTTGATGGACTTACAAAAGCCCTCTGTCCCCTATTCCTCTTTGCAGGTACAACCTGTCGATGTCACTTCATGGATGTAAAGCATGGTACATATTCAAAAATTTGCACATTTTCTGGTCCATGTTTTACATTTCAGCCAGTTGATGATTCCAACTGGGTAGCATATCACTGGATCTGACCATGTATTAATGGCTTTAATTATGTTTCCAACATTCAGTTTTGATTTTAATATTTTGTGGACCCTCCTGATGTATTCCTTTTGCATTGACTCTTTGACTTTTCCATTCAAGATGTTATCTGCTTCCAATATGCCTAGGTATTTGTAACCATCATCCTTTGCTAATGCTTTCATGATGCTTCCACTTCCCAGTTCTATTCCTTATATTTTTTCCATTTTTCCTCACTGCATGGATAACATGACACAATTTTCAAGTCCAAAATTCATTCTGATGTCACTGCTGAACAATTGAACTGTGTTGAATAATAATAATTATTACTATTATTATTGTTATTCACAGTCAGACAGATGTTCAGAATGGATTTGGCATTTTTGTCTATATGTCAAGTCCTTTCCAAGGACCTGGGGTAGACAGATCTGGATGTTTGATAGTGTTACAGATATCATCGCAGGATTAAGGTGTTCCAAGGAAAGCTGACTTTTGCAATTGGCTGATAGTGAATTTGTCAATGCCGATGGTGTCCAAGTGGTGCCCCAGATGTTAATGATGATAATGATGATGATTTAAACACCCCTTCCTGTTTTTGTAATAGATCAAAATAGCAATAGCACTTAGACATATAGACCACTCCTTAATGCTTTACAGCACTCTCTGGGTAGTTTACAGCATTAGCATATTGCTCCCAACACTCTGATTCCTCATTTTAGCAACCTCAAAAGGATGAAAATCAGAGTCAACCTTGAGCACATCGAACTCCTGCTTGTGGGTAGAGTTAGTCTGGAATACTGCATTCTAACCAGTGTGCCACCAAGGCTCTTATGAATAGATGCTTTCTTTTTAGTTGAGGAACATTTCCTGGATACTGCCCATAGTTTTAACATTGCAAATTAAAAATATTGATTTATTACAGTCAGTTCTGAGTGTGAATGAAGAAAATATGTCTTTAAGTCAATGAGTTTCATTGTGAAATTGAGAGAGTTGCCAATCTTGAAAAACAGTAATCAATCCTCATATTGGGTTAAGTGGATGCACTAATCAAGTTACGCAGAAGAGTATCTAATCTTGGGGCTTACACCAAAAGTGTGTCTCCAGCCTCCACCCAGAGGCTTCAACTTGTCCAGAATGCAGCGAGGCTTTTTGCCCAGGGAGACCACTGTCCCGCAGATAGGTGGATGTGAGTCTCTCCTCCTGAGGTTGGGCCCGGGGGGTCAGTTGGGTCTGTTGCTCACATACCTATCTCCCAGCTGCGTGGCTACAGCCCTGCCTGCCCTGCTCAATGTCCTCTCGGAGGTGGCGGTTGAGTTACCCAGGCGTATGGTGCTGGGGGATTTCAACCTGCCTTATCTGGGAGAGGCATCGGGGTTGGTGCAGTTCATGGCCTCCATGATGGCCTTGGACCTGACTCAAGTAATACAGGGTCAGACTAATGAGAGGAGACACACTCTTGACCTGGTTTTTCTCTCGGGACAGTGGAGAAATGATCTGGGGGGGGGTTCCACCCATACAACCCCTGTCATGGACAGACCATTATCTCCTCTGACTGACCTTCCAATATGCCGCCCCTCATCACTAGGAGGCAGAACTGGTGAGATGGTTCCACCCCAGGTGCCTAATGGACCTGGAAGGGTTGCTGATGGTGCTTGGGCCAATTCCAGCCTCCTTAGCCCACAGCTTGGTGGAGACCCTGGCAGATGCCTGGCAGACGGCAGCCACTGGGGTGCTGGACCGAGTTGTTCCTTTGCGGCCTCTGACCTGCCGCAGATCCTGAGTAGCTCCCTGGTTTTCTGTGGAGCTCTGGGAAGTGAAGCGGTGGAAGAGAGGCCTAGAGAGCTGTTGGAGGTCCAGCAGGTCTGAATCTGACTGATCACAGCTAAGAACCTATATTAGGTCTTATCTTGCTGTGATGAGAGCAGCGAAGTGTGCATACTTCTCCGCTCTCATCGCATCCACAGATAATTGCCCGGCCACCCTGTTCAGGGTCTCCCATTCCCTCCTTAACCAGAGGGGGGGGGGGAAGACCTTCTGCAGGGATGTGCCGAGGAGTTTAGTCAACATCTGATGGACGAGATCGCTTGGATCTGGACAGGCTTGGACTCCGACTGGGCAGAGTCCGATGGGAATATGGCCACTGGTCTTAGTAATATTATCTGGGAGGAGTTTGGGACTCCAAATGAGGTGGACAGAATCATGGGGAGGCTGAGTGCTGCCACGTGTTTGTTGGGCCCGTGTCCCTCCTGGCTGGTATATGCCGCCCAAGAGGTTACACAAGGCTGGCTCCAGGCAGTTATAAATGCTTCCTTGAGTGAGGGGTCCTTTTCTTCTGCCTTGAAGGAAGTGGTGGTGAGGCCCCTCCTCAAGAAGCCTGCCTTGGACCCAGATGATTTAAACAACTTTCATCCGGTCTCCAACTTTTGCTTTGTTGCAAAGATTGTCGAGAGTGTGGTGGCTCGACAGCTGCTGGTGTTTCTGGAGGAAACTGACTATCTAGACCCATACCAATTGGGTTTCAGGTCCGGGTACAGCACGGAGACGGCATTGGTTGCACTGGTGGATGATCTCTGGAGGGCACGGGACTGGGGTTATTCCTCTGTCCTGGTCCTGTTAGATCTCTCGGCGGCTTTCAATACCATCGACCATGGTATCTTGCTGCAGCGCCTCGAGGGGTTGGGAATGGGGGGCACCATTTTACAGTGGTTCTCCTCCTACCTCTCCGGTCATATGCAGGTAGTGTTGGCAGGGGGGCAGGGATCGGCCCCCAGGCCCCTCCTTTGTGGGGTGCCTCAGCGGTCAGTTCTCTCACCCCTCTTGTTCAACATCTACATGAAGCTGCACATCTACATGAAGCTGCACCAACCATTATTTCATACTGGGTAGTATTCAATTTTTCCATCTTTGTGCATATAAAAATGTGCCCGGAGTCCTTTGGGAGTTGGGCGGCATATAAGTTAAATAAATAAATAAATAAATAAACAAACAAACAAACAAACAAACAAACAAACAAACAAACAAATAATCTCAACTCAATTATATATTAAAATATTCTTACATTACTTTTTTCTCTATTATCTATTAATTCTAAAAGAAAAAGTTCTGGCTACATTTCTATGTGGATCTTTAAAATTCTCTGTATCAAACTGTACACAATATTTGAATCCAACTTTTTAAAAGCTTTTTTACATGTCCGCCAAGCATGATAAATTGTCCCTTCATGTAGTCCAATGGTGGGATTCAAACTTTTTTACTACCGGTTCTGTGGGCATGGCTTGGTGGACATGGCTTGATGGGTGTGGCAGAGGAGGATACTGTAAAATCTCCATTCCCATCCCACTCCAGGGGAAAGATACTGTAAAATCCCCATTCTCTCCCCACCTCACTAACCTGCTTTCCAACTCTGTTCTCCTGTGCAGGGCAACAAAAGAAGACCCAGCAATCAGCTGGGACTCAGGAGACATAGAATAGATGGGGGTGGAACCAGTCAGAGTTGGTATTCCAAACCACTCAGAATTTCCTCTACCTGTTCTCCAGAACTGGTCAGAACCTGTTGAATACCACCTCTTATTTAGTCTATGGAAATGGAAATGTAAAGTTGATTTTTGTTTTGTACTGAAATGGGTCTCCATATTACATTTATTATAAACTTAAACACTCTCAAGAAAAGAGCTTCAGAAATTTGTTTATTTATACATATGGACAAAGACACACAGAGAAAAGTAAATGCACACCCATGCTAAATCTTATATAGAGAGAGATAACAGAATAGCAGAATTGGTAGGTACCTTGGAGGTCTTCTACTCCAACCCTTGCTTAGGCAGGAAACCCGATAACATTTCAGTTGTCCAAGAAGAGATAGTTGTCCGATCTCTTCTTAAAAACTTCCAGTGTTGGAGCATCCACAACTTCTGGAGGCAAGTTGTTCCACTGATTAATTGTTCTGTCAGAAAATTTCTCCATAGTTCTAGGTTGCTTCTCTTCTTGATTAGTTTCCATCCATTACTACTTCTTCTGCCTTCAGATGCTTTGGAGAATAGCTTGACTCCCTCTTCTTGTATATTTGCTATGCTTATTGGTTTTCTTAAGCTATGTATTATTTCCTCAGAGGTTTCCTGCAAATCATTCTCATCTGTTTTTTATTTTTTCTGTTAATCACTGGAACGATTTTTGTTTTGTTTCAAATACTAAAAGATCACTTGGAAAGATAAGTCTGTTGTGTTGGTTAAAACAGCTGCTGTGTGACTGAAGAGATTTAATCCTGTCCTCATTACCCCTGAACTGTGAAAAAATAGCCTTTTCTGTACAAAAGTAAAATTATAGCAGTTTCCTAAGCCATTCTATTAGGCAAGCTCACGTGCTTAAGAGGAATTGGTTGATTGTATTGTTCAGCTGTCTCATGTCTTTATCAAGATTTATTGGAAGAGCCAAACATCCTTTGAACATTCACTGTACAGCATTCCAACTTATAATTATCCAAAAAAAACAGTCTTAGATTTGTTACACATAAAACATATTTTGGGGATTCCCATTTTTCTGAGCACATTCTACACAGCTTTACATAATTTACACAATAAAAGGTGATTCTGTAATCAATGAAGCACATAATGATGCCTTTTTTGAAATCTTTGGCTTTCTCAATTATCCAACATGCATCAGCAATAAGGTTTTGTGTTCCTTGGCATTCTGTAAAGTCAGCTTGAACATCTGGCATCTCCTTTTCCTTGTAGAGCTTTAATCTGAATTTGATGATCCTAAGCATTATTTTTTTGGCATGTGAAATTAAGCAAATGATATTTGTTAAGTCTTCTTTTTTGGTATTGGAATGTAGCTTGACCTCTTCCAATCTGTCAGCCACCATATCTTTCTCCAGATTTCTTGGCGTAGCTTGACTGATTCTTCTGTGCTTGCCATATTTCTGTGGATATTCCATCATCCCCTGTAGCCCTCTGACTTGATAATGGCTGATCCAAGTTCATTTTCTAATCCTAGGGGCCCTTGAAAAGAGATAGCAACTTCTAAAGTATGTTGGGTGTTGACATCTCTGGAGTACAATATTTCAATATAGTCTTTCCATCTTTCTTTATCTTCTTTGAATTGTTTGTTTGTTTATTTATTTATTTGTTTTTTGTTTGTTAAATTTATATATTATTTATTATGCTAAACAAATAATTCCTTCAACACTGTCAAACTATTTACTAAGTCTGCATTACTATTACTATTAATCCTCCCATCCTTCCTTTCACCCAACTCCTCCCACTTATGACTGTATGACTGTAACCTTGTTGCTTGTATCCTAACGATTTTTATTGACTGTTTCCTAGTGTGATTTGATTGCTTATTGTACCTTATGACTATTATTAAGTGTTGTGCCTTATGATTCTTGACTCTTGACGAATGTATCTTTTCTTTTAGGTACACTGAGAGCATATGCACCAAGAAAAATTCCTGTGTGTCCAATCACACTTGGCTAATAAAGAATTCTATTCTATTCTATTCTATTCTATTCTATTCTATTCTATTCTATTCTATTCTATTTGCTGCCCATCTTGCCATGAAGCTACTCTGGGCGGCATACAAGAATAAAATGAGGGGGAGAAATGATAAAAAATTGACCATAACAATGGCAAGGAATAAAACAATAAAATTGTACAATAATATGAAATTAAAAAAATGAGCATAGAGGATCAGGAAGCACATGGGGGAGGTGGGGTCAGCTAGTTAGTCCAGCAGCCATGACCAGTGATGCACTCCCCTTTGGGGTTGCAGGCAGAGCCAGGTCTCCAGGTCCTTGTGGAAGGATAGGAGGCTGGTGGGAAATCTCACTCGGGGAAGGGTGGGCAGGACGTTCTAGAGGACCAGTGCCACCACAGAGAGGGCTCTTCTCTTAGATCCCATCAGTCATAATTCCTTGACCAATAGGATACTTAACAGGCCTCCTCAGCTGGCACATTGTTATCTGTCTATTGATATCCTTCAGCATGCCAATTTGAGGTTAGAAACCCCTTCTGAGTCCAGACATATTTTGGATGAATTTGGTTGGTTTTTTAAATATGTTTTTCCATCTTCAATGTCTTCACAGATGTGGTTGTAATACTGATGTTTCTCTCTTCTAACAGCAGTGTGAACCTTTGAAAGTTCTTTCTTGAGGTTTTTTTCTCTTTCTTGGCTTTGGCTTTTCTTCTCTTCTTGGCAGTCTCTGTAGTTTGTTTTGACATCTAGTTTGTTTTCTTTTGTTTTTTTCTCTTCCCACATTCACCTTTAACAACTTCTTTGAGTTAATTCCACATTTCCACTGGTTCCCTTTCAAAGTAATTCCTGATGTTTGTGAAGTTTGTGGAAATTGATTAGCTTTCTTCTTTACCTTAATTTGTGCATAAGAAGAGAAGATCATTATTTTTTCCCCTATAAAGAAATTTTCTGATATAGAATTGTACATATGAAAGAGAAGGTACTATATCAAAAGATCTCAGTGGCTTTTTAAATGTTATTAAATATCTGATTAAATGTATATTATTCATATATAATTAATTGTATTTTTCTAAATTGGAGAATGAAAAAGGAGCAGGAATTTATGCACACACAGAAAGAGTGTTTTGCCTGCTAGACTAGTAGAGTGATACCTTGATACTCAACTGCTTTGAAACTCATCAAATTTGGTACTTGTGAAAATTTTGCCCCAGTACTCATAGTGTATTTGGTTCTTGATATCCAAGTTGGGACTTGTCAGTGTTGGCTGCCTTTTGCTCATCACCATCTTCTTCTTTTAATGACCCCATAATCCCTTGTGGGTTGGAGTCTGAACAACTGAATGGAGCTAGTAGAGTATTTTAGTGGCTGGATGCCCTTCCTGTCACCAATGCAGAGTTTTGTTCAGCAGATATATTCTCTGTGTGCCCAGAGAGAGAAATATTTGCCTCTACCTAGGATTGAACTCACAGCCTCCTGATTGTGAGGTGAGAGCTTCACCTCTAGGCCACTGCACCACTCCATTGGCTGCCTTGTGATCCACTATATTATTCCTTATGGGAAAAAATTGTTTGGTACTCATTATTTTTGGTACTCATGGTGCCTCCCAATTAATGATGAGTACTGAGGTACCACTGTATATATTGATATAAAGAGTTTCTCATAGTTCCATAATAGTTTGTGGTATTCCATCCTTTAGCATCCACTATTAACAAATCATATAATCACTATTATATTATCTCTTAGGTTAGTGGTATTTTTGCTATCCTGATCTTCAGGTTTTAAATTAAAAAGGAGGAAGGGAATGGGGAAAGATATCATCTTGTCAATGTTTTTTCCAATGTCTGTTTTCCATACCATTGTCTGTTTCTCTGTGCCACACGCATATAGTATGATTGATGTCTCTCTGCTTTTCTTCTGAGGATAAAGATTGTGAATGAAGGGAGGGGGGAGGCAAACAAACCAGGGAGTCTCTATGTTCTTTCTAGCCTTTCTGGAAAACTTTTCCTTTGCTCTGGAAAATGTAATTTTTCTACTTGAACTCCTGTTTGCTGATGGTGAGTTTGCCCTCTGGAAATTGGCTTCCTTATAGGCTTCCTGAGCCTACTCATTGCTCCAGTCAGATGCAATGGGCAATCATTCAGGAAACCAATTAATAGCACTAGGAAAACTGGGGGGGTGGGTTGTGCTCTCTGAGCTTGGGATTTTCTTGTAAAGGTTTCATTACCAAACCAGGTAACATCATCAATGAAGACTCAGCAAATAGTCAGTGGTCTTCCCCCCCTTCCTCTTCCAATTCCTTTCTGATAAATTTATTTGTTGCTTCTTTTTGCCCACGCATACTCCATGTTTACTTACAGCTTACTATTATAATTTTCTAGAGATTTAAAAAGTGGGGGGAGGGAAGGAAAGTACAAAGACTCAACAAAGCTCTTTAAAGTGGTAGCAGCTAGGAACAAAGTTATTAAGAAACCTGAAAGAACTTTAGGTTGAAATAAATAGTTAGCCTAAAGTCTGCATTTCTATCCCTTCTTGAACTATAAATATGTTGTTGAATCTACATATATTTCAACTGGTGTACATTCATTTTGTTATCTTCTCCATTGTTATTCGTCAAGGCATTTGAAACCATTTTATTTTTGTAAATAACAAGACATAACAAGTCAACCAAATGTATAGGCTTATAGAAATACCCTCACTTAAAAACCAAGTATTTTGATAAGAATGCCACAAAGAGAACCACAATACACAGTCAGTTGGTTTACATATAGTTTGAACTCCTTTTACTTTAAAAGCAGATGAATGAATATAATTGACTCCCATGTTGTAATTTTTCAGTGCATTAGTTAGGCTATACAGTCAAAATTGAAGCTGTCTATCAACTGAAATAAAATCATGTTTTCTTATAATGTTTTGTGATTTCTATTATTAAGCTAAGAAAAGCTGCATTTTTAGAGCAGTTGCAACCAAGGTATCTATATATTAGACTCTAAAGCAATAAATATTAAGAAAATGTTCCAAAGTCTAAAGGTAAAGAAATCCATTAAACATGCTTGAAATTTATAATATGACTTTCATGAATTCTAACTTTCTCTCTAATAGCCCACAAGCTCTGCTGCTGGGATTTCCCGCCCCAAAAAACATTCAAGAGATCATGTTCTTTTCTTATTGTTATTGAAATTTTTTAGAGTAATAAAAACTAATACAAAATGAAATATTTTAATTTTGAAGTATTTTAATTAAAATGTGCTTAGGAAAGTGAAGTTTTAGTAACCCCAGTGTCCTTACAGGATCCAGTGCAGCTATGAACTTGATGTTTTTCCATGACTCACAGCACTTTTACATGTGAGTTGATGCAATCCTGTGGTCTCCCTGAGAGAAGAAGCAATTAGGAGAACAAGTAGGCAAACTCTTGGTCTCTCCTTTTCCAGAGAAGTTTCCCTGGCCCAGGCTGGTCACCTATTTGTTGCTATCTACCACAACGTTGTCTCCATGTAAAGATAGTATTTAATTTTGTTGTACGAGGTGCAATGACAATAAAGTAAACTAAACTAAAACTAAACTAAACTAAACTAAACTAAGATTTCCTTGGCGATGTCTTATTTCACCATTGTCTTCACCAGAAGTTCTCCCTTTTCTCTTATTGTGAAAGGACTCTATAATAGCAGTGGAATGTAATATTGTTTCATTGAGCCAGGTTTGTCTGATTCCTTTTATTGGAGAAATACGTGGAGAAATTTACTGGAGAAAACAATTATGTTTGGAAGAATTCAGGGTAAAAGGAAACCAGGCTGTCAGAGAATATGGTGGCTGGATGCCAATCAAAACTGACACTAGCCAGAGCATAGAAAAGAAATAGTGCAAGATCAGAAGATGTGGAGAGACCTGGTCCATAGAATAGTCAAGAGCTGATCACAACTGATGGATACCATCCTTGTTTTGTTCTTGGAAACAAACACACTCACAAACTGAGGTGAGGCGGCTTGCTTGCTTGCTCAGGCTTTATTTAAGCTTCATGCGCTAACAACGCTGGTTCAGCTCAGCTGTGAGGCAACAGCTGTTGGCCCATTTATACTGAATTGCTCCTTTTATACTGAATTGTCAAACTGGTGACCAATCAGATTGCGGCTGGGAGCCCCCTGCTGGAGTGGACCAGAAGGAGAACTGAGGACATAGCAATCATCATTGTCATCATCATCATCATCATCGACAAACATTAAGGGCCAAAGGGATCTTAATTGTGGTTCTTTGTCATGGGAAAGAAGTCACCAAACAGAAGCTGAAGACTAATTATTCCAGACATATGTCTACATATACCAAATGGTCTTGTTCAGTAAAGAAAGAGTGTTAAGGTCTTCAGGAGTTTTCTATTATTTATATATATAAAGTGTGTCTCATTCATGCCTGATTTACTTCCCCTTTCCACTGCTGAAAAAATAAGAAAGGATAAAGAACAACGTAAATCTGTAATCCTAATAGCTGCATGGTATATAAAAGCCTCCAAAATAACTTCATTCTCATTAATGTCAATTAAAATGGATCCATTTAAAATAATCTAATGAGTTCTTACTGCGTAACTGACAAGGTAATTGACGTGAATGATTTTAATGGACAATATTTTTTTTTTGCTGCTGGCCAAAATAGCCTATTAATAGCAGCTGGCAAATTAATATATATAATTTTTCTAACCTAAGTGATTCTTCAGCTATAAGGATAGAAAGCCTAGATTTTTGACTCTGGTTATTGCTGACTTTAGAATGCTGTACAAATCCTTGGCCTTGCTATTTATGGAAATTTAAGTGTACACACCTGTGCAAACTGAAGCTGTTTGAAAAAAATCTTTTTAAGGGATGTGGTTTACACATACAATGTTGGTTTGGTTAGTTAGCTTATTTGCTTATAGTTAGAGGAAATTGACTCAAATTCATATTTAAAAATAGAGATGTTTGGATTAGTAGAAATTTAGCCTGCATCAATGAAATACATATTTTTATATTATTCCAACCCATCAGTATACTATCAGGTGTTTTATGGATTTTTAACATATTTTCATACAGCTTTTTATGCAAATTTTTCAGGCAGATTTTTTTAATGAAAATATGTTTAGTATGTAACTTAACACTATCATATTTTCCTGTGAAAATACAATAGAATTAAAAAAATATTTAGAAAATTGTACCTTAACTAGGTTAACCAAATTGCAAATTTATATAGAATTTTATTCTGAATGTTGGTATATTCTGCAACCATATAATAGAATGCCCAAGAATCTGGTTTTTGTTTCCTATTTTTCAAATTAAATCAAAACCTTTATTACATCCTTTAGGTCAGAAAGCTCTACAGTAAAAATTCATAAACCTATAATTAATATAACTAAAATATCAACAAAGTATAATAAAATTACATAAAATGAAAAAGGAACAAATAACAATGCCAGCCTCCAGAAATTGTACTACTTTTCAATCATCGGCAGCGTGACTGGCAATCTGGAAAGATACATCAGAGTAATGGTTGGCTAGAAGAAATGAAAGATAAGTCTTTTGCTCTCTACAGAGTAGTTCTTTAAAATGGGATGGAAATACGCCTTCTTTTAAAAAAGCAACAAAGGAGCATCAGGCTTAGGGTTTGCATGGAGCCATCCCCACATGGGCATGATGAATAGGGATGTTTTGGTGAAGGCCCAATGGAATTTTAAAATTAGAATTAAAGAGGGAGTAGACAATCACACGTGCACATTTGGGGGGGAGAAATCCATTAACCATGGGGTTATATACTATGTTCAAACTGGTTTGGGGATCAATGTCTCAGATATGCTGCTTAACATGACCCTTAACATTTCCAAATCCTAATGGCCAAAGAAAGTCCTAAAGCCTGGAATTTGCTATGAGCTTTATTAGTCAGGTTGATTTAAAACAGTTTCTAAGAGCCAATAGAGCCATTTTTTCACACAGGGGAAAAATATTGTTTTTTTTAGCCTGAAATTAAAGCAACAGAAGCAAGCTGTGGCACTCTCAAAAGTCAAACCTGTCTTTAACCACTAGCAGCATTGCTGATCATCTTATAATAATAAGTATAGCTCTTATAAATTTAGAATGGACAGCTTCCAGGATATTAATCTTTGTAAAGACACAAATCTGAATGTCATCAAGAGGCTGGGAAACAATTTTAGCAAAGAAAACCTTGCAAGCTGCAGGAATAAAATATACACTCATTGAATTTAAAAATCTTAAAATAGCTGTAGAGGTTCCAAAACTGGCAGCTTTAAGGTTTGTGGGCTTCAATTCCCAAAATTCCCGAACCAGCATAATAGTTATACCTGCTCCTTTGGTGTCCCATTCATTTTGTGATTTATACATTCACTGTCATGTCATGCGAAGAGTGGGACTTTAGTTTTTAGTTTTTTGATAATTTACTAAAAAATGTTCTTTTAGGTAAACAGGAGGCTAATGCCTTTAATGCCCTTCTCATTTCCACTTGGGAGACGGATGAAATTATTATATTATTTGCATATAGCAAGAAGGGAATTGAAGGCTCTAATATTGAAGAATTATGATCAAAAGGGAGAGACTGACTTATTGAGTTAATGTACAGATTGAAAAGTAATGTGGCTAGAATGCACCCTTGCCCTCTTTTGCTGGAAACAGCTCCAGACAGAAAGGGAAGCATGTAACTTTTAATGAACTGTTAGAATAAAGAGGCTGGATAAGAAGGGGCACTGAGGTTCTCTCAAGTTTTTCCCATAGTCTCTCCCTTAGAATCAGATTAAAAGCTGATATGAAATCCACAAAGGCTCCAATTGTTTTTTACAATTGTTTTTATCCTTTGGGAGACATCCAGGCCCTTTGATATATATTGAAAATAGCCAATAAAATGTTTTGTGGTTGTTATATTTTCTTTTTATCTTATAATATATCAAGCCATACTTATAACATTAGATAGTGTTGTTTTTTCACATAGTCTCTCGTATTAACTGCTGTTAGAGCTAATAAGATGGAATGATACCTGGTTTTTAAAAACACAGATGAAAAAAATATATCTCCAATTGTGCCACCAAATTGATCAGATAATCAGGATAGGAGTAAGTCACAGTACAATTACAGAAACTTTATTATTCAATTTAGTATCTATAAATCAGCTCTTTGCAAATCTGGGACAATTTAAAAATGAAGATGCCAATTGCATGAAGGGTTAGTGGATTGCTTATTAAAAGTTAATAACAGCAAAATAGTTTTATATATTGTACTTTTCAGTAACCACAAATGCACTCATTCAAAGTAAAAAAATCATAACAGTGATACAAATAAGTGGTCTAAATAATTACTAACTTGATGTAGAAAAGCCTCATTCTTCCTAAAATGTGATAGACGTTTACAGCAATAGAAGAAAATTCCTATACAGCACAAGTATAGTAATCTATACCTTATTTATGCAAGGATCAAGAATATATATGTATGTGTATGTGTAATTGACATAATAAAGGCTTCATTATACCAAATAAATAGAGAAATCAATAAGTCTTTCAACACAGAATCAGCATGCATACAGCATTTGAATTCTGGATCTTTACAAATCTGTTTCTATCTGTTCAGCTAAGGGACAGATTATGCTGAACCAGTGAATGGATGAACGATGAAGCTAAAAACAAATACTAAAGAACTAATTATCTTCTTATCTGCATGAGCACCTTACTAGGGCTCGACCAGTGTAATTGTGTCAATGGTTTTCCAGATAGCTGTGTCCTTCATTTTAGAATGTTCTAAGAACTGTGACAAGCCGATCTTTGGCGATCAAGCATTTGTAATGTGGGTGATAAGCTTACATTTCTGCTTCATTTCTCCAAAGACCTTGATTATGTTCTAAGTCAATTCTATTCAACTCTGTTTAGTCTTCTTCTTCTTTTTTTTTAGGATAAGGTCTGCGCTGGATTTTGGAAAGACATAGCGGAGATATCCCATTAAATATAGATGGACTGGCACAAAGAAGTAGCCAGGGATGAGGCAAAATGTAAGATCACTTTAACTTAACAGGGGCCCTGATTTCCATTAAATGACATTCATTAAACAGAGAATTGATTATTCCTCCATTTCCTTTAAATAATTTCCATATTTTGTCACATTAAAAAATACAGTCCAATAACAAATCATGGAAAGTCCTGGAAAGAATGATCAGAGGATGCATCAGAATAGGAGCTGAACACACAGAAAGACAACAGGCAGAAGGCAGGCAGCTAGGCAGACACAGACAGTATCAAAAATATGGGGGGTGCTTTTATTTTGGACACTGAGCTAATAAAATATTATGAGTTAATATTATATATAAGTGAAAATACGATTTACAAAGCCAGTTTGTATAGTATATGTGGATCTATAATATAAGAAATAACTTACTAAATATTATTCTTTCAGTTCAGTTCAGCTCTCTGCTTATTGATTATGGCTTCTCCTCCTCCTTATCTCAGTTGCTGATTCTGAAATATCTGAGTTTTCTCCAAATGGTCTTGCTGCCAAACAAAGCCTTTAATTCATAAAGTTCCACTGTCCAGGATCTGAATCTCTTTACACAATGATGTCTGTCCTCCTGATCTTTCCACATGTTCACAAATCACTTCAGGATTTTGCTCCCAGTCCTCTTCATCCCAGGGCTGGACCTTCTAAATTTAGCAATTATCACTTCACATTATCCAGGTAATGTCCTCTCCAGCAGCGTATTCTTCAGCATCTGAAATAACACCCACCCACATTTTGCCTGCTCTTTTTACAATCTGTATCCAGGACATATACAGTATGTGCTACTCTCTACCACTTTGCCCTTTCCTGTTTATGTGCTCATGCTCTTGTGCTGTGTCATCTGCCTTTCCTAAAAAGAATCCATGACCTTGGCCAATACGCAACTTATTTCATTCAGCCAAGCACTTCATTCTTTCAAATTCACATTTGAATGCCTTTTGAATAGGCTTGGAGCTTCAGTTGCAAATCCCTGCTCTAAGGTTTTGGTGATAACATCCACTCTTTGGAATGATATTATTTGGGGAGTAGCTAGCTAGCTTTACAAGTTTAAGTCTGAAATGGGGAGCGGGAATGTTTAAAACTATGACTTTAGAAAAGGTTGAGTTTTGTTTGTATAGCCATTTGAAATTAATATGAAAATTGCTTACAAACATAAACAAATAAATCATAGTAATCCCTATTATAGATTTGGAACCCAAGAGAGCAAATGGCACTCAGAGATGCTGTGTTAAAGTACAATAGCTTTATTAACTACAATTGCTTAAATACAGCTAGACCTCATTTACTGACACTGAGACTGGAACTTGTAAGGTGTGATGTCATGTGACTCTGCTGATTTATAGCAGCAGTTCTGTCAGTCCTAGTTGACTCGTTAGATGAATCCCTTAAGGTTGGATGGTTGCCTCATCCTGCATTCATGTGATCTCCACTTGTGACTTTTCTTCTGGTTTCCCATTGACTTTGTCAGTCAGAGACCAGCAGTGAAGGTCACCAATGGCAAATCATGTGGCCATGGGGTTGCTGCAACAGCCACAACCATGAAGACTCATTGTAAGTACTCCTTATTTGATACTATTATAATTTTGAATGGTCACTCACGGTGGTGGGATTCAATTTTTTTTACTACCAGTTCTGTGGGCATGGCTTGATGGGTGTGGCAGGGGAAGGATACTTAAAATCTCCAGTCAGAGGTGGCATTTTCCGGTTCTCTGAACTACTCAAAATTTCCACTACCGGTTCTCCAGAACTGGTCAGAACCTGCTGAATCCCACCTCTGGTCACTCAATGAGTGCATATTAAGCAATTACAAACACATACAAGTTCATTCTCACTTGTAGAGCTGCACTCTGGTCATGTGGTGCACACTTAAGAGGAAAACAAAAGTGCTCTAAGGATTAAAATGCATGCACAAATTGGGATCTTTCTATTGGATACCTGTTCAGCCACCTTTTGTATTTTTTGTTAGTCACATGCTGACAGCTGACTGATCATCTCAGCTGTCCTTTTGTTGACCATTAAATTGCTGGAACAAACATGATATGCTGCACAACTGTTAACTTTTTTTATCCCTGACTGCTGTTCTCCAGTCTTCGTTTGTTTTCAAAGTTTATTTCCTTAATCTCTTCAGTTTGCTTTCATGTACCCATTCTTCTCCAGGGTCAAATTTTGGTCACTCTACTCCAATGTACTTTTCCCACTATTTTAATTCTTGAAGGGTCTCCACTTTTTTAGGCAGTAGAAATTAAATTTATGCACTCTTTTCCAGTTGTCCCTCCCTTTATTCTTTAGTAAACCTTGTGCCAAACACGAGAACATTATTCAGCAAGTCTGCATGATACAATTTCCTTAAACTGCAATTAAAATGCTTGAAATTCTTCAAAAAGAAATTTATCCTTGGATACATATTAAAAAGAGGGCAGCATCCTTTTAAAAAAGCAAGCACCAGAATGAAACTGGGAAATATGAGGAGCTTTCATAAAATTACTCAATTGTCCAATATGTTTCAGCAGCAAATTACCTTGAGAATGTTATAATTCAATTAGGGAATTTATTTTACCCATTGACATTGTCTAAAACATTCACAGTGATTGTTGTTGTTCTCCTTCCTATCAAATAAGGGAGAAATGCAATTATAAGTGAGACTGAAATTTGAAGAGGAATGTTTATAAAAGGAATATACTGAGGCTTGAAGTTCTTCAATGTTCATGGTCATAATTTTTGAAAGGATGAAAAGCTGCAGCTATATATTTTAAATGCATGTGCCTCTCTTCAGGAATTATAAGTAATGGATCAGTGAAAACAATATAGAATCACATCAAAACCAAATCAACATATTTTAGTCTTCGCTATTTATTTGCTTAGTTTAAAATGACATTTCCTTTCCAGTTTCTATTCTGTTTCCAAGTCATTGAGCTTTCATAATGTATCTATTTGTCTGTCTGTCTGTCTATCATTTATCTACTCTATCAATCTAATTATGAAACCTTGTAAACCCATTATTCCAAAATAATTTCTATTAAAGTTGTATGAGAAATGAAACGAGAAAAAAGGATCTTGCAACTTGTCTAAGCATTTGTTTAGGATATTTGGGATATCCTACTATGGGGCAGTAATTAGAATACAGTATTGCAGGCTAATTCTGCCAACTACCAGGAGTTCAACTCTGACCAGCTCAGAGTTGACTCAACCTTCCATTCTTCTGAGGTCATATTGTTAGGGGCAATATGCTGACTCTGTAAACTGCTTAGAGAGGGCTGTAAAGCACTATAGGGCAGTATATAAGTCTAAATGTTATTGCTATTGTTATATTTTATCAAATCTTTTTAAATAATTTTTTGCAGCTTCAGTCAAAGCTTTTTTTGTATCTTCCCATCCTTTCTTTAATGAGTTCATCCATTCTGTTAGGGACATGGATGTGGGAGGTTGTCTAGGTAACTCTGGCATCAGGACAAAATCCATTCCAGTATTGATTTGGAATGGAGTCAATCCCATGCTGCTATGTACTGCATTATTGTAAGCAACCTCTGCAAAAGGTAATAACTCAGCCCAATTTTCTTGTTGATAATTTACATAGCATCTAATGTATTGTTCAATCATGGCATTAGCCATCTCCGCTGCTCCATTACAAGCAGGATGGAAAGCTGAGGATAATCCTTGAGAGGAACCAATGGTTTTCAGGAATTCCCTCCAAAGTTTTGCAGTAAATTGTACCCCTCTATCTGATATTATTCTACGAGGTACTCCATGTAGTCTATAGATATGTTTCACGAACAGCTTTGCAAGTTTTTTCACAGATGGAAGTCCTTTGCAGGCTATAAAATGGGCCTGTTTAGAGAATAAGTCAATTATAATCCAAATAATCATATTCCCTTCACTCTCAACAATAAAGTCCATTGCGATCTCTTCCAAGATTGGGTTGGTTCAGCAACTTGTTGCAGGAGGCCAGTGAGGTTTTTCCAGTTCTGTGTTTCATTGTGGCACAAATTGAGTAACTTTTTACATAGTCCTCTACATCAGGTTTCATTTTTGGCCACCAGAATTCTCTTCTCAGTAAATGTAGGGTTTTTAAGAATCTGAAGTGGCCTCCCAGCCGTGAGTCGTGGCTACACTTTAGTACCAGTAGTCTTAGGGTTGTGGGTACATAAAGCTCAGTCCCTTTCCAAGCTAGTCCATCATTCATTGTCAACTCCATTTGATGGTCCAGGAACCAAGGATCAGTCAATAGGTCCATTTTCAATTCTGTGGTCAGCTTATCTTCCAGGCATTTGGGGTTATGGTTGGCTTGGGCTTGAGTGGTCACTTGGCCTGCTGATTGAGCTTCTGAAATTAAAGCTTATACTATTTCCTCTTGGTTACTGTCAAACTGAGGTTTTCTGGACAGAGCGTCCACCAGTACGTTTTTCCCTCCAGGAATATACTTAATGTTGAAGTTGAATCGCTTGAAATATTGGGCCCAGTGGACTTGTTTGGGTGATAATCTCCTAGGGGTCTTTAGAGCCTCGAGGTTCTTATGATCAGTCCATACTTCAAAGGCCTCTGGTGCTCCTTCTAGAAAATGCCTCCAAGTCAATAAACCCCATCATACAGCGAATGTTTCTTTCTCCCAGACCGCCCATCTTCGCTCTGTGTCTGTCAGCTTTTTGGTCACATAAGCGCAAGGCATCAGTTGGCCTTGAGAGTCTTTTTGCAGCAAAATGGTTGCCACTGCTACATCACTTGCATCCATTTGGACAATAAACAGCTTGGTTGCATCTGGGTGTTGGAGGATGGGCTCAGCTGCGAAGAGGCGTTTTAAGGTCTCAAAAGCTTTCTGACAGTCCATAGTCCAAGCCAGGGGTTGACTCAGCTTTGGTTTGGTGAGTGATGGGCCTGTTTTTAATAGCTCCATTAACAGGAGGCAACTTCAGCAAATGATGGAATGAATTGTCTATAGAAGTTTGCAAACCCCAAGAAACTTTGAAGTTGCTTTTGGGTTCTAGGGGGTTGCCAGTTCAGCACTGGTTTCACCTTTCCAGGGTCCATTTCAATCCCCCGGTTGGATATTCGGTAGCCTAAATAGTCTAGGGACTCTTTATGGAATTTGCATTTTGATAGTTTCACATATAATTTGGCAGCTAGAAGTTTTTTCTAGGACTTGTTGGACCAATTGAATATGTTTTTCCATGGTTTCGCTGAAGATGAGGATGTCAATCAGGTATACGAAGACCCACCTGTAAAGGTGCGGGTGTAGCACCTCATTGATGAGCTGCATAAACACTGCAGCAGCCCCCTGAAGTCTGAAAGGCATGACTTTGAATTGGGAGCTACCCAGAGGGCAGTTAAAAGCTGTTTTCCACACATCTCCCTGTTTGATGCGGACCCAGTAGTAAGCTTCCCTGAGATCTAGCTTGGTGAATACCTTGCCCTTTGACAGGTGGTTCAATAAGTCCTTCATAAGGGGGAGAGGATACATGTTTTTGATGCATACAGTGTTCACGCCTCTAAAGTCAACACACAATCTCAACCCACTATCTTTCTTCTCCTTGAACAACACGGGGGCAGTTAATCTTGATTTGGCAGGCTCAATAAACCCTCCTTCCAAATTGCTGTCAATGTATTTCCTTAATTCAGTCATTTCAGCAGGCGTCATTGAATACATCTTTGGTTTTGGTAATTTTGCCCTGGGGTCTAATTCTATGGTGCAATCAGTGGCTCGATGGGGAGGTAAAACATTACACTCTTCTTCACTGAATGCTTCAGCCAAGTCCTTGTATTGGTTGGGTACCTGTGGGTTATCTGGAAGAAGGTGGGACGCTATGGATGCTGGCTCAGGCTCTGGGTTCAAGCTGACTGGTGGTTTTGTAGTGGGCGGAAGAGGGGGCAATGGGCCCGGTGCAATGAGGATTTTTCTGAATCCATCCTCCCATTTGATCGTCGCGGCCCATTTGTCTAGCCAAGCAAGTCCCAGTAAGATTGATTCTGACATCTTGGGGGCCACTATGAAGCATACGAGTTCGTGATGGGGCCCTAATTCCATCTTGATCAATTCTGTCATTTGGGTGGCTGGGGTCCCACCAATTAAAATTCCATCCACTTGCTCAAATCCGATTGGGCGTTTTAGCAGGTTAGTCTTTATGCCCAATTGTTCAACAATAGGGAGTCCAATAAGACATCTAGAACACCCAATATCCATGACAGCTTCTAACTCCCCAGCCTCCCCCATGTTTGGTACCACTAACTTGACCTTGACTGTAAAAAGTTTGATGGGATCACTCACCATTGGGTCGTCTTTGCAGGTTGGGTACTCAGGGACATGGTGACGGTCTAGTGGTCTGTTGCTCCCATCCGCGCAGAGGGGGCTTTCCCAGCTGTGTTTGGCAAACCCACCAATGCTTGGAGGTCTTCCTTGATTCTTCTGACCTCTAACAGCTGGATTAGACTTCAGCTGCAGTACTTGTGGTACAGGAGGAGGAGCCAGACAGTCTGCTGCTCTATGGCTGTTTTGGCCACAGCGGTAACATTTCAGCCCCTTGGTGGGTCGGGTACGAACAGTTTCAGCTGGTCCGGTCGGTGGTCTCCTAGCCACAATTCTCTTAGGTGGGGCTGCCAGAAGGGGTTTCCTGTGTGGGTTGATGCTTCGATCCTAGCTGAGGGAGATGGCATACCATGATTGTAAGGTCTCTGGGATTCCCCTAATTTCACAGGCCTTCTTTACTTCTGGATCAATGGCATTTTTAAAGTAGTGTAAAGTCATTCTTTCAGGCCAATCCATGAGGTGGCTTGTGACCCTTCTAAAGTCCCAAATAAATTCTGACAACCTTGAACTTGTCAACTCCTCCACCCCGCTTCCCATTATGTTGGCAGCTGAATTTCAAAGCTGACACTTTGCTTCCATAGAAAGCCAAAGGAAAGCTCCTCGTATAATAGTGTATATCTCACAATAAAAATTACAATTCAGGAGCAATTTTTGCAAGGCTCCAATCTGTGTTTTACCAGATTTAACTATGCACAAAGCCTTCCAAGAGTTTCTCCTAAATTGTAATTTTCAATGAAACACCATTTTTCTTACACTTAGCTTTCTACTGCAAATAGTTAAAACATTTCTTATGCAATACATGCTGTTGCCAGATGAAATGTTATTCCCCAAACAAGTTCTTCATAGCAATTTTGGATATGCTGCTTTCCTTTAACCTTTCACTTTTTCTAAAGTCCCAAGGATTTTAGCAATTTTTAATATTGCCAGTGCTAAACTCTACTTTTTTAAAATTATTTTTCTTTTTCTCTCACTCAAACCTTTGTCTTGGTCCCTAATGGTTTACTCACCTGCTATACTTTGTTGTTGGAGGATTATTAGAACTTCCTGAAATTTTGAATGAATACTAAGTAGACTAAGAGAGAAATAAAGAAGAAAAAGAAGAAAAGCTTAATCTCAAAGGATGGACTTCAACAATGTAGTGACTTAAAATCCATTTCAAAGACTTAGAGATGTTAAGCTCCCAATCATATTAGTGTCACATTAGATATATAATGCCAGTGGGAAGGAATATCTACTACAAAAACTGAATTCTTATCTATCCTCCATTTGATAAAAATACTAAGCTTTGCCATAAAGATGATTGCAGAGGTTCAGAATTTCAAAAAAATTTCAGAGGGATTTCAAAGGAAAACCTTGTGCCCATTATATATGAAAAATAAGAGGTTTAAGGAACATGAAAGTTTCAGCAAGTAAATAACTAATTAAGTACATTTAAGGAATAGAATAGGGATATGCAAAATTTTGTGTTTGGGGGATGGAATAGGCTTTAGAATAGATCTATATCTGAAGCATCATGATTCACTAGCAATTCTGACCATTTACTTCCTGAAAATTGTAAACCATTAGTGAAATATATTTTATGAGGAAAATGGAATATTAATTCTTCTGAGTCAAACCTGGTATTCGTTCTTCCTCTAAATCTCCTTCTTTGGAAAGACTGTTGTTTGAGGTATATAAGGTAAACAGAGAAAAGCCTTCCTGATTACTGTTCACTAATTAAGAACAAAAATAGAAAATTCTACTTAGTTTCTTAATACTGTATGATCCAATCCATATGTGTTAACTGTTTCTGCTGTAGTAGAACTTTGTGCCTTTTCTTCTTGTGCCACTTGCTAAGCTGCTTTGATGGAGATAGAAATAAAATTTTCATTTCCACATTCTTCTTTCTCCTTTCTTCTATTATGCTAGGCAATATAGTATTTTTTTAAAATAGTGGAGTGGTTTTTGATGGAGCCCTTGGTGCTGTCTGAGCTTGCTCATTTTCCTGCAGACATTTCATCACTCAACTTGGTAACATCATCAGTGTTAAAAGGGAGTGGTGTCTACACTCTATTTATTTGCAGGTGGCTTGTCATGTCAGTTTTATCGGCAGTCCTCTTGGTAGGCTATTGTTAGGCTATTGTTTATTGCTGGATTGTTTGTCTGAGTTGGTAGTTTGATTGGGATATTGTTTACCACTCATAATTTCCCAGTTGATATTATGGTGAAGTCTGTCCATATGTTGTGCAATTAAGGAGTTTCAGCTAGGAAACTGTGAGCATTCTAGAACAAGCTAAGTCCAAAAATGCTAGGAAATTTCTGTAAACCTGAGAGTCAGGGAAATCATCCATCAACAGGCACACAGACATAAACAACATCTACATGACATTTAAAAAAAGACTATCAAAAAGCTAAAAGACTACTATACCTCCTTGCCAGCAATCAATACCAAGATAAGCAGAAAATAATGCCAGTAGTAATACTAGACCAAATAGTAAATGATAAAGGGAATAAATACCACCCTTTCTTATATACATATGAATTATGGGGTGTCTACCTTCTTGTTTAGGCTCTAAGCCATGTTTTGCTCCTCATTTCTTTGGGAATGAATCGCTCCTCTTTTCATCAGTGTCATCCTCTCTGCTGTCCATAGTTTATAATTCAGAAGTCTACTGTTTAGTAACATTATTTGGTACAATGTTCCAACAAAAGAAGTATAGCTGCCACTACATATTGGGAACATAATGACATTCTTAAGAGGATGATGGAGAGGTCTCTGGTAGTCAGTAGAAACAAGATACAGTTTATAGTCAATGAAGTGAGTTGCATGGGATATACCTTTATTAAAGATGATATGAAACCAGAAAAGAGCAAAATAGATGGCATGGTCAGGATGCTAACAGTGAAGACAAAAAGTCATTACAGCATTTACTTGAGATGATGAACTGCACAATCTAGCACAATACAGTCCTAGAAAATCTGCTACTACAACATCTTTAAGAAAATTACTTAAGAAACAAAGAAGTGAAAAGGGATTGGGTCCCATGTCAGAGTATATTCATGAACTGGCAGAGACATACTTAATAAGGTTAGCAAATGTGGGGGTCTGAGACTGGAAGGAATCTGGGCATGTCTTAGCTCAGTGCTCAGCTCTAAAGTGAAACTAACTTGCCTGCTAAACTGATATCTGCTCTGAGTTGTTGCTGCTTGTGTTTTTGCTTATGTTACGTTGAAAGAATCTACAAATGGTAAACTTTACATATTATTATGTTTATAAAGAAGTTAATGATCCTACCAAATCAGTCATCTGTGTGCTTTCTGGAATTGAATTTATGTTGCAAACTCTCACACACCAGAATATCATAAAGGATTAGAGATGTTAAAAAAAGTTATCACCATTGATACAGTACTGTAATTCTTTGATTCCAAAGAACAACTTGTAGTATAGATGGAAGTAGTTTAGGAGTCTACCTGCTTCAGAAGACGAAACAAAACACCACCACAACAACACCATAGCTGTGTTCATTTATGTTCATTGTCTCTTGATGAAAGTATTTATTAATTAATTTATATTCCATATTTCTAAACAACCCATATCCTTCAAAAACTATATGTATGGACAGAGAAAGAATTGTAGCCAATAGGCTTTAATATCACCAAATTTCACCAATAAATATTTGATGCCAAAATTGAAATTCAATCAGACTGCAAACTGCTCAATGCCATACTCAGTTGCTCCATTTGCTAGACTCATGCACAGCTATAAATAAAGTACTTCAGTTATAAAAATATGACCATAAGATAACCTATGAGTTTGCTGTAGTCATTAAAGACACTGGACTGGAAACTGAGAGACCTTTGTGCCTCAGGCACAAAACCCACTGGTTCACAGTCACTCTCTCTCAACCACTCTTCAGAAAAAAGGCAGTGAGAGATGATTTCTGAAAATGCAGTCAAGAAAACACACACACTCACACAAACACAGACTCCTGAGCAACTTATATTTTGAGAAAAAAACATGATGTTATCAGGTACTTTAACAAGACCTGCTTTGAATAGTCCAGGATAATAGGTGAAAACCTCAGTCTAAACCATGGCACATTCTTTACAGACTCTTGAGAGACAACTACAACTCTAAGAATGGCCAAAAAGATAGAAGCAATTAAACCATCAGTTGAAGGCTTACCAAACTCTGAAATAATGACTTTAGTTTTGAAAAAAGAAAGGATATTTTTGGTTGATTAGACAAACATTACTGCTCGAGGGGCAAAGACTTTAAAAGTCCTTGATGCTTCCTAAGTTTTATTGTTTGCTTAAAGATGTTTCACTGCCAAAGTAGGTAACATCATTAGTGCAAGTGTGTGGGGGGTTTACTGCTGTTTATATGAAGTGGTTGCTTTACCAATTTTGGTGGGACGTGTCAAAAGACTTCAGCAGACTCAAGTGATACAAAGATACAGACCATGCCAGAGAATTGGCTGCTAATAAATAGCCATATTGAACAAACAGCTGAATGTTGTGAACTTTGCCAGAACTCCTGCCTTTCTTGGAACCAGAAGAAGCTAAAGATGCCACATTTATTCACTTATTCATTCATTCAAAATGGATGCCAACTGACTCCAACTGACTCTGGACAGCTCACAACAATAAATTACACAAAAGCAGCTGAATAAAATTGATATACAGAGATATAGAAAAATAACTACAAAACAATCACAAGATGGCAATCCAACAACAAAGCAAGTATAAAATATCACAAACACTGGAATCTAATCCAACATACCCCAAGGCTTTAAAGTTTTCTGGAATGTCATTGGGATAGGAGCTGCATACATCTCAGGGCACACACAAATGACATTTCCCAGCTCTCACAGTAAAAGTTTGCTGCAGGCATCTTTGAGTTTGCTAGGCATGCATATTTAACTGGTAGTGAATTATTTTTAAAGATATTCTGAACCACTGCATTTATAAAATAAACCAACTTGTATACGTAATTATTGATACTCTCAAAAGTGGGTGTATGTGCCAAAATATACAAAGGGAATTGGTGAATGATCATGGAGTCTTTTCAAGCCATGAAGAAAATTGCCACTGAAACAGGAAATCAGACTCACACTTTTCCACAGTGGTTCTCTACAATCTACAGAACTAACTGAGAAAATAATCCAAATGTGAAACTTACGTTCTACAAAACACTGAAAACTGGAATTAACCTCTCATCTAGCACTACTGGCTCAATAGCAATAGCAATAGCACTTAGACTTATATATTATCCCATAGTGCTTTACAGCCCTCTTTAAGTGATTTACAGAGTCAGCATATTGCACCCAACAATCTGAGTTTTACTGACCTCAGAAGAACAGAAGGCTGAATGAACTTTGTACTGGTCAGAATCAGACATTAACAGAGTGGTCAATGCCTGGAACTCACTACTTGACTCTGTTGTTACATCCTCAAACCCCCAAAACTTTAACCTTAAACTGTCTACCTTGGACCTCACTCCATTCCTAAGAGCTCTGTAAGGGGCCATGCATAAGCTCACCAGCGTGCCTACCATCTCTGTCCTACTGTTCCCATTTATCCATTTATTCATACTCAATTATTATGTATATACTTATACCTACTTATACTTATTTTTTTATGTTACGTTCATACTTATACTTGTTTTCTCATACATGCTTGACAAACAAACAAACAAACAAACAAACAAATCAAATTCCTGGCAGTGATCAGTGAGTTAGCCTGCAATACTGCATTGTAACCACTGTGCCACCATAGCTCATATGCAGTGCAATATTCCCATTATAACGGTTTGACATTTATTTCATTGTTTATTAATTTTTATGCCTCCCATACAGTGACACTGGGAGGCCAATAATATTGGAATAGTCATCAGCAAGAGTGTTTATTGGATAAAGTGTGAGATATTCTTCAAGCAGTTGTTTGCATCCAGTCCATGTATACATATGGAATTCATGAACAGTTGCCCTGTGCCATTGTGATAGGCAGTGCTATTTTCTCCCTTTGCGGAAAAGGAGAGAGGGTGTATAGGAATGTCCCAAGGATGGTATTCCATGCTCATAGAACAATGGAAGAATGAACCATGGCCCTCTGAAATGTCTACAGTCCCCAATGGAACTAATGTCAGAAGAAATAGAAGACATCTCAAAACTGTTTGGACAGCTCATGAATATACTTCTGATAATCAGCTGCCAGCAGTGCTTGACTCTCAGGAAACACCAGATGAACTGGATCCATATTCTCATTCTTCACCCAAACCCCAAGATGTGCCACTTACGTTATCACAACTGACTGGTGGTGACCAATAAAGAGGATGAGGCATAAGACTATGATATAAATCAGCTGTCAAGAAGGAGGTCCATAAATGTCATTTCTGACTTACATTGATAGCATTCTATAGGAAAACTGTTCTGGCAAGTTGGATTCAAAGCTTAAGAAAAAGGATGTGATACATGCTCTTATATAGACTACAATCATTATCTGTACACGAGGCTTACAATTTGAAGTAATGACTCAGACCTAAGCAGCCAGGTTGGAGTTTTTGATTTGTTGCTACACTGACATGATCATTCGTAGTTTACCACAATTGAATGTGATTCTTGATTTGAGGTTCCTTAGGCCAATTTCCAAACAGTAGAGTAGGTTATTTCAGAGAAAACAAGGCAAGTGCTGAAGTCCTGAATTTTATTCCAAGATTCAGAAAAAGTCCTTCTGAGATTCCTCTTCTAATCAAATTTATATTCACCACAACCAGCCTGTTGTGTTGAGGAAAGCACCGCACACATACTGAAGATGTTGAGCTATTGCTCTGCTTTTAGTGTCATCTTTAGGAGATTGCATTTGTGTGGTTCAGACAGCAAAAGTAAGTTCCTTTCACATTCTGAGAAAAAAGATTATTTCATTTCAGGACAGGAGTAGACCTCCCTGCCAAAATAGTTCAAGAAAAGGGTTTTACAATTATAGGTCAAAACCTTACCCTGAAAGCTGACAGCCTAGCTGTGAGTGGTGTGGTGGGGAAATGCTAGCTATCCTTAGGTTATTGTGTAGGATAGATAGGGCAAATCAAAAGCCAAGGGCCATAGACCAGACTTGTCCATTACAATAATTGTAGAGAAATGTCAACTGCTCCTTCTGCTGGAAAACAGGAGTCTCTCAGTCTATTGTGATGCATAGAGAGAAGAAGAGGATCTCAGAAAACCCTGAGTCTCATTTCTCTCTGTATATCTATCTACCACATTCTTAGTTCCAATCTGAGATCTTTTCTTCTGTCTATGTACAGCCCTGGTATAGAAGTAGAGGTAGATATAGATTAGATGTAGATGTATATATAGATAGATACAGATTTATACTGATTTGAATCTTACCATTTCTAAGTGGCAGTTTTCTTTGTACTAATGATTTTTCTAGTATCTGTAACCAAACTGTCTTAGAAAAAAAATTGTGCCTTGAATTTATGTCCCTGAGCCTTCTTCTTCCAATATCAATCTGAGTGACATGTGACAAGTATGCATAGCAAGTGTCTTACCTATTTTGTACATGCCCATCTTTTAAAAAATCCTTCTTTTAAAACATTTAATTGTATTTCATTGTGTCCAGCTCTCAAACAGAGTACATATAAAAGCATTAGCAAATCTTTAATCATGTGTATAAAGTTGCAGTTAGAATGACCAGGTTCATGTCTGTTACTTGAATGAAAACAATTTTTTCTTCTGTTTCTCTCTACTGGAAGATAAAATGCTTGCATAATTCATCATTTAAATGTCTGAACAAGAGCATTCTTTCAATCTTATTTTGATCTTCTTACTGGTATGAGAAAATAACAAATAACTTCATTTCAAATTTCAGCCAGTGAGTTCAGATTATGATCTGCAAAGTAAGCCTGAGAACAGGTGCTGAATACCTACAGTTCTTATCAGTCTGAAACCTAAGACTTAATTAAAATAGAAAAATCCAATGATTTGGTGTGCTGTTTTCACCTAGCAAAAGAGCCAGATTTGAGATAGTGGAGCATAAATATCCTCAGCTTCTTACCATTTAAGTGTAGTCCACTTTCAAAACTGTGAAGTATTCTCAAAGATCGTATAATCACTCTTTTTCAGGATACCTATATCGTGATGAGCAGATGAAGGATTTTGTAAACAGGGATTTTTTTTGTTCTTTTGTGTTGACCTATTTCAATACATCAGAATAGAAGATCTTTCACAGACTTTATTGGAGGCACTATCAACCTGTTTAAACTGTTTGATATTGTATCCTTCATATACAAGTACACAAGTTGAAAAAATATTTTACATTTGATTATGAAAAAGGCATTGTAATAAAGATGAGGCACGGATAATTAATAATGCAGTTGCAAAAAAGAGTAAAAGATAATAGAATTAGTCATATGTATTTAGTTTTACTTGATGGGTGGAACTGACTGTCCCTTCTAGTACAACTAGTCCTTGATCTGTGCCCACATTTGGGACCAATGCTAAGCAAGGTGGTTGTTAAGTGAGTCACATCCAATTTTATGACAAATTTACTTCTGTACTTTTGGGCCTTTTCCAGAGACCACTTAGATGCTCTCCCATCAGCTCTACTGACAGGAACATTTTCATGGATTGCTTACCTACAGAGACTTTGCCCTTGTGGATCCAGAAAGATAGAAATTCTCAAGGGATCCTAACCTGTTCTGACCCAGCCTTGCAAGTAATGATAAGCCACTTACTTGTGAGTAAAAACAAACCCCTTTTCAAACAGGGTAGGAACAGTCTTTTATTCATGTGGATAAACAAAAAACCAAATGTATTTAGCCCCAACAGACCTGGTTCTGGCCTAGAAATCGAAATTGCTTGCTGTATCCTAAAAATGAACAGTTGTCTGCGACAACCGGCCATTCCCAAACCCCTACTATTTATTTCCAATCCAGGAAGGGGGTGGCTAGCGCCCACGTCTGCTTTTCCTTGAGAGCCGGCTTATTGTTTTCCTTTGCTCTCCTCTCCTTTCCTCTCTGTGCATAGGTACATCTGGGATGGGCCCCATCTGTTCCTCCCACTCACTCATCTCAGGCTCTGAAAGCAGCTGCCTTTCTACCTGGGGAAGGACAGAAGGCCCAGGCTCTGCTTCTGCCTCTGTTTCCTTATCAGAGCCTTCCAAAGACTCTGAAGCTGGCCCAGGCTCTCCCTCAACCACCTGCTCATCTGATTCTGCTTCTAGCTCTTTTGACAGGCCACAACATAACCCCACACTCAAATATCTTCACCAATTCATACAATTCTGCTGAATTTTTAATTAGATATACTGATTGGTTTTCCTATTGATTCCCCTACCTTAATAAGAAATTGTATTAAAACAATTCTCTCTTTTTAAATGTAAAAGCTGGTCAAAGATCAGAATAAAGTTACTTGATTTGATTTCCTTATTTGTTATGTTATATATGTTATTTGTTTAAAATCCTGATGGTTTGGAAACAAAAGAGTGGAGAACAGAATTTTTCCATTCCTTGAAAATTACAGAAGAGGTTCTTCTTCAAATTCTGAATGAAAACATGATTCTTTGGGAAAAGGTGAAAGATGCTACCTCAAATGATTTTGGACCTTATCATTTACTGAAAATATTTTGATTTAGTATGACCCATTGGGCTGAGCAACTTTTAGTGCAGGTGATTGCTGCAACATGCTTAGTCTGCTGTATAATTTTGAAAATGTGTATGTATTTGTTGTGTTAAGTGTTTTAGTTTGAAAATATGTGTATATTTGTCGTGTTAAATGTTTTAGCAATAGCAATAGCACTGAGACTTATATACCACTTCATAGTGCTTTATAGTCTTCTCTAAGCAGTTTACAGTGTCAGCATATTGCCCCCAACGATTTGGGTTCTTGGAAGGATGGAAGGCTGAGTCAAGCTTGATCAGGTCAGGATTGAACCTTTGGCAGTGAGGCTGCAATAATGCATTCTAACCATTGCACCGCCATGGCTCATAACTTTAGTTCAAAAAATATGTGTATATTTGTGGTGTTAAATGTTATATTGTTAATCATATTGCAATATTTATGTTGTCAACCACACTTTATGGCAGTTCAATTGTTATATATATATATATATATATATATATATATATATATATATATATATATATATATAGATTTTCACGGGTAAAGGTATGCAGGTCTTGGTGTATTCGGGTCTTGTCCCGTGTAAGATTGAGAATACCTTGGCAACGTTTCGACGAAATCTCATCCGTCATCTTCAGGCTGGTGTCTTCAGCTTCGTTCTCCTGGGAGAAGTGTGTGATCGTGGCTGTTTTTCCCTTTTAAACTCTAGAGTTGGCTGTGTTGTTACTTCTTGATTGGTTTGTGGAGTTGATGTATGCAGATTGGATGGCTTTTTCCTGAGACCCTGTGTGGCTGAGGTGCTGGCTGTGTGTCTCTCAGCCTTTTGTGTTGTAACAACCTGGGTAATGGGCTGTGTGATGACCTTCTGAGTTCTATTGTTGTGACGTCCTGGGTGTGGTGCTGTAATCTCCTGGGTCGTTGTCTGTGCTGCAACCTCCTGATGTTTTGTGTTGTGATCTCCTGAGTTCTGTGATGTAGTATCCTGGGTGGAAGGCTGTGATGTGGCATTCTGGGCCTTGGTTTGGCTCGAGTTTGAGGTCTGGCTATGTGTTTATAGCGTGTGTCAGTTTGCTTAGTTTGGGGTTGGAGGGGGTGTAGCAGCTGGTGTTGCAGCCATGGTCTGGTTTCTGGATGGTGGTTGCCTTTCATCTGTGGTGTGGGCTTGGGTTTGAGTCTGGTGAAGGAGATTGGTGGTGGCATCATGTGTTATTTTGGGTCCAGTGTTGGTTTTCGTGGCTGGGATTCGTTTGTTGATTAGGGCTAGTTTCCAGATGTCTGGTAGGCGGAAGTATCATCCGTTTATTCATGTTATGGGGTATTTCTCTATTTCGATGGCTTCCCTAATTATTCTCTTGTTGAAGTGTTCAGTATTGGAGATAAGTTTGGATCCCTCAAAATCAATTTCATGTCCTGTGGCTTTAAGGTGCTGGAAAAGGGAGGAAGTTTTTCTTCTTTTCTGACTGCGTTCTTGTGTTCTGCGATCGTGCATTTATTCTCCTGTTGGTTTGTCCAATGTATGTGGCTGGGCAAATTTTGCATGGTATTTTATAAACTCCTTGGTTTTCTAGCTGGATCTTGTCTTTGGGGTTTCTTAAGATGTTGGCTATTTTTTGGTCAGTGCCAAAGGCTGTCCTGATATTGTGTTTGTGGAGAATTTTGCTGATTTTATCTGTGGTGCCTTTGATGTAAGGGAGGAGGCGATGCCATTGTCCTGTTCTGTGTCTTGGTTTTTGGGAGTCTCCCTTCGGATTAGGTTGGTGATTGTGCTTCTTTGGAATCCATTGGACATTAATACGTTAGTGAGGGTGTGTAATTCTGTTCTCAAGTGGTCTTTGTCAGCTAGGTGTTTGGTTCTGGAGATGAGGGTCTTGGCTACTGAGTTGATCTGTGCAGGGTGGTGATGGGATTGTGCATTTAAGTAGCGGTTAGTGTGTGTCTTTTTCTGGTAGATGGTGTGTCCTAGGGAGCCGTTGGGTTTTGTAAATTAGGACATCCAGGAACGGAAGTTGATTGTTGGTTTCTGTTTCCATGGTAAATTGTATTTTGGGGTGCGCTGTTGAGATGTGTGAGAAGTTGTCCAGTTTTTCTTTCCGTGTGGCAAATTACGAAGTGTCATCATATCTAAGCCAGAGTTTGGGTTTGTATTGGATTTGTCTAGAGCATTGGTTTCAAAATGTTCCATGTATAGGTTAGCGATGACGGTGAGAGGGGTGACCCATAGGTGCTCCTTCTATCTGTTTATATCTTTGTCCATTGTGGATGTACGTGTTGGAAGGCAATGGTTGGTCAGATCTAGGATGTACTTAGGGGTTGTATTTGTTTTGGATAGCTGTCAAGGCTTCTTTAATAGGTACTTGAGTGAAGAGGGATATGACATGAAGCTCACAAGTAGGTCACTGGGTTGTAGGTTTTGTTTCTTTATTGTTTCTATGAAGTGGAAAAATTTGTACGTGTGAGGTGATGGATTCTGTGTAGGGCTGGAGTTGTTTGGCGAGAAATTTGGCAAGGTTCTGTAGAGGTGAGCCTATGGAGCTGACTATGGGTCTGAGTGGTGTTCCTTCTTTGTGTATCTTGGGGAGGCCATAGAGCTTAGGGCATCTAGATGATTTTTCTCTGGGGATGATTCTTTGTTGGATCTCTTCACTGATGGGCGAGCTTTTATTTTGGATTGGTGGTTTCTCTCCAGATAGGTGGTGGGGTCTGTGTTTAGAGGTTTGTAAGCGGGGTCTTGGAGTAGGTTGGATAGTTTGGATTGGTAGTCAGATGGTTCATCACGACTGTGGCATTGCCTTTGTCTGCTGGGAGGATGATTATGTTGTTGTCTTTCCTCAAGTTGCTGAGTGCTTTTGTTCTTCTTTGTGTTGCTTCTGGGTGGACTGCTGGATCAGAGACGTTGGTGACTTCAGTCTGATTTTATTGGCTGTGTCTGGGTTAATTTTGGCTAGCTAGCTTCTATGAGAAACTC
>CM019149.1:54552160-54666651 GCA_009733165.1 Naja naja | reverse complement strand
AGCCTGCAGTAATTGCAGGCAGCTGGAACTTAAGTGCTAGGCATTTAACAGCCTGCACCACCAAGGCTCAATTTTGTTCTTGATGTGAATGTTATGCTAGTGGTAGGCAGCCTCTAGAACTCCTTAGTGTTCTTTTTCAGAGTCCTTCTCTATATATCTGAAATTTGGTAATTATTTCAGGAGCAGTGCCATGGAACAAGAGTAGAGATATCTCAGGATTTTGTACTTTCCATGAGCTCAATTGTTGATTATAACAGACTATCATGTAGTCCTTGACTTACAATCATTCATTAAGTGACTGAAAAAAGTGACTTATGACCTTTTTCCACACAACCATTGCAGCATCCCCAAATGAGACACTTGGCAACTGGCCACAGTCTCATTTATAGTGAGTTAATTAAGGCAGAGTCTTTATGAAATTCTTGCCCACTTGTCATAGCTGGATTGAATTTTTGTTTCTGAGATGAACCTTCAAACATCTCATCTTACATTTCCCATAATTTCTCACAATACTGCTATAGATACTTATCACATTTTTAGCATTCCTGGAACAAGTGATTCATCATTTATTTGAATGTGGAAACTGCAAAATGCAAAATCTACATTCATCATGTAATTGCACCAATGAAATAAATTTGTATAAATTGATACAATTTATTGATATTGGTTAATAGATTTTCAAGTTAAATGAGCATCAATCCTCTGAAAAGTCTTAAATAAAGCTTTTACTGTACTTTACTTTTTTCTTGCAATTTTGGGGACAGAAACATTCAGGGATTTATTTCAACCATACCAAGGAAATTATCAGAAAACTCTACCTTCCTCTAAGCTTTTCTGTGCTTAGTGTTTTTATTTGATTGATGCTGTTATGTATGTAGGTTTGAATGTCATTGGTTTAGTTTGAATTGTTCTTGTAAAATGTCAAATAGGATTGGTTTAAAAAGTGCGGGAAAACCCTGCACTCTGATTGGCTCAATCGGCTGCTGGCTATAAGTAGCAGCCATAGCCCAGCCAAGTTGGGTCCATTCGAGCTGTAGTCACTTAATAAACTCTTCACTGAAGCTCTTCGCCTCTGACTCTTCATGCAAACTTAACACTGGCGATGAGGATGGGATTCCCTGAAGAAGACGACACGGAAGACAAGCAGAAGAGCGAGATGGCTGCGTTGAACACCCCCCCAGCCCCGTTCGATCCGGCAGCAGAAGACTAGGAATAATATGCGGATCGCTTCCAAATGTATTTGGAGGGAAACGACCTCGCCGACATCTCCGAGAAGTGGAAGAGGGCAGTCTTCCTTACGCATTGCAGTCCGGCAGTCTTCAAGATGACGAAGGCATTGGCGGGAGCTGCAGACGTGAAGGTAATGGAATGGCCTGATTTAGAAAAGCTTTTAGAGCCCATTATGCCCCACAAGTATCGTGCCTCATTAAGAGACCGAGTTTTACCGTCGGGATCAAGGGAAAACAAAACGTTAACGACCGTGGCAAGCTTAAGAGACATTGGGGTGCATGCAAGTTTAACAGTTTGGAGGAGGCCATGCGCGATCGGTTTGTTCTAGGCCTCAAAGACAAGGTGCTTCAGAGCAAATTATTATTAAAACCTAAGATCACGTTAAAGGAGGCCATAGAAGAGGCCTCCTCAGCAGAAGCCACTAAGTCCTCAGCGGCAGCCATGAAGAAAATTAACAAGGCCTCAAGCCATCCTGATGTGGAAAAGTCCACAACAATTCATTGCGAGCAGATAGATTCTGAATCAGACTGTAGTGAGGTGGAGGAAGGAATTTACAGACTCAGAATGGAAAAGAAAAAGAAAGACCTGGGAAGGAAAAGGCAAGACTTTTATTGCAGAGGTTGTGGGGGGGGCACCCCCGCACTGAATGCAAATTTCTTGATACCATCTGCCTTCATTGTGAAAAAAGAGGTCATCTAGCAAGAGTCTGCAAATCATCCAGAACTCCTCCACACAGAAGAAAGTTTCCTGACAAAGATTTCAAGCCCAACAACTTCAGTGAGAAAATGGGGCACAACTCAGAAGCAAATGGGAAGAATGAAACTCATCAGTCACCATTGGTCATTCTTCACTCTTGAGAATCAGAAAAGTACATGTGAAGGTACTCATCGAAGGAAGGCCTTGCCAAATGGAAGTGGACTCAGGCTCCTATTTATCTATGGTGTCATGAGACACTATTCACAGGCTACTTCCCAACATTCAGAAGAAACATTTCCAGAAGCAAGCACTGACTCTTAAAGACTACCAAGGGAACAAGATTCCAGTAGTTGGAACAAGAGAATTCAACGTGAAGTTCAAAGGCCACACCAAATGTTTGCCCCTGACCATCGTGGACAAGGATCGCCCAAGCTTGCTGGGACTTGAGTGGTTCAATCCACTAGGCATCGAGGTGACTGGCATCAATCACGTGAGCAACTCTGAATGGGAGGAGGCCTTGAAGTCTGAGTTTCTAGAGGTCTTCAGCGAAGGATTGGGCAAGTATATGGGGACCCCTATCACTTTCAATCTATATCCCAAGGTGCCCCCAATTCGTTTAAAGCCCAGGAGGCTCCCATTTGCTTTAAGGGAAAAAATGGATGCACAATTAGACAAATTGATAGCTCAAGGGGCTTTAGAACCCACTGACCACTCCAGGTGGGAGACACCCATAGTCACACCAGTCAAGACTGATGGGTCAGTAAGAATCTGTGGAGACTATAAGGGGACATTGAACCATGCGCTACAACAGAGCGCATATCCAGTTCCAGTGGTGCATCATTTACTACATTCCCTTGGCGGGGGCACAGTCTTTGCCAAATTGGATCTGGCCCAGGCATATGAACAATTAACAGTTGATGATGCCACTGCAGAGGCCCAAACTTCTATCACATGTTTCTACCTCAGAAGGCAACCATTGCAGAACCACTACACAGATTGCTAGACAAAAAGTCTGTTTGGGTCTGGGACAGAAAAGAACAAGCTGCCTTTAACACTATTAAGAGACAAATCACGTCTGATGGTGTACTAATACAGTTCTCTGAGAACTTGCCGGTTGTTCTGACTTGTGATGCATCCCCTTTTGGAGTGGGGGGGTTTGAGCCACAGGCTTCCCAGTGGGAGGGAAGCCCCTGTTGCATTTTACTCTCGCACTTTGACCAAAGCAGAGAGGAATTACAGCCAATTGGACAAGGAAGCATTGGCAATTGTTGCAGCTGTTAAGAAATTTCATGAATATCTGTATGGGAGAACATTTACCATTGTTACAGATCACAAACCTTTGTTAGGCATTGTGGCAGGAGACAAACCTACACCTACTATCCTGTCACCAAGAATGCTGAGGTGGACTGAATTTCTTGCTGCTTATTCATACAAACTTATCCACAAGCCTGGCAAGGACATTGGACATGCTGATGCACTGAGTCGTTGCCCACTTCCTTGCCACAAGGAGGACTTTGAACCTGAAACACACACCTTTTTCCTAGAAACTGTTGCCAAGCTTCCAGTGAATGCTGCTGAAATTGCCAGAGAGACTGCCAAAGACACTTTATTGGCTCCTGTTATAGGCTGGATTAAGAAAGGTTGGCCTCTTCAAGATCTACCTCACCTGGCTCAACCTTTTAAGTCCAGGCAAACTGAATTATCTGTATTAAGAGGATGTATTTTGTGGGGTAACAGGGTGGTTATTCCTGCAAAACTGCAAAAAGAGGTTTTGGAAATGTTACATGAGGGTCATCCAGGTATTGTAAGGATGAAGGGATTGGCCAGGAGGGGGTGGCCAGGTATTGACAAAATGGTTGAAAACTGGGTTGCATCTTTTCCCAACTGTCAGGTAGTCAGGCCTGCCCCACCTCTTGCCCCCACACAGGAATGGGAATGTCCTAGAGGCCCATGGTCCAGGATTCACATTGATTTTGCTGGCCCTACCAGAGGGCACACCTTTCTTATTATAGTAGATGCATATTCCAAATGGCTAGAGGTAATTCCCATGGTATCCACCACAACTGATGCTGTCATCAAACAGCTCAAAAACTTTTGTAACCCACGGGTTACCTGATGTTCTTGTCTCTGACAATGGCCCTCAATTTACATCCAACCTTTTTGAATCCTATTTAGCACAACAGGGTATCAGACATGCCCTTACTGCCCCTGGGCACCCTTCGGCTAACAGCCAGGCTGAACGCATGGTGCGTTTTACCAAGGAGAAGCTTCAGCAACTGGGTCCTGGGGACATCACTGAGAAAGTTGAAAAACTTCTTAGTGTTCAGCACATCACTCCTAACCCATCTAATAACTTATCCCCAGCAGAGTTGTTGATGGGTAGGAAACTTAGGTCTTCCCTTGACCGCCTTCATCTCACTTACGCACCCAACGCACCACTAGATTCCACTTCCAAAGTTCACACATTCAGTGTGGGTGATTCTGTTTATGCTAAGAACCTTATAAGTGAACCTTTGTGGATTCCTGCTGAGATAACTCAAATCACAGGCCCTCGTTCTTACAGGGTGCAAACAGAGGATGGACTCCTCTGGAGCAGGCACATTGATCAACTTAGATCCACGTTCTCTCAGGAACATCGCACTTGTTCCTCTTTAGTTCCCTCACCTGATGCCAATTCTAGGGGCGAAGGGGAGGAACAGGAGGAAAAACAGCAAGCAAGAATCAACCCCATGTGTAACGAGCCATTACGACAGGAACAATTCCAAAACCTGTCACAATGCCAAATTCCATCCTTAGAAGTGGAAGATTGTACATCACTACCTGACTTGGGTGCTGACATTGGGCTGGAGATGGATTGGGAGGAGAGACCAGATTCTAACAATCAAACAGGGTCTTCTTTCACAGGAAGTCCCAGTGGGGAAATGTCAGGAGACACATTTCCTCTCTCACTGGGTGAGAATGTTAAAACTTCTGAACCACGAAGGTCTCAACGTACACACAAGAGCCCCACCTATTTAAAAGAATACATTAGATAGGTTGGGGCTTGGTATGGACTGAATCTAGTGGGGAGGGGTATTATGTATGTAGGTTTGAATGACATTGGTTTAGTTTGAATTGTTCTTGTAAAATGTCAAATAGGATTGGTTTAAAAAGTGCGGGAAAACCCTGCACTCTGATTGGCTGGCAACTATGGCTGCTGGCTATAAGTAGCAGCCGTAGCCCAGCCAAGTTGGGTCCATTCGAGCTGTAGTCACTTAATAAACTCTTCACTGAAGCTCTTTGCGTCTGACTCTTCATGCAAACTTAACAGATGCCATGGTTTATCAATTGTTGTGATGTCATTGATAATCACAGACATTTATTAGGCAGAAATAGAATGAACATATTCTCTATATGCAGAATCATCCTGAGACAAGGAAACACATAAAGAAAAGAGTTTCCAGAGAGAGAGAGAAAGAGAGAGAGGGAGAGAGAGGGGGAGAGAGAGAGAGATCTTTTAAAACTGAAGCAGAGTGTGGATTCAGGAGAAAATAATAATATTATTATTAAAAAAAAATATTATTCACTGAGACTCTGAATAAAGTTTACACAGAATCTGGAGAAATAATGAGGTACCTTGAAATCCATTTATCTCTAAGGAACAGGTAAACAAATTTAGCTAGACATCTGCATTAGGATTTTTTCCTTCACCTGAGTTTGTGTATTTAAGTCTGATTTGTGATAGCTGTTAATATATTGTTTCTGAGGCTTATATGCAAATTCATATATTTTTTGCTGTCGGGAACATTTGTAACAGATTTTTGTCTGAATTCTCTAAAGAAGCAGATCAATAGTGTGTTATGATTTACACAGAACTTTGTTTTTCCTTCTGTTCAATCATGTCCAATTTTCAGAAACTGCATGTTTCTGAATATAAATTGAAAGCAAACCTCACTCCTTATTAGCGCTGAAGATGTTACATAATTTTGATAATGTCTACAAAACAACCAAGCTTAAAGAGCACCAAGGACCCGCATTTCAACCCTGCTATATAAATAATCCCCTTTGTTAGGGATTGCCTGGTCAAGTCCCTTGGGTACACAAGATCAAAATCAAATTAAAAGTTGGAAGAAGGAGACGATCAAGCAAGGAATAACATTAGAGGAGGATATGGCTGAAGGATCTGACCTCCCTTATATCACTGGAGGATCCAGAATAGGTTGAGAGTTGGAACGTCTAAATGTAAAACCAATTTACTCAAGTGGAGGCTCTTAGCAGATAGTAGCATGCTGTGTGAATGTGGAGAGACAAAGAATCTGGCCCATCGGCTGCTATGTTGGCTACTATCAGAAACAGATACTGATAATGACTTATTTTTTGGCTAAAGACAAAGCCTAGAAGATAGGTTCATTATGGCAGTTTAAGGTTTGATCTCAACATGGAAGAAGAAGTCCCTGCTGTTTCCTTTCCAAGGTTTTTCAGAAATGGTTTGCCATTGCCTCTTTCCCAGAGCGGAGATAAAGTCATTAGCTTAAGGTCACCCAGTTGGCTTTGTGCCTAAAGCAGGACTAGAACCTACAGTCTAATTTTACATATTCTTTTAACTGTTTTTTTTTTCATTTTGGAGAAAAAGAAACATCTCTCTTTGTATACAGAGAACAACAATGAAAAAAAATGTTTATATCGCCCATGCCACTGAATGATTTAGCAAATAGTAAAAAGTGAAAAGGGGAGGGGGGTTGCTTTTGATTTCTCCCTGTTTTAAATCAATCAATTTCTTTATTATTATTCACTTGTGCAATTTACAAATTTTTGGAGGTCATGGGGGAATATTTCCTATTCATGTATCTCATGCTATAGATGTGGCACTATGTATGTTCATAGGCACATCTGAAGCTTTGTGTCAAATGTCTGACAGCCGATTACACCTCAACAGTAAGAGTGTCACAGAGGACTCTTTAAGCTATTTTATTGAAAGGGAAAAGGTGACATGATGTTACATAAATCTCAACAACTAAATACTTTCACCTTTAGGACCCCATTTATCTTTGAAGGCAGAACTTTTTCTATTCACTTTTTAACTTTGATGTTTAAGAACAAAGGAAAGAATCTTCAGACTGACCATTATACGTTGGAAGTTAATTTTAGATGGAAATTACTATAATTAACAAAAAAAGCACACAACTGAATTATTTCAAAAGCAGGGTTTTCATATAGGCTCTATGCCTAATTTGCACAGACTTAACTACCTTATAGTAAATTTATGTCTCATTGTATATCTGAGCTGTTTTCATGCCCTAGCAAACAATTTGGTGCTTATTTCAAGACAAACTATCTGGAAATGAATCTAGACTCCATTCTATCCAAAAATAACATGCAAAAGCACTGAAATATGCTTTTTACTCAGTGTTTTAGATGGAAAATACTATAGGGGATAGTCCCCTGTAGGATGAAGTATATTTTAACAAGAGTGTTTTGCAAGATCTATTTTTCTTACATGCCAAATGTGGTGTGAATATTCTGAAATGACAGTGTTGGATTTAATTCTAATATTCAGGTGAGCTAAATTTATAATTATGATGGCAGAAGAGAAGACATGATAGAAAGAATTGATGTTAAAAGACTCTACAGACACTTTTCAAGAGACTCTTCAAACAGATGTGAATTTATGATGAGAGAAGCTGTAAAATAAAGGAGAATTCTCTTTGTTAGATGCAGGTAATAATGATGCAACTTGCCAAACTTGTGTCACCAAGTTTAGAACCAAATTCATTCCTAAAAGAAATACTGCTAATAGAAGGGAATATATGGAGCTCAAGGTTGAACTGAGGAGTCCTTGGTGCTATCTGAGTTGGTTGCTTTCATCTTCATAACAGATGAGTAGGTAGAGAGCTTGGTATACAATTTAAGGCAGCAGACCCCAATCTTTCCATCTTGGTGGAGTGGCGGTGGCATCAGTGGGGGAGGGGGAGGGGATGGTTTTGTTGTACACATGCCACTTCCACAAATACAGCTTTGCACATATGCACTTGCCCACCACTTGTACGGCCTGGTTCACAACAGGCCATAGCCTGACTCTGAGCCATGGACCAGGGGGGTTGGGGATCATGACTTAAAGGAAACTGACTCAATTATAACATGCATCCTAAATATCTTGGGGTCACAGAACACATTCCCATAAAGAACACTTGATAAAGACTGATGTCAAACTCAGAAACAGAAATAGCATCCTGCACAAATTGTGCGGCACTAGCTGGGTTTGGTAAAAGACACCTTGCAAGGTTCTAAACTTAGCTTAGTTTGCTTACAGCAGAGTATTATGCCCCAGTGTGACTTAATAGCCTGGCAAACAAGTAGGATTGATGGACAATTGTATGAATCAATGCACATCATTAGTGGGACAATTCAGTCTACTCCCACATATTATTGCCTGTTTTGAGTCATATACTACTTACAAAAGTAAGATGAAAAAGGTCCTCCTTCAAGAATTCCTGAAGATTATTGATCATTCCCAGTTGTCAGTACTGAGTGACGTAGCCTACTTGGAGCAAAATAGGTTGAGATCTAGGCATCCAGCCATCTCTATTGCTAAAGCATTTATAAAAGATGATTTTGATGATCACAATATGTGGAAATTGAGTCTCCATGTGTGAGTAAGTGGCAATATAAATTTTCTAAATAAAATAAAATAAATAAAATTTACAGATATTATAGTATTTCATTGCATTTTATGTGCAAGAACTCTCCAGTATCTTTGGACAGAAGTAGTATACAAATAAATGTATTAAATTAACATGAGAACCCCACCACAGATTAAAAAAAACTTTTTAAAAATATAAAATAACCATAAAGGGATTTTAAAATGTGAATATTTACTAATAATCAAAATAGAAAAGCAATCAACACTGGATTGAGAGAAAAATTTAAAATGAAAAGTATTCAGTTAAATGCAATTAAGATTGGTTGACTATATGGTAACCCTATGGGCAAATGCTTGACACCTTGACCTATTTTTAATAATTGTAATTCCATTAAAGTGTTATTTTTCCTTTTTCTATAGCCCGAATCTTGCCAAGTAAAGGAATTCTTTAGTAGCTCACACCTGCTTGCATCACATGTACAAGTGCGTTGGTTCTGCTTGCTGATCATTATTTTAATGCAGTGTTTCTCAATGGCAACTTTAAGATGTGTGGATAGCCTAATTGGGCTTTTATGTCTGATTTTATTTTATTTTTTTCTGAATGGTCCTTACCATGACTGAAAACATGGAATGGACAATTTAGCAAGGCAGTTTCAGGCTGATGTAACTGAAAGGCCCAAACCAATTGGCATTTTGGGAGTTGAAGTCCATATATCTTTGGGAGTTTAAGTAAGTTGCCTGTGTGAGAAACATTGTTTTAATTCATTTTAAAGTTTTCTCTCAGTCAGCTTTTATTTGGCACAGGATTCATTTTACTGATCCGCAATATACATAGTAAAATCATTCAAGATGATAGTTCTAAGACACGTATTCCTTTTTTTTCACTTCTTCTCACTTTCTAGCATCTTTATATTACCCACTAGAAAAACATTCTTTGATTTTTTTATGTTATTACTGAAGTGCCCTTTATCTATCATGAACTTATCTAACTCTGTCATTGCCTTTCTAGGATTAATCCCCTCTTTAATTCTTCAGAACACAGTCCCTATTTACTTATTTCTAAGCTGATACTTCTTCACTGCCAACTGTAAATTCAATAAAAAGGCTTCTTAACATTTAACATTAATACAGATTTTTCCTTTCCATTTTTTTTATTTTTATAGTGAACTTTGTTATGTATGTAGGTTTAAATGTCATTGGTTTAGTTTGAACTGTTCTTGTAAAATGTTAGAAATGATTGGTTTAAAAAGTGCGGGAAAACCCTGCACTCTGATTGGCTGGCAACTGCGGCTGCTGGCTATAAGTAGCAGCCACAGCCCAGCCAAAGCGGGTCTGTTCTGAGCTGTAGTCAGTAATAAACAAAGAGCTTGAAGCACTCCGCGTCTGTCTCTTCATGCAAATTTAACACTGGCGACGAAGGTGGGATTCCCCTGAAGAAGACGGCAACACAGAACAAAAGAAAAGCGAGATGGCTGCACTGAACAACCCCCCAGCCCCGTTTGATCCGACAGCAGAAGACTGGGAGTCATATGCAGATCATTTCCAAATGTATCTGGAAGGAAATGATCTCCCTGACATTTCCGAGAAGCGGAAGAGGGTGGTCTTTCTCACGCACTGCGGTCCAGCAGTTTTCAAGATGGCGAAGGTATTGGCAGGAGCTGCAGACGTGAAGGTAATGGAATGGCCTGACTTAGAAAAGTTGTTAAGAGCCCATTATGCCCCACAAGTATCGTGCCTCATTAAGAGACACGAGTTTTACCGTCGGGATCAAGGGGAAAGAGAAAACATGAACAACTTCGTGGCAAGTTTAAGAGACATTGGGGGTGCATGTGAATTTAACAATTTAGAAGAGGCCATGCGCGATCAATTTGTTCTGGGCCTTAAAGACAAGGTGCTTCAGAGCAAGTTATTACTAAGACCTAAGATCACGCTGAAGGAAGCAATAGAAGAGGCCTCTTCAGCAGAAGCTACCAAGTCCTCAGCAGTGGCCATGAAGAAAATCAACAAGGCCACAAGCCATCCTGATGTGGAAAAGTCCACAACAACTCATTGTGAGCAAATAGATTCTGAGTCAGACTGTAGTGAAGTGGAGGAAGCAATTCACAGACTCAGAATGGAGAGGAAAAAGAAAGACCTAGGAAGAAAGAGGCAAGATTTCTATGGCAGAGGGCATGGGGGAAGCCACCCCCGCACTGAATGCAAGCTTTTAGTCACCATTTGCCTCCGTTGTGATAAAAGAGGACACCTAGCAAGAGTCTGCAAATCATCCAGAACTCCACCCATCAGAAGAAAGTTTGCTACAAGTAAAGACAAAGAATTCAAGCCTAACAATCTCAGTGGGAAAATGGGGCACAGCACAGAAGCAAATGGGAAGAATGAAACTCATCAAACAGTCACCATTGGTCATTCATCACCTTTAAGAAGCAGAAAAGTGCATGTAAAGGTACTGATTGAAGGAAGGCCTTGCCAAATGGAAGTGGACTCAGGCTCATATTTATCTATGGTGTCATGGGACACTATTCACAGACTACTCCCAAAAATTCAGAAGAAGCATTTCCAGCAGCAAGCACTGACTCTTAAAGACTACCAAGGGAACAAGATTCCAGTAGTTGGAACAAGAGAATTCAACGTGAAGTTCAAAGGCCACACCAAACGCTTGCCCCTGACCATCGTGGACAAGGATTGCCCAAGCTTGCTGGGACTTGAGTGGTTCAAACCACTGGGCAACGAGGTGGCTGGCGTCAATCACGTGAGCAACACTGAATGGGAGGAGGCTTTGAAGTCTGAGTTTCCAGAGGTCTTCAGTGACAGATTGGGCAAGTATATGGGGACCCCTATCACTTTCAATCTAGACCCCAAGGTGCCACCAATCCGTTTAAAGGCCAGAAGGGTCCCATTTGCCTTAAAGGAAAAAATTGATGCACAATTAGATAAACTAATAGCCCAAGGGGTTTTAGAGCCCACTGATCACTCCAGGTGGGAGACACCTATAGTCACACCAGTCAAGACTGATGGGTCAGTAAGAATCTGTGGAGACTATAAGGGGACATTGAACCATGCGCTACAACAGAGCGCATATCCAGTTCCAGTGGTGCATCATTTACTACATTCCCTTGGCGGGGGCACAGTCTTTGCCAAATTGGATCTGGCCCAGGCATATGAACAATTAACAGTTGATGATGCCACTGCAGAGGCCCAAACTTCTATCACATGTTTCTACCTCAGAAGGCAACCATTGCAGAACCACTACACAGATTGCTAGACAAAAAGTCTGTTTGGGTCTGGGACAGAAAAGAACAAGCTGCCTTTAACACTATTAAGAGACAAATCACGTCTGATGGTGTACTAATACAGTTCTCTGAGAACTTGCCGGTTGTTCTGACTTGTGATGCATCCCCTTTTGGAGTGGGGGGGTTTGAGCCACAGGCTTCCCAGTGGGAGGGAAGCCCCTGTTGCATTTTACTCTCGCACTTTGACCAAAGCAGAGAGGAATTACAGCCAATTGGACAAGGAAGCATTGGCAATTGTTGCAGCTGTTAAGAAATTTTATGAATATCTGTATGGGAGAACATTTACTATTGTCACAGATCACAAACCTCTGTTAGGCATTGTGGCAGGGGACAAACCAACGCCCACAATCCTGTCACCAAGAATGCTGAGATGGACTGAATTTCTTGCTGCTTATTCATACAAACTCATCCACAGGCCTGGAAGACACATTGGGCATGCAGATGCTTTGAGTCACTGCCCACTTCCTTCACACACTGAGGATCCTGCTCCTGAGACTTACACCTTTTTCCTAGAAACTGTTGCCAAGCTTCCAGTACACGCTGCTGAAATTGCCAGAGAGACTGCCAAAGACACTTTATTGGCTCCTGTTATAGGCTGGATTAAGAAAGGTTGGCCTCTTCAAGATCTACCTCAACTTGCCCAACCTTTTAAATCCAGGCAAACTGAGTTATCTGTATTAAGAGGATGTATTTTGTGGGGTAACAGGGTGGTTATTCCTGCAAAACTGCTAAGAGAGGTTTTGGAAATGTTACATGAGGGTCATCCTGGTATTGTAATGAAGGGATTGGCCAGGAGTTATGTATGGTGGCCAGGTATTGACAAAATGGTTGAAAACTGGGTTGCATCTTGTCCCAACTGTCAGGTAGTCAGGCCTGCCCCACCTCTCACCCCCACACAGGAATGGGAATGTCCTAGAGGCCCATGGTCCAGGATTCACATTGATTTTGCTGGCCCTACCAGAGGGCACACTTTCCTTATTATAGTAGATGCATATTCCAAATGGCTAGAGGTCATCCCTATGGCATCCACCACAACTGATGCTGTCATCAAACAGCTTAAAAAGCTTTTTGTAACTCACGGGTTACCTGATGTACTCGTTTCTGATAATGGTCCTCAATTTACATCCAACCTTTTTGAATCCTATCTAGCACAACAGGGTATCAGACATGCCCTGACAGCCCCTGGGCACCCTTCGGCCAACGGCCAGGCTGAACGCATGGTACGTTTTACCAAGGAAAAACTTCAGCAATTGGGTCCTGGAGACATCACTGAGAAAGTTGAAAAACTTCTCAGTGTCCAGCATATCACTCCTAACTCATCAACTAACTTATCCCCAGCAGAGTTGTTGATGGGTAGGAAACTCAGGTCTCCCCTTGACCGTCTTCATCCCACTTACGCACCCAATGCACAACCTGATTCCACTAGCAAAGTTTGCACATTCACTGTTGGTGATTCTGTTTATGCTAAGAACCTTATGGATGAACCTTCATGGATTCCTGCTGAAATAACCCAAATCACAGGTCCTCGATCTTACAGGGTACAAACAGAGGATGGTGTCCTCTGGAGCAGGCACATTGATCAGCTTAGATCCAGATTACCTCAGGAACATCGCAATTGTTCCTCTCTAGTTCCCATACCTGATGCCTTTTCTAGGGGGGAAGGGGAGGAGCATGAGGATAATCAGCAAGCAAGAATCCACCCCATGTGTACAGAGCCATTACGACAGGAACCATTCCAAAACCTGTCACAATGCCAAAATGCATCCTTACAAGTGGAAGATTGCACATCACTACCTGACTTAGGTGCTGACATTGGGTTGGAGATGGGTTGGGAGGAGAGACCAGGTTGTAACAATCAAACAGGTTCTTCTTTTACTAGAAGTCCAAGTAGGGAAATGTCAGCAGACACATTTCCTCTCTCACTGGGTGAGAACATTAAAACATCTGAACCACGAAGGTCTCAACATACACGTAAGAGCCCCACCTATTTAAAAGAATGCATTAGATAGGTTGGGGTTTGAGTATGGACTGAACCTAGTGGGGAGGGGTGTTATGTATGTAGGTTTGAATGTCATTGGTTTAGTTTGAACTGTTCTTGTAAAATGTTAGAAATGATTGGTTTAAAAAGTGCGGGAAAACCCTGCACTCTGATGATTGGCTGGCAACTGCGGCTGCTGGCTATAAGTAGCAGCCACAGCCCAGCCAAAGCGGGTCTGTTCTGAGCTGTAGTCAGTAATAAACAAAGAGCTTGAAGCACTCCACGTCTGTCTCTTCATGCAAACTTAACAAACTTGTTTGAATCTTCTTTAGTTTCAGATAACAAAATAGTGTTGTCTGTATGCAAAACTAAGATGTTAATATATCAGCTTCTGATTGTGGTTCCAGCTGTCATGTCTTTCAATCCTGCTATGTTTTTTTTAAATATTTTATTTCATTAATTTCAATGAATTAAGCAGATTATGGGGCTAACTCACTCCTCTGTTTCTCCTAATTAAGTTTTTACAGTAACTCCTTATTCATTGCAAAGATCCCTCAAAGAATGATTAGGTGCCTGACACCTCATTAGCCTTAATAATTTCCACATTCAGGAATGGTTTTCATAGCCAAAAAGCCTAGGTATGATCAATAAAGCAAAGGTAAACTTCCTTTTTTTTTGCTCCATCCCTTTATTCATCTTCATTTAGTTATCTGATCCTGTATTTTTCTACCCTTTCTGAAACATGTTCATTAGGCAATTCTCTTTCTATGTATAGGTATACTTTTCTTTATAAGATTTTAAGCCAAACTAGTATGCCAGTGTGATGAAGGAATGCAAGTATTCTTTAATTTGCATTATTCGTTTCTTTTCTTTGATAAACATATGTATACCCTGAAAGTTTCTAATCTCTAGGTCATAGATATCTGTTCTATATTTGATGATGCAAAATTTTAACTAATTTTTCCCCAGCAATATTAAGCTGTTCAACAGGTATTTCATGCACAGGTAATGCTTTCTTATTTTGGGATCTGTCCTATTTTATATCATATGAATTTTGTAGTGATTTCCTATGTACATTACCTCCCTCCAAATATTTGGCATTCTATAATTCCTTGGCAAAAGGTTTTATCATAATCTTGCTCATTTATTAACATACCTCCTCACTATTGTAATTCCAGGTTTTTCTATTTCTCCAATTTCAATTTTCCATTAATGGTGTCCTTTCTTGAGTACTATGTCCTTCTTGCAACATCATTTGCAATTTGCTATATAATTCCTCAATATCTTCCTCTATTGTGTCTTTAGCAGAAGTATACAGTTGTGGAATGCTACAGTTTATTGGATATACTGTATTTTTAAAATATATTCCATCCTTTCACTTATTGAATTATAGCCAAGCAGATTCATAATACTTGCCTTTTTGAGTATCATTGCTGGTGTAGATGAATTCATTCCCTGAACAATATAGCACATCGTAAAGAGACCTACTCTAATCCATATCAGTTCATTTATTTCAACCTCAAATTTTGCCATTTGAAACTCAAATTTATCTAAATATTACAGATATGCCTGTACAATTTTCTTGGTAATAGTATTGTTGGGTTAGATAGGTAGTATAGACAGTGTTAAATGCAATTCAGGTCAATACATTTTTGAAATATACATCTTTCTTTTCTCTCCCACCCTCTTAAACTTAAAGTCTGATCAAGCTAGATAAATATTAAGGCAAAGGATCTAAGATATAGAAGAACAACCATAATCTGCTGCTTTTCCCCAAAAAATAATTTTTAATAACCAAATCTTAGCCTCTAAACCAGCTTCATATTTATGTCATATTACAGTTCCTATCTTAATTTCAGGAAAATTATCTGAGAATTTGCCTGTTGTACTGACTTGTGATGCATCCCCTTTTGGAGTGGGGGGGGTATTGAGCCGCAGGCTTCCCAGTGGAAGGGAAGCCCCTATTGCATTTTACTCTCGCACTTTGACCAAAGCAGAGAGGAATTATAGCCAACTGGACAAGGAGGCATTGGCAGTTGTTGCAGCTGTCAAGAAATTTCATGAATATCTGTATGGCAGGTCATTTACCATTGTTACAGATCACAAACCTTTATTAGGCATTGTGGCAGGAGACAAACCTACACCTACTATCCTGTCACCAAGAATGCTGAGGTGGACTGAATTTCTTGCAGCCTATTCATACAAACTGATTCACAGGCCTGGCAAGGACATTGGACCACCAGCCGGTGGTCCCCCGACGACGAGCCTACTCTGGCCCCTGTCCTCGGAACCAACTCCCCTTGGGGCTCCGCCTGGCCCCTGACCTCCGCACCTTCTGCCATGATTTGAAGACCTGGTTGTTCAACCAATCCGGGCTTTGACCCTTTTGGATGGGGGTGGTTTTATTTTTTAGTATTTAATTGTCTTTTTGGGCTTGTTTAGTTTAATCTTTTCTTAATTCACTGTTGTTGTATTTATTGTTTTAGCTATGAGCCGCCCTGAATCTTTGGAGATGGGGTGGCATACAAGTCCCAAAAATAAATAAATAAATAAATAAATAAATAAATAAATAAATAAATAAATAAAATGAATTTATTTATCTAAAATATTCTGCTACATTGTGTATAAGTTTTGCCCAGAAACAGTTGCTTTTAGGGAATTTTGCTGTGCCTGTTTTAGAGAATGCACTGCATTTTTATTGGTCAGTAAAATTCTGTTCTGTTAAAGTTCTATTCTGAAGTAGTGTGCTATTACATTCTTGTGGATTGGAGTAAAATTTCCTTCACCAAAGTGAGTTGACTTTTTCTATCAAGACCACTCTCAAGGATATTAGGATTACTCAATGTTCTCATAATGCCAAGATGAAAAGGATATATAGGCAACATCCATTTGAAGTCAATATTGCTGACTACATGGCTTTGTGGATAAATTGTTCTTGGAATAATACCCAAGTGATTTCTGGGATATCTTTTTTTTCCCAGTTTGCTCTATGATTCTGGGAATTCCAAAAGGTATTTGATCCATCTACTTAGCAAATCTGAGACTCCTTACTTTTTCGGGAACAATCAAGATTGACTAAGGGCAGCTTTCTTCTACAAAATGAATATTACCAGCTCATAACTCAATTATTACATTGGAAAAAGTTCAACTATGCTTCTAAATAACAATCGATGCTAACAAACATTGCATCTGGAAACAAAGCAACATGTCAGAACAAAGGGCTGTACTGCAAGCAGATCTAAAAATTATTTTATTAAACCTTCTGAACTATTCTTGAAAGACATTATAGAAAAAAGATTAACAAGGATGTGTTAACCACGTGGCTCCTACCTAAAGCAGCCTTAGAAGTATAATAAGTTTGGCAGAAGCCTAAATTAAATTTGGGATCCAATTTCAAACAGAATCTCAACCTCCAAAGTTAACAATAGATGGAGCTTGCCATTAAATCATCATATTTTAATTAAATTCTTTTCAGCTTGTGAGTTCTTAACCAGAGCTGGATGATAAATGCATTGTAATTTTAATAGGGTTATATTTTGTGCAAAATGCACATAGAGCAGTGACAAAAGATATATGCTGCACCTTCTCAAAATACTGCATGTTATTGTGCTGATAACTACATAGTAGATTCGATGACATGGCAGCTTGCTGGAGAATATAAAGGCAATACTACTTGGTTTATTTTTGAATTACAAAGGCCTAAGTAAAATATTTTTTTTAACATTCATGCTAACATAGGACAATCCTTAATTTAAGACACTTCACCCATCTTATAGAAACTATACTGGAAAACCTGAATGCAGCACAAACAAAAAATCATATGCAGTGTCCAGTTTCTTTCTTTTTGTTAACCTCAAGTAGGCAATTCCATCTGAAACCAATCCTGGAGATGTTATTCCCAAATACATGCTTAATAGAACTTCATATTTACATTAAGTACCTAGAATATCTAATACCCAGCTAAATTAATCTTTGTGGGTCATGACATCACTTATAGCCAATTTAAGTCAAAGATTATGAATTTTGGGGATGTGTTGACATGTTGGCATTCTCAGATGCATCTTCAGGAATGGTGAAATAATATATTGGTAGGATTTAAATTTCAGATCCCCACCAGTAATGTCATATTCTCCAACCAATTATAAACATGGAGACATGAGACTGAAGAAGACTGATAAATTAAATATCCTGGAATGTATGTGTCCCAGAGTCTTAAATCAAAGAGTAAATGTTGTATCATTTAAATACCATGTTTATTTCCAACCAAAACAGGAATATGTTTTTCAAAGAACATTTCTTCCCCAACAATTTGTCCTGTGATGACTCACTGTGGTAATGGTATTGATGGTGTGTATATTCCCAGGTTCTGAGGAATAAGTGAAAAATGAAGGGAGTGCATGCAAAGTGTATCCATTCTTACCAGGGTCACTCAAGACCCAGTTGCCCACTTAAAGCAAGCAGACAACAATATTTTGGGCAGTAGCAATGTAGGGACATGACAAAACTAAACAATTACTTTAGTGACAATAACAAAGGCATCAATTCATACTGAGAAGGAGAAGGTAATGATAAATAATGAAGTTGGGAACCACTAGGAGTACAATAAATGGTCAGCTATATTCATTTTTAAATAAATAACTAAACAAACAAGCAAGCAAACCACTTCTGTATTGTTCCTAAAACAAACATGGATTGAAAATATACAGTGACTGACAATACATTAATCAGATATTGTTCCCTGAAGACAGAGGCATTCAACATTCTACTCAGGAATAGCTGAGGAGAACTTAATTTGTTTTTTTTTTATATGACCTTTGGGGCATCTAGTTGCAGATGATGCCTTGTAAAAATAGAGGTGAAAGACACAGTTACAGAGGGAACATGGAATATAAGAATCAGGAACATGGAAAGATGAAATTAATTAACTAATGGAAGATTCATTTAGATATCTTAGGTATCAGCAAACTGAGATGGACTGGAACTGGACACTTTTAGCCAGAAGATCACACTGTTTACTGTTCTTAATATGAGAAGGAAAGAAAATATAGCATTGTTTTCATATAATTTGAAGCATATGCAGATGAAAAGGTTAATGTGTTTTATAATCAAGTTGACTCAGAAATTGGCAGAACATGCAAGATAGAAATAGAATAATAGAGTTGGAAGGGACTTTGGACATCTTCTTGTCTAACCTCTCTGCTTGTGTAGGAAACTCTATACCATTTTCAGAAAAATGTTTGACCAGACTCTTGCGGAAAGCTTCTAGTGATGGAGAACCCACAACTTATGAAGGCAAGCTATTCCATTAAGAAATTTCTCCTTAGTTTAGGTTGCTTCTCTCCTTGGTTAGTATCCATTCATTGTTTCTTGTCTTGCCTTTTGGAGCTTTGGAAAATAGTTTGACTCCCTCATCTTTGTGGCAGCCCCTTGAATATTGAAACAGTTTTATTATGTCACTCCTAGTCCTTCTTTTCATTAAAATAGACATGTCCAATTCCAATCCACACTGTTCTTCTTATGTTTCAGCCTTCAGCCCCCTAATCATTCTTGTGCCACTTGTAGCTAGAACTAAAGTCAAGAAAACTGCCACTGACTAGCAATTTGTAGAGCAGGCATGAAGGCCTTGAAAAAGATACTCCAGTGCAAAAAGTGATAATTATAACTTTATCATTTGGAATTGAAATGTGGTCTTTGAAGAAGCATGGTAGAAAGAATATTGATCCTTTTGAAAATTGGTGTTGGAGAAAATTGAAAATAGCATGTACAGCCAAAAACAAACAAACAACTAATAAATAATTGAAGAAATAAATTCAAAGTTCTCTCTCCAGGCACAAGTGATCAGTCTCAAATTACCCTATATCAGCCACATTATGCTTCTAGATTTTTTTGGAAAAGTCTATAATGCTAGCAAAGTGGAAGAAAAGAAGAGGAGAACCAGAAGCATGATAAATGGACTCAAGTACAGGGATGATGGGTACACTGTTGGAAGACCTGAAGAATCAAGTTGGTGGTAGATCTTCCTGGGGAAAGCCAATTTATGTGGTCAATAAAGGTTGATACCTATTTGATGGCACATAATCAATCAATGAATCAATTGATGAATCAGTATAATTTTAATTAATTTGTTAAGCAGCAACCTGCTACTGAATCTTTGACAGCAATGGGAAATAATTTTCTTTGCTGCACTTTGCTACTAAATTTTGCAAATATAAATAATAAAATTAATTTTCTAGGAAATTGTTTTCATGTTAAAAATGAGCTGGTAACAAAACAAAGTTGTTGAGCTAATTATAAACATTGGAAGGACAGAGAAAATGTTGCCTTCTGTGACCATCAGTGATGTTCCAAGAAATGCAATTCTCAAATAAAACAAATATTAAAATCATACGAAATACTTAATGAGAAGTTTCTAAAATGATCAATAGCATTTTTCTCATTTTTTTCTACCCTATAAAAGTTTTAAAGTCTTTTCTTGCCACATTGGGAAGAATAGTTTCAGCTTAATTTACTTGATAATCTCCCATCCGTTTTCTGTTAGGGAATAGTGCAAAAAGCTCTTTCTGCAAGGATGAGAGCAAATCAACAAAAGAACGTTTATATAAATGATTATTGGGATTTGCTTTCCATGGTTTACTGGTGATATATAACTCCACTATTGACAGGTTTTTCCTGCTGGAGGACTGATAATTCCATCTGGCTAGTTGTTTAAACAAAGGAAATGCCAAAAGGAAGAATCCTGTATGTATATCCAAGAATCAAGCTATTATTTGCAATTGATTTTCTGACACTTTCTGTGGTATAATGAATCACATAAAGCAGTATCTTTAATAAAACTCAATTTGTGTGTGTGTGTGTGTGTGTACCTTCAAGTCAATGTTGACTCCTGGTGACTCCCTGGACAACTGCTTGCAGTTTTTTTTCCCAATGCTTTCAAAAATTATTTGCCCTTGCCTCTTTCCTAGGGCAGAGACAGAAGGACTGTCCAAAATCATGCAACTGGCTTCATGCTTATAGAGGAACTGGAACTCCTGGTTTCCCAGTTTCTAATGTGAAGTTTTAACCACTACACCAAACTAGATCTCTATTATTATTATTATTATTATTATTATTATTATTATTATTATTAAACATAAACATTATTACATCAACATCAATCATCAACATTCTTTTGAGTGCAAGCAACAGAATTTCATTTTTAATGTGGGCCAGTGTACTCACAATAAAAAATATCAATAAAGGTTATCTTATCCTGTCTTATCTCACTTGATCTCATCTCATCTCATCTCATATCTCATCTGATCACCACACATCCTGCAACAATATCTTTAAATAATAATATCTTCCTATCTCAGGTCCTTGGGAAGGACTCAAGGTGGATAAAAATGACAAACCCAGCCTAAAATCTGGTTAAATGTGCAACCAGCAATAACAATCCCAAAACATCTGAAGCATCACTTGAACACCAATGACAACAACAAAATCACCACCAGTCAATTGCAAAAGGCAGATTTCTTTGGAACAGCTTACTTCTTGTGACACACATTTGACACCATAAAAAAAATACCATCTGCCTATCTCAGGTCATTGGAAAAGATTTGATAGGTAGATAAAAATGACAAATCCAGTCTATATATTTTGCTGATATTTGATAATAAAATAATATATAATAATAAAAATTCTTTGGCATCAGCATTGATTCCCAGAGACTGACTGGATAAGTCCCTCCAAGGTTCTTGGCATGGTTTCAAAGGGGTTTGACATGAATTCTTATCAGGATGGAGAGAAAATTATTGGCCCAAAGTCACCAAGCTGGCTTCATGCCTAAGGCAGGTCTAGAAGTCATTGTCTCCTGGTTTCTAGCCTGGTGCCTTTAATAATAATAATAATAATAATAATAATAATAATAATAATAATAATAATAATTTATTAGACTTGTATGCTGCCCTTCTCCCTAAGGACTCAGGGCGGCGAACATTAAAAATATCTTAAATTTATAATAAAAACAGATTAAACACATAACAAGTCGGATCACCAGTTAAAAATTAAAACAGTTAAAACCCATCCTCCAGGTCACTCCAGGCCGGCCTGTTGAAACAGCCAGGTCTTCAGGTCCCAGTGGAAGGAGCGGAGATCAGGGGCCAAATGGAGATCCATGGGGAGCTGATTCCAAAGGGCGTGCGCTCCCACAGAAAAGGCCCTAGACCTGGGGACCGCCAGCCGACAATGCCTAACCGATGGTATCCCAAGGAGGCCCCTCCTATGGGAGCGAACAGGGAGATCAGAGTGTGATTCTGGCAGGAGGCGTTCCCGCAAGTACCCTGGACCCAAGCCATTTAGGGCTTTATAAGTTGTTACTAGCACCTTGAAACTAACACTGCAGCAAACTTGCTCTCATAGTAATAATAATGTAACTCTTATATAAAAAAGTTGTATATGTGGGTGTGTGTATCCACATATTAATATTTAAGATGTTCACTCATGCGTAACATGTAGCTTTCATTTATCACCCAGAATTTATATTTCAGTGGGATTTCAGATTATAAATGGGTAATTTGGCAGGTGAAAAGTAAAATTGTCAAGAAAGCAAAAAGGATAGTATTGCTAACTCAACAGCTGCTACATTCCAAAGGATCCCTTTGCCAAATTAAAATGTAGCTTGCACAGAGTTTGAAAAATGTCGCTATGTTCACATCAATTTGTTTTCTTTATAGCTAAGTCACACTTTAATACAAAACAACGGTATCTGTTTTCTTCTCTTCTCAGCTGGATTACTGTGATGCTAATCGTCTTTCTAAAACCTCTGTTATCATACAGATAAATACTTCTAAAAATAGAACTGGACCATATGGATTACCTCATACTTAAAAAAGTGATTCATAATCTAGGGAAATACTGTGCAAATTACTGAGCTATTTCTGGGTGCCAAAATGAAATAGGGTTGTGCCCTCTGTTTATTACTAAAAAGCTAATTGTATATTTAGCATATGTAAGGAATTATGTTCACAAGCTTTTTTAAAAATTCCTATATCCTCTAGAGGAAAATAGAATTGCAGGAGGAAAAATGTTACATTTGCATTTTATACTAGATTATATGAATAACTTTACTGAGTTGTTTTTATTTACCTCTTATTTTCATATTGGAATGAATTGGACAGAAAAAGAACATCTCTAAACAGGAAGGAGTACACATAATGATGTAATTTTAAATTAAAATATGAATTCATGAAGTACCTGTGTTCAGATACTTCATGTATTTAATTCTTCCTTGGTTATACTTACTTAAATTGGGGAAAATAATAGTTTTTATTTTGATAGATCAAACATTAGCATCACCCCCACACCCCCACATATAATTCTGGAAATTAAAAAAAAAGATATATTAAAAAGCTTGTATGAACAACAGAATTAGGAGAAATAACTTGGGAAGAGATTTGAAATTCACAGTGCAAAGTGGAAAAAATGGTTTAGAGTATCTCATATGCAGGAATGATCACAGTTGTAACTTAAATTCAGTACCTCTGTTGCCATTATTCTATCTACATGTTTTTCATTTCTCACAGAAATAATCTTCAGCAGAAATCTAGGAGGGCTTTCTCTGAAATTAAGTAAGACCTATGTGGAAACATTGTTTGAAATTCAAGAAGGGAACATTTGAACTATATGAAATGAGCCAATAGAATAATAACTTCCAGTAAAGAAATGGCAAGATAAGAGTTCTTTCAGCTACAATTGTGACAATGCCGTCCAATAAAATATTTGGTAAAGTTACTGATTCAAATTAAAGAATGATGTCAGAATGGTAATCGAAGTTCCTTTTTAAAAAAGAAGGAAAATAATTTAGACATTTGATGAAAGGTATTTTTGATTGTAGACCTCAATCATTTTTGGTAAGGCTGGCTAATAATTATTTTTAAAGGAGATTTGCAATGTAAAATCAAGTTAACTCCAAATTTTCTGCTAGGATAGTTCTGCATGATCATCTTTTCTACCTACTTTGTGAACTTTTGTGAGCAGCTTGCTTGCTTGCTTCTTTATTTTACTACAGCTTGTATGTCATTTGGTGGACTAATAGGCAGCAGCTTATACTGAGCATGAACTGAAATCTCTATAAAATCAGAATTGTATTATTGAAAGCACAAAACCATGCACGCTGCTGCCGCCTACAAAAAGCAGTAGCCCTTTAATTTAAAATAGCATCCTACTGAACATTATTGAAGGATGAGAGCAGTTCCCATTTAACTTTTCATAAATTGGGGACTTATTCAATGCCCTGTAGCCAACTTATGAAAAGTTAAAAAATGGAAGCTGCTCTCATCCTTCAATAATATTCAGTAGGATGCTATTTCAAATTAAAGGGTTACTGCTCAGAATAGCAATAGCACTTAGACTTATACACTGCTTCGTAGTGCTTTATAGCCATCTCTAAGTGATTTACAAAAGTAAGCATATTGCCCCCAACAATCTGGGTCCCCATTTCACTGATCTCAAAAGGATGGAAGGCTGAGTCAACCTTGAGCTGGTGAGAATCGAACTCCTGGAATAAACAATAAGTTAGCCTGCAGTTGTGTATTCTACTCCCTGTATCATCATGGCTCTTTATGAATACCTTTGAGTTTTAACCTTCTCCTAGATTTTTCTCCCTCTAGCTGCAACTCCTTCAAGAGGAGCCACATGAAACAAATTGCAACATCTGTTTGACAGATAAGGACATGAAACACAGTTTTCAGATAATATAAATGAATACTATATACTTTTGATGTCCTTTTATTGCTGAGAAGAAAGAACAAAAAATACTGTCCTGCATTAAGTTGCAACTGATCCTAGGGAAGCAAAAAATTGTTCAGTATCCCTGTTGGAGGTTGGAATGAATGAATGAATTATTTATTGGCCAAGTGTGATTAGACACACAAGGAATTTATCCTGGTGCATATGCATAAAAAAAGATACATTCATCAAGAATCGTAAGGTAAAACATTTAATGATAGACATAGGATACAAATAAGCAATCAAATCACACTAGGAAACAGTCAATATAGATCGTAAGGATACAAGCGACAAAGTTACAGTCATACATCTCAAATGGGAGGGATGGGTGATAAGGAGTGATGAGAAGGTTAATAGTAATAGTAGTGCAGACTTTGTAAATAGTTGGACAGTATTGAGGGAATTATTTGTTTAGCAGAATGATAGCGTGTTGGAAAAAACTGTTCTTGTGTCTAGTTGTTCTGGTGTGCAGTGCTCTGTAGCATTGTTTTGAGGGTAGGAGTTGAAACAGTTTATGTCCAGGATATGAGGGACTGGAAATAACCCCACAAGTAAATAAAAAAACTGGAAATAAATACTACTTATTTATTATTTATTTGTTAATTGGATTTCTAGGGCCCCATCTCCCTAAGGACTCAGGGCAGTGTACAATAAAAAATGATACAAATATACAATTAAAAGAAATTAAATCTAATAGAAACCCAAAATGTAGTTAAAAACACTAAAACAATCCTTAAAACTCCCCATATAGCCCACCCTCAGTCCAGGTCAGTGAGTTGGAATAACCATGTTTTTAGGCCCGGCAGAAGGAGCGGAGGTCAGGGGCCACCCAGAGCTCCAGCTGGTTCCAAAGGGTGGGTGCTCCCACAGAGAAAGCCCTACCCCTAGGGGTCGCCAGCCGACATTGTCTGGCTGATGGAACGAGGAGGCCCTGTCTGTGAGAGCACAGGACAATGGGAAACAGTCGCTGGCAGCAGGGACTCCCGTAAATATCCGGTCCTAAGCCATGAAGGGCTTTATAGGTCAAAACCAGCACCTTGAATCTCACCCGAGGGCAACCAGTAACCAGTGCAGTGCAGGAAGGGTGTAACATGGGAGTATCGGGACACTCCCATCACAACCAGCGCAGCTACATTTTGGACCAGTTGAAGCCTCCGGGTGGTCCTCAAGGACAGCCCCATGTAGAGAGCATTGCAGTAGTCCAGGCGGGAAGTGACAAGCATGAGTGACTGTACATAAGGCATCTCAGTCCGGGTAGGGGTGCAACTGGTGCACCAGGCGAACCTGGGCAAATGCCCCCGCCACGGCTCCCACCTGCTCCTCCAAACTGAGCCATGCATCCAGGAGGCCCAAGTTGCACACTCTATCTATGGGGCAACACCTCTCCCCATAGTTAATGGTAGAATATCCTGGACAACTTGAGACACCGGCACATACAGCCACTCGGTCTTGGCTGGGTTGAGCCTGAGCCTGTTCCTCCCCATCCAGACATGCACCGCCTCCAGGCACCAGACCTTCATGTCGAGGGCATCACTGGGTTGGTTAGGGGTGGAGATAAAAAGCTGGGTATCATCAGCATATTGATGATACCTCACCCCAAAACCACGGATGATCTCACCCAGCGGCTTCATATAGATGTTGAACAGGAGGGCGAGAACTGACCCCTGAGGCACCCCACAAAGGAGAGGCCTTGGGGCGATCCCTGCCCCCAACAACACCATCTGTGTACAGCCCGAGAGGTAGGAGGAGAACCACCTTAAGACGGTGCCCCCACTCCCAACCTCGAGGTGTCACAGTAGGATACCATGGTCAATGGTATCAAAAGCCGCTGAGACATCTAATAGGACCAGGACAGAGGAGTGCCCCTGTCCCGTGCCCTCCAGAGATCATCCACCAGTGTGACCAATGCCGTCTCTGTGCTGTATCCAGGCCTGAAGCCTGATTGGTGTGGGTCTAGATAGTCTGAAGAATTTTGAAAGCTAGTACCAGAAGAATTTCAGCAACTGTAGTCTTTTTATAATGACAATCATTAACCTTTCTTATATTTATTTTTCTTGCCACCCTATCTGGGCAAATCTATTGGCACAGAGAATTTGTTCCATTTTGAGAGCTACGCTGATTTGTTAGTATCTGTTGTTTGTTTATACAATAGTCAAGCTAGCATTCATCTGGGTTTTCACTAATTGTGTGAGAATTAAGTACTTACAGCAAGGAAATAAAATGAGCTGATTGCAGCAACACCACTGGTGTTCTTAATTTACGTGTACATTTGTCCAGCTGTATGAAAAATAAATAAATAAATTCTGAGCAGAACTTTTCTCATTGAGAGATCTCTTACCCTTGCTGGCCAGGAATCAGAGGTGAGAGTGAAGAGTTCTTCCCTATGAGGAAACAATTTGCTCGAAAGTTCCAGAAAATTGCAGCATTTCAAAGAAAATGCTATTTTATTACAAGTTCAAATGCTTCCTCACTAAGCTGGGAATGAATAAGTTTGGCTCTTGAATGCTATCAATATTGTGGGATTACAGAGATCCAAAGATGATTTGAGCCAGCACAAAGTCATTATAGTATTCTAAAGTTAATCATTGGCTCTAGATAAAGATTCAAGGTAATGTTTATTGCCTTAAATGAAAACAGAGCTATAGCTAAATGCAAATCAATAATTTTTCTCCCAGTGAGAGGAAGGAAGGAAGGCCAATATTGAGGTAGCCCAATAGCTATAATTATTACTATTTCCTTTTCTTTGACAAACTGCTTTTGGAAGATAGATGAATAGATGTACTGCATGTACCTCATAGTGCCTCTTCTTTGCATTGTTGGCTCCTAGTATTTCTTTTGATTTGTTTGCCTCTCAGTATTACCCCTGTTCTTTTTTGATACATGCATTGTCCTTATTGTCTAATTAAGAAAAATAGAGTTGTAAAGAGTTACTGTGTGAAAATGCTAGTGGTTGGGATTAATGCTGTGTGGCACAGAACACCTAAATAATGTACAAAGATTTTGCTGATTTGACAGCACTGACAGAAAGTGTGCGAATGTCTATTTATGTAACATGAAAATGCATTTTATAAATGATTTGTTGTCATAGTTAGTGATACTAGAAATTCCTGTTGTTGAAAGTATTTTTATTCCTTCCATAGGGCATTATGAATAAACCCTTTATATTGTTTATTGTGTGGATGTTAAGGGAACTGTATTTGTAGAAAATATATTGGTTTGTACACTGAAGACTATAATGCTACTTTCTTATCTTGCATTACCTTACTGCACTCAGAACATGTGGATTTAAGATATCCATGTGATTACTTTCCAGCATATTAAGCCTTAATCATATTAAAGTTAAAACATTTCAGATGCATTTGCTTAGTAGAATTAGTGACCTCACAAGACCGTTGATTATATGTTAACCAGTTTTTCCACAAGTATTTCTGTTTCTCAATGATGACCCCATAATACATTAGTCGTTAAGTATTTCAAGTTTTTCTGAATAATTAGTGGAGACAGGGAAATTCATTTTCATAGATTTAATCCTATAGAAATAATACTTTTTATAGAGAAGTAGTAAAATGTTTAATCATGCTGTACGCCACATAATGACATTTAAAGTCATTCAGTAATTGAGTTTATAAATTTCCTTAATTTAAAGGACAGTAGAATGCTTAAGTATTTAATCTCCTTAGAAATGTTTCAACCTCTTAAAAGTTCCAAACAGAAAACTGTACGCAAATATTAAGTTATCAGTAATTCATAATTTACTTTGTATCATAAACTTAACAAATAAAAACAAATTAACCTGTCTTTAATCTTTGACATTTGTCTTAAATATTGTGAGTTCAACAGTCCTGGAAAGTTATACATTAAATTTTAAGTATTGTTCACACTTTGTGTAATTCCTGAATCTTTTAATTTAGTAGCTTATCTATTATATAACTTAACAAAACATGGTTTCAGAAACCCATTTATTTGTGCATTGATAGAAGTGTTTTTGTTATTGTTGGGAAGGCTTATTTTTCCATTTAATTGATTTATTTTAATACCTGAGATCATTTACATTTTGGTCATGGTTTGTGAATGGCTTGTCCTTTCCTTTTCCTTTCCCCTTAAAAATATATATTCCCTGATTATCAAAATGTAAAATAGAACAGTGTTCATTTAAATAAACAACATTTTGAAGAAAATTTTATTGCTAGTTGTTCATGATATCCAGTGAAACACAATTTGAGCAATATTAAATCAAATGCAATTCAAATGTAATGTAGACACTATTCCAATTTCAAAATGCAAACCTGCTACTAATTCAAGAAATCAAATGGCCCTACTATTTATTGTGGGGGGGGGGGGAAGTATTTTAGAGGTGGTAAAATAAATTGTGCTAGCAATATAAATTACATTGATAATAATATCAAAGCATATAAAATGTTCTTTCTGCTTTTGCTAGCTAAGATTACAATATTTATTGTTCAACAATATTAAAATCTCCCATGCTGTTTTAGCCACATATGAAATTCCATTTTAAATAGTCCCTTACCAGCAAAATTTTGCCAACATTGCAACTATACCATTTTGGCACTGCTAGATTCATTGGAAAATAACGTATTATAAATTTATCTGTCTCTTTAGAAATATTTCCCAATAAAACGTATTAAAAGGAAAATTAAAGGAATAAATTTTGAACTGCTCAGGCAGCTAGCTTCCTTACTCTAGCAAATCCAGGGACAGGCTTGAAATAAATTATTTCAGGAATTTGAATCAATAGGGTATCTTGTTATGGGATTTCTACTTTAAAATATATATTAAGTTCTGGTTCAACAAAACCATGATGCAAAATAACAGACCACTGAATATTAGTATGATTATTTCAGGAAGTGAAACAACAGTGAAAAACAATACAAAAGAAAACTTTCTGCAAAAGTTAGTACATCCTGAGCAATTTTGTTCATTAGATACATACCTTTTAATATTCCTTCAGGAGTCTAATTATCTGGCAAAAATATGTCCAAGCAGTATCTTAACCTATTTTCTGTGATAAGGTGTTTTGTTTTGCCTAGAGTTATTAAAGATCACATGGTCCTATTTACCATTCTGGCTTTTAAGACACTTCTCCCAATTTCCAGAGATGGCTCTACTTTTTGATACATTCCACTTCTCTCTTTCTTCTTCATCTTTCATTCATCTGTTATTTGAGATGTGTGAGGTTCTGAGAATGCAAGTTCAGACCAAATTGCTGTGTGAAGAAAGTAAGAAGTGGTGTCTTTCCTATCCAATCAATGGCTGCATATGAGACAGAAAAATTCATTTTATTCCTCATCCCTGGCAGTAAAAGGACAATCAATGAGCTATGAAGCAAATAAATAACGATTTATTTTTTATTTATTTATTTTATTTATGAGATTTATATGCCGTCCCTATCTCCCTAAGGACTCAGGGCAGCTTACAATACTAAAAACAATACAATATAAATATTAAAAAATAATTAAACCAGGATCTCATAAATCAGTTAAAAATTAAAACAACCACTAAAAGACCCTCCCCCTCCTTCAGTCCGGGTAGGCTAGTTGGAACAGCCAGGTTTTAGGCCACGGCGAAAGATCGGAAGTCAGGGGCCACCCAGAGCTCCAGGTGTAGATGGTTCCAAAGGTTGGGTGCCCCCACAGAGAAGGCCCTACCCCTGGGAGCCGCTGACCGGCATTGCCTGGCCGATGGCACCCTGAGGAGGCCCTGCTGGTGGGAGTGCACGGGGCATCGGGAAGCTGTTATTGGCAGCAGGGTCTCCTGCAAATACCCCGGTCCAATGCCATGAAGGGCTTTATAGGTCAACACCAGCACCTTGAATCTCACCCGAGGGCAACCGGTAACCAGTGCAGCTCATGCAGGAGGGGTGTAACATGGGAGTATTGGGATCCTCCCATCACAACCCGCGCAGCTGCATTCTGGACAAGTTGAAGCCTCCGGGTGGTCCTCAAGGGCAGCCCCATGTAAAGAGCATTGCAGTAGTCCAGATGGGAAATGACGAGCACATGAGTGACTGTACATAGGGCATCTCGATCCAGGAAGGGTCGCAACTGGTGCACCAGGCGAACCTGGGCAAATGCCCCCTGGCCACGGCCCCCGCTGCGCCTCTAAACTGAGCCATGTGTCCAGAAGGACACGCAGTTTGAGCCCTATCTATGGGGGGCAACAACTCTCCCTCCATAGCTAAAAGTGGAATATCCTGGCTGACTCAAGATGCCGGTACGTACAGCCACTCGGTCTTAGCTGGGTTGAGCTGGATCTGTTCCTCCCCATCCAGACCCACACCGCTTCCAGGCACCTGGACATCACTTCGAGGGCATCACTGGGTTGGTTAGGGGTGGAGATGAAAAGCTGGGTATCATCAGCATACTGATTTATTTATTTTATTTATTTATTTGAACTTATATGCCCCATCTCCAAGACTCGGGCGCTTACAACTAAAACAGGAACAATAAATACTTAAAAACGATTAAATTAAATTATAAGTTCAAACATTATAAAAACCTTAAAACCATCCTCCCCCAGGGGTCACAGCCCGGTTGGTCAAACAACCAGGTCTTTAACTCACGCGAAAGGTGGAGATCAGGGGCCAGGCGGAGCCCCAGAGGCAGTTGGTTCCAGAGGTCAGGGGCCAACAGAAAAGGCTCCGTCGGGGAACCGCCAGCCGGCATTGGCCCACCGACAGGACCCCAGGAGTCCTGCTATGAGCTCGCACAGGGCACGGTATTTGATATTGGAAGAAGACGCCCTTAAGTATTGAGGACCCATGTCATGAAGGACTTTGTATGTTAACACCAAAACCTTGAATCTCACCCAGAGCGCAACCGGTAACCAATGAAGGCCGCAAGAGAGGGGGGGTCGATGGGAGAACCGGTAACTCCCATCACCACCCACGCTGCCGCATTCTGCACCAGCTGCAATCTGCGGATGGTATGCAAGGGCAGTCCCAAATAGAGAGCTGCAGTAGTCGAGCCTAGAGGTAACAAGGGCATGAGTGACCGCAGGGCGCCCTGGTCCAGAAAAGGGCTAAGTTGTCGAACAAGGCGAGCTGGGCAAAGGCCCCTGGCAACGCCCCCACCTGATCCTCCAGCTGGAGCCGACATCCAGGAGGACCCCAGATTCCGCGCCTATCCACAGGGGTAACACCTCCCCTATGGCCAAAGATGGATAATCTAAACTGGGCCGACGCCGATATGCACAGCCACTCAGTCTTGGCCGGGTTGAGTCAAGCATGTTCCCGCCATCCAGTTCGCATCGCATCCAAACACCGAAGTCATCAGGAGAGGGCATCACTGATCTGGTCTGGGGTGGAAATGTACAGCTGAGTATCATCAGCGCATCGATGGAATTTCACCCCAAAACCACGGATGATCTCACCCAGCAGCTTCATGTAGATAAACAAAGGGGAAAGGACCGACCCCTGAGGGACCCCACAAGAGAGCCTAGGGACACCTGACCCCGCCAACACCGATTGCATCCTCGAGAGGTAGGAGGAGAACCACCAAGAACGGTGCCCCCACTCCCAACCACTCAAGGCGACGCAAAGGATACCATGGTCAATGGTATCGAAAGCCGCTGAGAGATCTAATCCATCAGCGCGACCAATTCCGTCTTCATGCTGTACCCGGGTTGGAAGCCCGATTGATACGGATCTAGGTAGTCCGCTTCATCCAGGAAAAGCGGAACCTGCTGAGCCACCACACTCTCAACAACCTTCGCCAGAAAACGAAGGTTGGAGACTGGACGAAAGTTATCTAACACAGTCGGGTCCAGGGCAGGCTTCTTCAGGAGAGGTCTCACCACCGCCTCTTTCAAGGCGGCGGGAAAGACACCCTCCCTTAAGGAAGCATTGATAACTGCCCGAGCCAACCGCAGGTGACTCCCTGGCGGCATAAGCCAGCAAGGAGGACACGGGTCCAATAAACATGTGGTGGAACTCATTCGCCGCATGATCCTGTCCACTTCATCCTCGAAACCGGATCGAACTCATCCCAGATAACAATAGCCAGACTCCCTGCACCCCTTCCTCAGACCACTGCAAATCGGAGGACAACCCGCCCCGGAATACGAGCAATCTTATCCGACCGAACGGGTCCGCCCCTCTGAACGAAGGAGGGAACGAGTAACCCAAACAGGGCGGCCGGGCGACATCTGCGGACACTATGAGAGTGGAGAGATAAGATCTTCTCTCTCATAGCTACCAGGTAAGTCCCAATAAAGGCTCTTAGCTGGGCTCGGTCGGACTGGGAATGGGTAGACCTCCACCTGCTCTCTAAAGCCCTTCGACGACGCTTCATCTCCCGGAGCTCCTCAGTATACCAAGGGCAAACCGGGATCCACGGCGCAGGGGACGATGGGGACAACCCTGTCGAGAGCCTCTGACGCAGCCCGTTGCCAGGCCACTGCCAGATCCTCGCAGAGCTGTGGGCAAGGGAGGAAGGAAAACCCCAGTTCTGCCTGGAACCTCTCAGGGTCCATCAGGCGCCTGGGGCGGAACCATCTAAGTGGCTCCTCATCCCAGCAGTGGGGGACGGCCTGTTGGAAGACCAGCTGTAGGAGATAGTGATCAGACCATGGAACAGGCAAAGTCGTAATAGTGACCTGCCCTCTGTCACTCCGCCACTGTTCAGAGACAAAAACTAGGTAAAGAGTATTTCCCTCCATGAGTAGGGCCTTGAATCAATTGGGTCAGGCCCATGGCCTCCATAGAAGCCATGAATTCCTGGGCCAAACCCGACCCCCCCCCCCAGGAAAGGCAGGTTGAAGTCCCCCAGGACCATAAGGTCCAGAAGCTCCAGCGCCACCCCGAGAGGAGATCGAGAAGCCCAGGCAGGGCCGCTGCCACACAGCTGGGGGAAAGGTATGCTAGCAGCAAGCCCACCCGCCCATTAGGCCCCCACCTCAGGAGGAGAATCTCACTCCCGCCATCTCTGCAACAGAGACCTCCCTCGGAAACAAGGTCTCCTGAATACCTCACTCCAAAACCACGGATGATCTCGCCCAGTGGCTTCATGTAGATGTTGAACAAGAGATGCGAGAGGACTGACCCCTGAGGCACCCCACAAAGGAGGAGCCTCGGGCCCGATCTCTGCCCCCTGCCAACACTATTGCGACACCGAGAGGTAGGAGGAGGACCACCATAAAATGGTGCCTCCCACCTCCAACCCCTCGAGGCGTCACAGTAAGATACCATGGTCGATGGTATCGAAAGCCGCTGAGAGATCTAACAGGACCAGGACAGAGGAAAAACCCCTGTCCTGTGCCCTCCAGAGATCATCCACCAGTGCGACCAACGCTGTCTCCGTGCTGTGCCCGGGTCTGAAACCCGATTGGTATTGGTCTAGATAGTCAGTTTCCTCTAGAAACACTGGGAGCTGTCGGGCCACCACACTCTCAACAACCTTTGCAACAAAGTGAAGGTTGGAGACCGGACGAAAGTTGTTTAAATCAGCTGGGTCCAAGGCAGGCTTCTTGAGGAGGGGCCTCACCACCACTTCCTTCAAGGCAGAAGGAAAGGAACCCTCACTTAAAGAAGCATTTATAACTGCCTAGAGCCAGCCTCGTGTAACCTCCCGGATGGCATACACCAGCCAGGAGGGACACGGGTCCAACAAACACGTGGCAGCACTCAGCCTCCCCATGATTCTGTCCATCTTATTTGGAGTCACAGAGTCAAACTCCTCCCTGATAATATTTCTAAGACCGGTTGCCATACTGCCATCAGACTCTGCCCAGTCGGAGTCTAAGCCTGTCTGGATCCGAGTGATCAGAAGTTGACTAAATTCCTCTGCATGTCCCTGCATAGGGTCTTCCCCCCTCTGGTTAAGGAGGGAACAGGAGACCCTGAACAGGGCAGCCGGGCGATTATCTGTGGACACGATGAGAGTGGAGAAGTATGCACACTTCACTGCTCTCATCGCAGCAAGATAAGACCTAATATCAGTTCTTAGCTGCGATCGGTCAGATTCAGACCTGCTGGACCTCCAACAGCTCTCTAGGCCTCTCTTCCACTGCTTCATTTCCTGGAGCTCCACAGAAAACCAGGAAACTACTCAGGATCTGCGGTGGGTCAGAGGCTGCAAAGGAACAACATGGTCCAGTGCCCCGGCGGCCACTGTCTGCCAGGCGTCTGCCAGGGTGTCCACTGAGCTGTGGGCTAAGGAGGCTGGAATTGGCCCAAGCACCATCAGGAACTCTTCCAGGTCCATTAGGCACCTGGGGCAGAACCATCTCACTGGTTCCACCTCCCAGCAACAAGGGGCGGCATATTGGAAGGTCAGGCAGAAGAGATAATGGTCTGTCCATGATAGGGGTTGTATAGTTGGAGACCCCCCCAGATCATTTCTCCACTGTCCTGAGAAAAAAACCAGGTTGAGCGTGTGTCCCCCCCTCATGAGTCAGACCCTGTATTACTTGAGTCAAGTCCAAGGCCATGAACTCCTGCACCAACCCCGATGCCTCTCCTAGAGAAGGCAAGTTGAAATCCCCCATCACCATAAGCCTGAGGAACTCAACTGCCACCTCCGAGAGGACATCAAGCAGGGCAGGCAGGGCTGTAGCCATGCAGCTGGGAGATAGGTATGCGAGCAACAGACCCAACTGACCCCTAGGGCCCAACCTCAAGAGGAGAGACTCACATCCACCTATCTGCAGGACAGTGGTCTCCCCCGGGCAAAATGCCTCCCTGATCACAACCGCCACCCTCCCGCCCCTACCCTGGGCCCGCGGTTGGTGTAGCACATGGAAACCCAGCGGGCATAAATCCACCAGAGGGACTCCCCCCTCCAGGCCCAGTCAGGTTTCTCTAAGCTAGGTCCGTGCCTTCCTCCTTGATCAAGTCCCTGACAAGGGGAGCTTTGTTCACTATGGACCTGGCATTTAAACACACCAACCTGAGCCCAGGGCCCTGGTCCTTGAAGCCCCCGAGGATGCAGGAACGAACCTGTGGGTTGGAGCGCATCACCACTCGAAGACAGTGGGGGCATGCCCCTGGAGACTGATACGGCCCGCCGTCCCTACCTCTGCCGCCATTCCCAATCACCATGGGGATTTGCTGTTCTTTTGTCTGAGATAATCTGTCTGAGATAATTGTGTACCTCTACCTAATAGGACAGTTGGCCCTGGAGGATTGATAACTCTTTCTTCCTATTACCAATATGCTCATTAAGAGAAAAAATTATTAATCTCATTAATTTTAAATTAATTATTAATTAATTTAATTTAAATTAATTAATAGTTAATTAATTTCATTAATTTCATTAATGAGAAAAGTTTTAGGATTCTTGTAAATTAAACATTTTTCAAGGGTTATAGACATTTAGGAAGTAAAGAATCAAGGGATTTTATTTACTTTTGAGTGAGGTTTTTACAGTTCCCTAGGTTTTTGTCAAAGACTGACTTCAGAAAACGTCATCAGTATATCTGCTTTCAATGAATTGGAACCATACATTTCTGGCTTTCAGTTGTGTGGAGAGAAATCTGCAAGATTTGAATCTTTGAAAATTAATCAAGTATCATAAATACTTTCTGAAAGATTATAGCAAAATTGCTTTAAAATGTTTGAAGTGCAAAATACTTTGGTATAGCATAACTTTTGGTGGTGGTTGTTTTTGGGGAAAAATCATATAAATAAATGAATATATATATAATTGCTTTCTTGAATGGAAGAGGGCTTTTGCTTTTGTATGTATGGTCTAAAAATAATCAAAGTGATTGGCTTTTATATTGTCAAGTTGAACCTGATCAGAGAATGTGAAGTCCAAATTTGGGGAACCTTGAAAAATAAAGTGGGCTTTTTTTTTAAGGGACCCTGGAATTATTTTTCCTTTTTTTTCTACATGCTCTTGCTTATAACTTTTTTGTACCTTGAATTATTGAACTTAGAGGAGAAAGCTTGATTGCATTTAGTTTTCTCAATAGATATATTTTAAACCTTGCTTTCACAGCAGTATTGCTACTGCTTTTTTTTAAGTGTTTATGAGAACACAATGAAAAGAAGCTATGTGTCATGACACATATTTAACTTCTTTCTAACAGAGAAGTTTGCTGAAAATTACAGACAATATATAATGTGCTAAGGTTTGACAGCAATGATTAATTAAACCTTTGTGTCTTGCTTTATAACTATTTTAAATGTCATATAGTGATTAATTTGAAGTATGTGGGTCACAACTGTCTTTTGCAATACAAAGGTACCAAATATAGCACAACTGCTCACCTGTTCAGCAGAATTAACCAAGCTGCTAATAAATGTAGCTCTATTTGACTATGTGTGATTCTCTGTGTGTGAACCCCTGGAAGTATAATTTGCTTGTGACTCCAATAATATTCTGGATTTTCCTATCCAAGCACATTGGTTTTCAAACATTAATCTTAAATCAACACATTCCATGTTGATGTATTGCTTCAGAAAAATGACCATCTGTTAGAATTACCCAAACATTGTGGAGAATTTGGGGACTATATTACAGGGCACTTTGTACCAAGAGTTAGGAGCTTATGTTGTGGTGTTGCTGAATAAAAATTGAAAATATGATCTTCAATAATCTTCAGCCATTGTGAATTTGAGGAAAGATTGGCCTTTTGCCTCAGATGGATTTGGCAGTGATTACTGCTATTTTCATGAATCAATTCCTAATAACTAAGAAGCAATGAGTTAGAGTTCTCCAAAGCATAGAGTAAGAGCTTTATTTTTATAATTAATGCAATGCAACATTTTACAACATATTCCTTCATTGTTATATCAATATCATACAAAGAAAGCTTTGGGTAATCTGAAGCCTGGTTCCATCTACAAAATTCCTGGATGAGGTTTTAGCCCACATTTTGTCTTCCTCTGTTCATTCTATAGGCTTTACAACTTTTCAGAAATTTTCAGTAGAATCCCTTCTTCATATATTCAATCTTGTGAAAGTTGAATATAGGATAATTTTTCCTTTTCTTTATAGGTGCTTTATTGCTCCTTCCTAAAGTATCACAGCTGCACAATAGTATACTTTATTCTTCCTGCCTTATTTTTGTTAATGACATTGCCAAAAGGTAGGTTTCTAAACTGCTCCAGATTTTCTAGATCTGTTTATGAATCTGTGATTTGGTCTTCAGTTATCAATGATATTGAAGTTACCATCTATTGTGTATACATGGTTGAATTTTCCTGCTAAGCCACCATGCTGGTTCCACAAACTTCTTTAAATTTTTCATACAGCTTCATAGTTGCAAGAGAGTAATAGAGCAGAACTGTATACAAAGTGTAAATTTTCCCCAAGACTTTTGCCATATTGAAAAATGTTTTCATTTAATATAAAGCTACATGACAAAAGCTATACTGAATATTATTTCCCTAAAGGTTAGGGATACACCTGCTTCCATCAATGTTAGTATTTCTTCTGATTTTATTTTTTCTAGTATTTTTTCAACCATCATATTCAAGTGTTTTAAATTACTGCCTCAGCTTTATAGCCACTTGTATATTTGTTATTACTGGAATGTTGTTCCTGTCCTTGAAAGCATGTGCAATTTAATTTAATATTCTGTTGGTATTCTTTTGCTATCCACTTTTTGGCATTCTTCACAGTTAGCAGGAGTTTTATTTTATATGCATAAGCACTATTGCCACAGTTCAAAATTTTAACTGATCATTGAAAATCACTTCTGCATGCCATGGACATTAACTTTTGTAATAATAGTGATGAAATGATAACATTTTAAGGCTTTACAATCTATTTTTATCATTAATGGACAATATTGACATTTCTGTGTGTGTGTGTTTATTTGAGAGAGTGTAGAATACATAGAATATCTCTCTCACACACACAGACGGGTCGAGGACGGGTCATGGAACCCAGAGAGTTGGCACTGCGCTGGTAGGGGTTGGGGTGGGGGTCCTGGGAAGGGTAGAAGGGGGTTCAGGCCTTCATTAGTGAAATTTTTGATTTAATTTTTAAGGGGGTTAGGGAAGAGGGGAGTCTTATAGGTGTTCATTGCAGCCCAAGTCAGGGCCGTGGTTGGGGGGTGCGTGAGGGGGCCTCGGACCCGGGCGGAATAGTGGGGCTTGATTCCCAGGGTGGTTGGAATGGGTAGGAGCCAAAGAGGAGGGGGGCTGTATCATGTTAGGGGAGCGCGTCCCCGCTGTATTCGAGCCGTGGCGCCGACCTTGGCCTCTTCTCAATCCCTGGGGTTTTGGGATCCAGGGCCCTGGGCTCGGCTGGTGTATTTTAATGCCAGGTCAGTGGTGAATAAGGCACCTCTCCTCCAAGAGGTCATTGAGGAGGAGGCCATGGACCTGGCCTGCATCACCGAGACCTGGCTGGGGGAGGGTGGAGTCCCTCTGGTCGATATCTGCCCCCCAGGTTTTCAGGTTATGCACTGGTCTCGACCCCAGGGAAGGGGTGGAGGTGGCTGTTGTTATTCAGAGATCCTGCTTCCAAAGGAGGTCCCTGCTCCAGAGATAGGTGGGTGTGAGTCCCTCCTCGTGAGGTTCGGGCCTAGTGGTTGGATGGGCATGCTGCTTACATACCTGTCCCCCAGCTGTGTATCAGCCTGCCTGGGCCTGCTCGATGCCGTCTCAGGGTGGTGGTGGAGTTCCCGGAGCTTATAGTTCTGGGTGACTTCAACCTGCCCTCCTTGGGGCAGGTCGGGGTTGGCCCAGGAATTTATGGCTTCTATGGAGTCCATGGGTCTGACCCAGTTAATAGATGGACCCACTCACGAGGGGGGCAATATGGTTTTTGTCTCAGAGCTGCATGCAGGCCTGGGGGGGGGATGGTGTTACAGTAACCATCCCATTCCATGGTCAGACCACTATCTCCTACGGCTGGTCTTCCATCAAGCCACCCCACACCGCTGGGATGAGGAGCCACTTAGATGGTTCCACCCCAGGCGCCTGATGGACCCTGAGAGGTTCCAGGCAGAACTGGGTTTTTTCCTGCATCCTCACCCACAGCCCTGCCGAGGTCCTTGCGGCTACCTGGCAACAGTCAGTCGGCCATGGGGCTCTTGACAGGGTCTGCATCCCCCTTATTGGCGAGATCCCAGTCAGCTCCTGGTACACCGAGGAGCTCCGGAGATGAAGTGTCAGAGAAGGGGACTAGAGAGTAGGTGGAGGGCAACCCGCCTGGATCCCACTGCCAGCCCAGTTGAGAGCCCATATTAGGACTTACCTGGTAGCTGTGGGGCGGCGAGGAGATCTTATTTCTCTCCCTCATAGCATCCAGCAGATAACTGCCCAGCCGCCCTGTTTGGGGTTGCCCGCTCCTCTACAGTTGGGGAGGTGGCGGACCCTCTGTGGGCAGAGCTGAGGAATTTGGTTTGTATCTGCAGGATAAAATTGCTCGGATCCGGGAAGGGTTGTGCTCGGACTTGCAGTGGTCTGAGGATGGGAGGCGAGGGTCTGGCTAATGTAATCTGGACTGAGTTCGATCCTGTTTCTGAGGATGAAGTGGACAGGATCATGGCTGAGTTCCACCACATGTTTATTGGACCCGTGCCCTTCCTGGTTGGTTTATGCCTCCAGGAGGTCACGCGGCTGGCTCCGGGCAGTGGTCAATGCTTCATTAAGGGAGGGGCTGTTCCCTGCAGCCTGAAAGAGGCGGTGGTGAGGCCCCTTCTGAAGAAGCCTGCCCTGACCCAGCCCATCTTGAACAACTTTGTCGTCTCCAACCTTCGCTTTTAGCAGGTTGTTGAGAGTGTGGTGGCCCAGCAATTGCCACTTTTCCTGGAGGAAGCGGACTACCTGGATCCGACATCAACGGGCTTCCCACCGGGTACAGCACGGAGACAGCACACGCTTGATTGATGATCTCTCTCTAGGCCTGGACAGGGTTTCCTCTGTCCTGGTCCTGTTAGACCTCTCAGTGGCTTTTGATACCATCGACCATGGTATCCTGTTGCGCTCCGGGGCTGGGAGTGGGAGGCACTGTTTTACAGTGGTTTTCTCCTACTACCTCGGGACACTTCGCAAACAGTGTTGGCAGGGGGAGAGGTCAACCCAAGGTCTCTCACTTGTGGGGGGTCCCGGGTCTGTCCTCTCACCTCTTGTTCAACATTTATATGAAGCCGCTGGGTGAGATCATCCATGGTTTTGGTGAGCTATCATCAGTATGCTGATGATATGCAGTTATACATCTCACCCCCCGACCACATCAGTGATGCTCTCCTGTGATGTCCCGCTGTTTGGAAGCTGTGGATCTGGATGGACAGGAACATGCTTCACTCAACCCAGCCAAGACAGAGTGGTTGTGCATACCCACATCTCGGTCCAGTTCGGAGGTTCCATCTTTGGTCATGGGGGAGGAGGTTACTCGTGACAGGGCACGGAATCTGGGGGTCCTCCTGGACTCACGGCTCAAGTTGGAGGAGCAGGTGGGAGCCGTGGCCAGGGGCCTTTGCCCAGGTCCGCTGGTTTGCCAGGCGCCCATATCTGGACCGGATGCCCTCGCAAGACGCATCACTCAGGCCGTTGTCTCCCCACTGACTACTGTAACGCTCTCTATTTAGGACTGCCCTTGCATACCACTCAGAGGCTTCAACTGGTGCAGAATGCGCCACAGGGGTAGTGATGGGAGCCCCCGACATACTCCCATATCACACCCCCTCCCGGCCTGCATTGGCTTCCGTTGCCCTCCGGTGAGATTCAAGGTTTTGGTGTTAACATTCAAAGTCCTACATGGCATGGGTCCAGGTTATTTACGAGAATGGCTCCTCCCAGCATCAATACCAACCGCCCTGTATGGGCGACAGACTGGGTCTCCTCAGGGTGCCTTCTGCAACTCAATGTCGCTGGCAGGGACCCGGGAGGGCCTACTGTGGTAGCCCCACTTTATGGAATCTTCTTCCGCTGGAGCTCTGCTGGCTCCCCGACCTCCGATTCTGCCACGAGTTAAAAACCTGGCTATTTTTACAATCTGGGCTGTGCTGACTCTTTGGGGTTTGTTTATTTTAATTCTGGGGTTTTAATGTTAATTCAGCTTCAATTTGTTTAATACATTTTAGGTTAATTTATTGTTGGTATTGTATTTTAGCTGTGAGCACCCAAGTCCTTTGGGAGAGGGGCGCATATAAGTCGAATAAATAAATAAATAAATAAATAAATAAATAAATAAATAAATAAATAAATAGACATATACATACACCCCACCTGTATTATTTTTGCAAATAACTCATATCCAACACACCTTTCTCCTCGTATTTTCTCCACAACAACCTATAAGATGAGTTGAGGTGAGAGAGAATGACTTGTCCAAGATCACCCAGCTAGCTTTCATGGCTAAGGCAGGACTAGAACTCAATCTCCTGGTTTCTAGCCTTGTGCCTTAACCACTAGACCAAACTGGCTCTCGTATCCTTTAAACTACCTTTTCACTGCCACATATTCATATGCTATACTATATATTAAGTTAATAGTTATTTTGGATTTAAGACTATAGAGTAGAAAACCTGAGATATAATTAGACAAAGCAAGTTGATCCTACTTTCTGTTGCTTTACATTGTCCTCTGAACCAAACCTACTGTACATATATCAATCACAACAGTGTTTATCATTTTTCAGTCAAAATATCAAAATTCAACGAAGGATTGTGTAGTTGTAACACATATCACTCTAGAATTTTTGCAAAAAAGTATCCAGGGTTAAATACCAATGGATTTTCCATCTGCTATGCCAATAACTTTCGTTTATGATGCTGTGAAATTCATATCCACTATAAATCATCCTTAGATAAAACTAACCCTACAAAATTTTTAAAAAATTGAAGAATGGCATGTTTCTATTTTACCAATAAAATAAGCTCTCTTTGAAATAAAGAAAATATATTTTGAAATGATGATTTTGGGAATTGAACTTAGTGAAGACACTGAGAACCCAAAGTTCAGGTAGCCCTGTAAAGAAAGCAGCAGTTCCTCAAAACATTGGGTCCCAAAGTTTTGTAGGTCTTTGAATCAACAATAAGACCTTGAGAATGGTTTGGTAGCTGATTGATGGCCAATACGGAGCCTTAAGCATAAAAGTCAAATGTGTCCAGTAAATTGCTCATCTGAAAAATCTCACCATAGTACAAGCTGCTGTTTCCAAACCACCCTGAAGGAAATCCAACACAAAGAAGCGTTACACTAATTGAATCATGAGCAATTGAATCAAAGTACAAACTACTGTGAATTGGCTAGCTCTGTCCAGGAAACATAGCTATTTTATTGAGCTGGTAAGAGATGCTTGTGGCATCAAGAATATGTTGATCTTCAGTGAATGGAGTCACAAGATAACTGGACAATAAAATGAAAATGATTCTCTAACCATAGCCACACTGTATAAATCCTGTAAAGATAATGCAAATTGGTCCACAACAAGCAAATTAGCCAGCCTTTAGATTTGAGGACATGAAACTTACATGGAGACTTAGTTTTCTGGGGAATTCAACTGTAGCCTATTTGACTTTAACATTGTTGCATCCACAGTTCAGTTTGTAACTGATGGCACTGCACTTCAGATCCCCTAAGGGCTGTAGTCAGCAGCTGCATTAGAAAAGACTGAAATCTTATTGGGAGCTGGTAGGTGGGTTGCTGGCTGAAATCATAAGGCTGAGAAATAGGTCACTTGTCGGGGAACGCTCTATGGGCTGACAATCAATTTTTCAAGATTCAGTAGAGGATAATGGAAAACTATTTGTGGAAAGAATAGAATAGCTAAGAAAAAATAGAGCCTTTCTGTTAACTTAAGAGAACTCAAACTTACAAAAAAAAAAAAAAATAACTCTCTTTTCCCATCCACAACAATTTTCCTTTTAAATCCTCAGTGTCAGGCTGCAAATTGCACCTGACAACTTTGGACTTATTATGTAGAACTGATATAAAACATAATGCCTTTACTTGTTAGGGCATAATAGTGATATAATATCATTTTGCACAGATAATTTTCAAAAAGTTAAGCCCTAAAAGTAACAAGTAAAATATTGTTTCACATTACAAAAATCTGATTAGAAAGACATGTGATAGTTTAAAAATAATGATGCTACTGCCTAAAGCTGTGCTAAAATTCTAGTTTTGACGATAGAAGACTATGGTGATAGAAGACTATGGTTCGCTGCCCAGTTGCTGGATGGGCAGGGCCATGGTTGGCGTGGCCTACCAGAACTTCCAGGAGGGCCATTTTTTGCCTTTCCCAGGGTTTAGAAGCTTCTCTCAAGCCTCTGGGGGGTGCAAAAACAGCCTCCCCCGGGGTCTGGAGGCCCTCCAGAGGCCAGAAACAGGCCGATTTCTGGACTTCTGGAACTTCCAGGAGGGCTGTTTTTAACCTTCCTCAGGGTCTGGAGGCTTTCCTTGGGCCTCTGAGGGGGCAGAAATGCCCCCCTGGGGTCCAGAGGCCCTCTGGAAGCTGGAAACAAGTCCATTTCTGGACTTCCAGAAGGCCCATTTTTCACCTTCCCAGAGCCTTCACGTGGACCCTGCACTCACCTGCATTTAAAATGGGCTGTGTGGAGAATCCTGGGAGGGGTGGGGTGGGGTGGATGGAGCCAGCCGGTTGGCTCAACTACTGGTTCAGTGAACCAGATATAAAATTAACACCCGGTTTGCCTGAACTAGTCCGAACCAGCTGAATCCAATCCCTGCATGTGACCTCTTTACAGAACTGAAAATGCCAACATTTTGTAACACTGTTACACTATACTTGTACAGGCAAGGGAGTGATGCTCTGGATGAATAGCTGAAGAATTTCGTCCCATGTGAATGGTGATATGGTAGGTGTTGCATCACCTGCCTGTGCCTGCTTGCCATCTTACAAAAAGATATCCTATACAAACTTAGTATATCGGTGCTAATCTGTCTATACCAACACTTATTTGCACATTCCATCCAATACTCCTCGTGAAGTGTCCACTTGCTATCAGCACTTCCTTGCAAAACTTATTGATCTGGGATGTTACGGAAGTGAGGTGAAATGGACAAGAGCATCACTTTGCTCCAGCAACCAGTCAAATGGACTATTTTTGGTGAGAAGACTGAATGAAAATTTTCAAATTTTCTTGTTACTGGTGCATTCAGGAGATCTGTGCTCAGAAACAAACCAAGGGACATGATACCATTGCAGACTACCTTGGAACCAGTAATCTATCACTTAGTAATCTGAAAGATGGCTTAAATTTCTATCCCAGTCACCCATCCACACTTGTTCCAGCCAACCCTGCCACATTTTAAGGATAATGATGGCTTATTATATTTTATGCTTCTCAGTGATTCTGGTGGCTGTTAATACTAGGTTGGCAAAGAAGCTAAGACTGGAAATGTTGGTGGCAGGAGAAGGGAGAAATGATTGTCCCCAACTGCCTCTCTTGCTATGAAAGGCAGAAGGAGGGGAGAGAAAAGAGGGACAATGGATTTGAAATTGTTTCTTTGCAGGTCCTTACTCCAATTCCATGGAGTAATCACATGGATTGCTGGACAAAGAAATGTCAGCAGCTACTTATGCCTGCCTCTTTCCTCCTTCTACAGACAGACAGAACTTCTATTCTGGTTTGTTGAAAACAGGTTGGAAATGTGGTCCTCGTTTCTTTAAGTTGGCAAACTTCGATTTCTGCACTGTATAACAGTGCTTTAATCTTCATCTGAAAGAGCCCAAAGATTAATGTTGAAGCTTTCTCAATGGAATAAGTGAATTGCTTTAACCAGAAGTGGTACTCTGTCTTCTCCTGTCACAGATTATGAGACACCAAAGCCCTGTTATATTTCTATAGGAATTTTCATAATTTGATTCATGCCTGCAGATTAAGTATCCTGCTGAGAGGATTGTTTAAATAATAAGAAAAAGGGGCTTCCTACATTATATCAAATACAAGAGAGATATTGATATTTATTGTTACCTGATGAATCAGTTATAAACAAAAAATCAAAAGAAATTTTGGGAATAATTTCTCTTTTTAAGAGACACCAAAAACCAGGCATCTCAGTAGTGCCGCCCCCCCAATTGTCACCCTTTTGTGTTCAGCAAAATTCCAGAAACTCACAGAGGGACTCTTGTACAAATTATAATACAAGAGGCACCAGACTAGAAGCCAGGAAACCATGAGTTTTACTCCTGCTTTAGGCATGAAAGCTGTCTGGGTGACTCACACTCTCTCAGTCCAATTTACCTCACAGGATTGTTGTTGTGGAGAAAATAAGATGAAGAAGGAGCATTAGATATATTTGTTGACTTGAGTTGTTTACAAAAATAATAAAGTTGGGGGAAAATATAAAATCACCAAGCGCTCCCCTTTATTGCATTTCAGCTCAGGCTCTTTCTCTCCCTGTCTGCTGGGCTGCTTTGAGACATGTTTTCAGAAACATGCTGAACTTGAATTCAGAAATCACCTATCTAACAGATACCAGGTGCAGAGAACTTACAAGCCTACAACCTGTTGGGCAAATTGGCATGTAACTTACCCAGCTGTTCTAAGCACATGCCTACACTCACCAATTCTGGCCTACTACATATTAAAGAGAATGGCTGGTGCTTGTTCTTTTTGTTGCCATGATGAAAAAGGTATACACAAATCTGCTTTATTAATTTGTCCCACTTTAAAACTGAAAAAAACAACAACAACCCAGCAGCAATTACTGGAAATAAAGGTAGTCCAAAGTATGCTGGCATGTTTTTCTGCCAGCTAATGGATTGCATATAAAATGCTTTATCTGGCCATCTGGTCGTGCCCTACAGTTCCCCAGGCTTCTACTACTAAAGTGAAAATAAAAACAGCTGCACTGGCAGACAAGCCATAGTTTTACATTTTCAGAACACCAGGCCCATTCTAGTTCTGAGAAAAACAGTAGCTGGGGAAAAAAATAACATTCAGGAAAAAAAATCTGGAGAATGAGTTTTTCCACCCCAGAAAGGTGACACAGAGTGAAAAAAGAAAAGAGAAATACAAGTTCTACTCTGCTTTGTCTATAACAGAGAGCTTAATAATACTTTTAATGAATAAAATTGCTACCCATTTCAAATTTTTGTTTATAGACTGGCTATCATCTATCTCATCTTCATCTGTCTTACATGCTTATCTGATTGCGTACAAGGACTGGAATAAAGCAATCCCAAGATAAAGCTAAGGTTAATTACAAATAACCATGGAGTGTCAATGTGAAGGAAAATAATATTCCTAAAATGTTGGATGAAGCACTGCCTCAATAATGGGTCTACTGTTTCTTTGTGATTCTTTCTTGGAAAGCAAAATCAGTATCCCTCACCTTGGAGAGATGGTACAGGCAAAGTTTGACAACTCTGGGAAATCATTTGGGAAGCTAATTTCCCGCTTCAGGCCCAGCTACTGAAAGTTTGCCTTAAAAGAAATAAACAAGACATTTGTTTTGCTGACAGCTATTTCCTGCTCATCTGTCCCTAGAAAACATCTCCCCTCACCCCAACCCCAGCCAATTAAAAAAAGAAAACTGCTTCTATTCACTGTTGTAGCCTCTGAATGGGGCAGGAGTTACTCATCCTTTCAGTGCGGGCCAAGGAAGTATGCAAAATTTATATCTACCACCAAGAAACAGATGTGAAGTTATCTGGGTTCCTTTCTCTGTTCTCTAGTGAGTGGTGAGTGCATGAGAAAAAGAGAGACCATGTGTGGCTAAGAGCATAAACAAATAAAGACCTATCTTTTAAAATAGTAAATGTTGTATGATGTAAAGAATTACACAGACATTTTATTAGTTATCCTTGCTCTATTCTCCTGCGTTCTGCATTGATCAATCTATCCTTGGAATAATGCATTCAGTTTGGGTGCAGTAATATAGGAAAGAAATCAACAAATTGGATTGTGTCCAGTGGAAACTAGTCAAGATAATAAGAGACCTGGGAAAGAAAGAAAGAAAGAAAGAAAATATTTGGAATGGATATATTTAGTTTGGATGTCTGAAGAGTAACAAATCAGCTATCAAATAGCTAAAGAATCATCATACTAAGATTGTTCCAGGAAACCAGTTTCAGTTGGACATCTGGAAATGTATCCTAAAGGTAATTGCTTTCCATGATAGACCCTACTTTCTCAGTGATGGACTTTCTTTCGCTGGAGATGCTCTGGAGGGCACTCTGCCAGATTTCCTGTACTAGAAGTTTTTTTGTACTAGGCAGGATGTTGGAAAAGAGGTTCCTCAAAGTTCTCCTTTTAGTCCTTACATATTATGACACCACCATAGCTACACAGGTAAGAATAAGTATTATAATTTAAATAGAGCATAGAGCAATGTCTAGGATGGTATTGTGGCTCACTGTTTAAGATGCTGGGCTTGTTGGCTAGAAAGTTGGCAGCCCAGGTTTGAGGTCTGAGCATCACATGACAAAGTGAGCTCCCATCCCCACCCCAGCACTTGATAATCTAGCAGTTCAAAAGAATGCAAAATGCAAGTAGATAAATAGGTACCATTTCAGTGAGAAGTTAATAGTGCTCCATGATGCTGGTCACATCTCTGAATCTCTAATTGCTACAATCAGAGATTTCAGAAAATCTTTGGTTATTAAAAAAAAAAAAGGGAAATACACATTAAAAACATGAAAGAACATTTCAACATTGTGTTTCCTATAATTTATTTAATTAAGTAATTTGCTAGAGTTTTAAATTTATTAATAAATTTAAAAATTGCAGGAATATACAATAGACAAATGAGATATATTTTTCTTTTCTTTTGCTAAAGCAAAGGAAGCAAGCACCAACACTAAACTCTCAGTCCTCCCATTTTATTTTTGTAGGATTTAAATGCTTTGTCTTTATTGGGAAGTACAGTTTTAAAACCATCTGGTTTAACTTTTGGTTTTATTCCAGCTAGAACTATTTGTATGAACTTAAAGTCTTCTTTTATCTAGTTTATATCAGGGTTGCTGCTGTGAGATTTATTTGATTTCACAGTTAGCTAATTAATTTGTTCATTCTGAGCTTTTGCTGTCTATTGTGCTTTTGGAGAAATACTACAGTTTTACACAGTATACTGCATCTGGAACAGTTACTACTCCACAGAATTGTTATTATGAAAAATCTAAAGGAAGAGAGAAATTGGTAAAAGGATTCTGTAGTGGTTTCATCAGCTGAAAACAACCACATAGAGTAAATTGTAGGGGGGGGGGAATTCCTTTAAAATATTGATCTGTACATATTCTCAGTGTCTACTATTTTCTCACTATATTTGTTTAGTAGCACCAATCTGAATTTTATATTCAAAATAATGTCAATGTCAAAATTAAACCATCTCCCTAATGAAAGTTAGTTAGCATGTCATATATAGTTTTAAATGCTGTTTAATACAACAGGCACACACACACACATAATGTGTATGTGTGTGTGTGTGTATACACACACACACATTTAAAAATAGATTTCATGAGAAAGTCATAACACTGAATCAGAGTCTACAATCTCAGGAGATCAAAAGAGTTTAATATGTATAATTTGGACTAATAATGATTATGTAAGATAATTAAAATTATCCAGAGGACATGAAAAATGTTAAGTGGGAAGGTGGGGAAAAAAGCTGATCGAGAATTATCCAGCAGTGTATTACTAGGATTAATGAGGTGAAAATGAATAAAAGCAATAGCTGGGTGAAAATCTGGAACTACAGCTTCATACTGTGTTTGCAGCTTTGGGACTCCAGCTGTTTTCCAATGAAAGATTTGGAAGTCTGACATTTTTAGCTGTTTCTTGGGCAAAAGAGTAAAGAGTAGGCAACTAAGAAAAAAATCTAATTAGTAGAATGGAAAAAAACTTGGAATCATTATAGTTGGCCACTCATTCCAAATTTTTATTCAATCCATTAAGGTTTTGGATTCAGTTAATGTGCTATCTTCATTCAAACCTCATTGTTTACTCCTTTAAAAAAGAACACTTAGGTTTTAGAGTTACTCTGTTGATGCCATAAAGCTAATGATAAATTTTACCAAAAAGAGTAGGAGAAATTGATAGGCCATAAGGGCTACCTGGCTTCAGAAGGCTTCCGATAATTAAAATTTCATCTTGGCATTGCATCCCTTGAACTAATTACTCATTAAGCCTGTCCCTGTTGAGTTATACTTCCTAGTAAACTCAACTAAAAACTCAATACTAAAATTAAATTAAATTAAATTAAACAGTTCTATTAAGCATCCAGGCTAAACATTTTAGATATAATTCCATATCACATCATTGGAACCTAAGGGACTAAGCTTGTAGTTCATATTGATATCAATATAGCTATACATAAGACCTAGTTAACTCCTGCTTCTATACAGGCATACAAATGATAGCTAAGAACTCATCTAAACTTAAGCTGAATTGTGGGGAAGGTTCACATTTCTAAAATATTTGTGGCCAACTACAACTTGTGACCACAATTGAGCCCCAAATTTCTGTTACCAAGCAAGTTAGTTATGTCCCATTTGATGACCTTTCGTGCCACAGTTATTAAGTGAATTATTGCTGTTGTTAAGTTAGTAACATAATTGTTAAATGAATCTGGACTTCCCTATTGACTTCCCTAGTCATAAGATCACAAAAGATGATCACATGAGCCAGTACACTGCAACCAGTCACCAAGCAGTTGAATTTTGATCACATGACTACGAGGAGGCTGCAATGGTCATAAGTGTGAGAAAACAGTCATGGGTCTACTTTTTCAGACCTGTTGTATCTTTAAACAGTCACTAAACAAATGGTTGCAAGTCAAGAACTACCTGTATTCCTTTCCCTTAGAAAGGAAATTGTAAAAGGTTTGAGCACAGAGCTGTTGATTTATTAGATGATCAAATGCATTTTATCAATAAAAATCAAAGTTTCCTATATTACATAAGGCTAATTAGTTATGTTTATGCAATTATTAAATGTATTCATATACAAATTCTTATTTCAAAAGCTCTAAACAGTTTGTACAAATATACAGTTAAAACAGAATACAAAGATGATATGTATATAATAACCTCATAAAAAGAAAATCAATAAAACTAGATGTGAAACAAAACCAGTAGCTGCGGGAGGTCAACCATAATGCATTAATTTTAAAAGAAGCTTTAGGCCTGCCGGTCTGGCACAATCCACAAGATATCCAGAGAAGGTTCTTCTATATATTGTCATTAACCAGAAATATGCAGTGACTGTCATGTATGAATATGTTAATGTGAGGCTTTTTATTTTGTTGCAAAATACTAACATAACTACCCACTAAAAGTTATTTAAGGAAGATGATTAGAGTAATTAGGCTGAGAAGTCTTCAAAATTCTGGCAGGTTGGATATGCTCTAGGTTCCTTCTGCAAACTATGTTAACTAATGGTATCTAGGACTTTTTCTGGTGGGGCACATACCCTATAGATATTAGATTGGTGTGCAGAAACAAGACAGAGTTACAGTTGATGGGACTGTCTACCTATTGCTTGCAAAAGGAGAAGGGGATAGCAGAGGAAGAGATAGAAATAGCAATAACACTAAGAGTTATATATCACTTCATAGTGCTTTACAGCCCTCTCTAAGCTGTTTACAGAGTCAGCATATTGTCCCCAACATTTTACCAACCTTGGAAGGATGAAAGGCTGAGTCAACCTTGAGCTGGTCAGAGTCCAATTCCTGAACAGCCATTGTACTGCAGTACTGCAGGCTACAGCAGAAGTAGCCTGCAGTACTGCATTCTAACCACTGCACCACCATGGCTTATGGTTAGATAGTGTCTTCGATGCAGTGAGTATGAATTTGGGCAGATTCTGGGAAACAGCGGAGGACAGGAGTGGCCTGGTCTGCTATGGTTGATGGGGTCACAATGAGTTGGACATGACTTGGTGACTGAACAACAATAACTTGTTCAGCAAAATCCCTGCCTGGAATTCTGGACCTTTTTCAGACTGATGGTGGAGACCTCTGCCTTGTGGGGCCTTTGGGACTAACGATATTAATGAGTCTGAATAATTTGGTATCCTCCACAGTCCTCACTCTTATTTGTTTTATAATAAATAAATAAAAGTATCGGTCTAAATATTAGACCAATTAGACTATTAGAAAACTGAAAAGGCAAGTTCAGTGTAACATAAGCTAATAATATGTTTTAAAGTGCTTAGTACAAGGAACTGACTAACCATACATACCATAAGCACAAACAAATAAGAAGTCTGTATAGTCCTACTGTCTCTCATTATTTGACAACAGTCTTAAATAACAAAATAATTCCATAGGGGAAAAATTAAGACTGATTATTGTGAACACATTTCATAGGGCACCATGCATTTGTAAGTCAAATATGAAATTCCGTACATTTTCAAACTGGACTGATTTTGTGCATAGTAAACATATCCTGCACTGATTAAGCATTTTGAATCCCGTATGAGATAGCTGAATGCTGCTTCAAGGTGGCAGACATTCCACCTTGCTATCAGACTGTTTGCAAAGAGCTTACTACATAAAATAATTCAGAGGTTTTACATTTGCTTTAGTAACTATGAATGTGCATCTCTGACACCAGAACACTTTGTGACATTGGACTATGTGGAATTTGTCTCATTTGTTGAAATAGTTACCATTCCCTTGTAGTAAACATGCTTGCCAAAACAGATCTCTACTGTAGAAAAAAATGTTATGGAACTTGCTTATAACACTGGGGTAAATTTTATTTTTCAAGCTTTTAAAAATGGCTTGTAATTGTTTATGTATTGGTGTGAAGCAAGCATTGCCATCTTGATGCAACCTTGGGCTGCAGCCAAAGTTGAAATAAGCATTCAATTTATTGATCAGTTTTGAATATAACCTGATGGAGTGACATGATAATAGGAGAAAAGTGCAACTGAATTAAGCTATCATTCAGAAGCACATGCTAACAAGAGTGAAAGAAACCCATGCCTGTTGTGTGATAATCAGCATCTTGATTGTTGAGTTTATCCATTAAATAAAAGATGTGTGTGATCACTGCGTTTGTTCTGGTATCTCATCTGTAATTGCTAACAGAAATAAAATTATCAAATCTAAAATGCAAAATAAGAAATTCAAGTTCCAATTAAAATTCTAAGAGAAAAAATATTGAATGCCATTTCCATACAAAAAGATACAAGCTTTGTTAAGATTCTAGCCAGTGAATTATGGTGGAGGTGGCTGAGATGTCAGCTGGGATCATTTTTGCTTTGTGATTCCTGAGGAAGCAGATAGGTCTCTCTGAGGGTAAAATCCACACTTTGCAGTCGCCTACCTCTTATGTTTGATTCAAGTTTCTCAATCATAGGCCATACTTGTTTTGATGAAGAGATGTTTTCTTTTCTGAAAAAGAGACAGTGTATGTCCTATTATCTGGTCTGACTGTTTCACACAACTTTACATCAGTTTCTACCTTCCCCTTTTAAGGAAAGTGTAATGTAAGGTAGCTGTACTGATAGACATTAAGACTGATTTCAGATCAAGAAGCAGTTGATCTGAATTTCCTTGTTATGCAAATGTTGTTCTACTATAAATTAATAAAATGGTATAAAGCAAATGTATATTTCATAATTTTACAATCTTGTAGAAAATGAGAAAGAAAAAAACACTAGGCTAGGTTACTTTTTTTGTAATATATTTGAGTGTTAATGTATGAGACTATTTTTTAAAATATTGATTACTAACATTGATGCATAGCAGGATTAAAAATGCCTTAGGCAAGCAATTATCCACTTCATTTCAATGCTGGTACAGAAAATAGCACATTTTCCCTGAAGTAACATAATTCCTGCAGAGAAAATTAAGTGGTACCTCATTCGCTAAACATCAAACAGAAATACCTGAATTCAAAAATCATAAGTTGTGCAAGCAGTATTCAGAACTGGCCAAAAATTGGGTAGCCAAATTGCATTTCTAAATATGGAGAAACCAAAGCATTTAAGATAAGGCTTTTGAAGTCAGGTAACAGACACTACACCTTTCCAAAGGATGAGGAAAGGAAACATGTTCCTTAACTAGTTTCAGTTAACACTGTGTTGCAACTGCCTGAGATGCTGGATGGGGGTCATGGATAGCAAATGATCAAGCTATCTGTGATGGAATGTAGAGAGGAGTTGGATCTCCAGCAAGGAGGGGTTGCATTCTAGAGAAGTAAAAGGCAATTCAGCCCAGATATCATGTGTGAGAGAAGGAGGGTGAAGACCAGTGATGGAATTCAAATTTTTTTACTACTGGTTCTGTGGCCATCACTTGGTGGGTGTGGCAGGGGAAGGATACAGTAAAATCTCCAGTCAGAGGGGGTATTTGCCGGTTCTCTGAACTACCCAAAATTTCCGCTACCAGTTCTCCAGAACCAGTCAAAACCTGCTGAATACCACCTTTAGTGAAGACAGCCCCTCCCTAATAATTGACAGAATAGATGTTGATATTAGAGTCCTCAATGTGAGAAAATAGGTGCGAAACAATAAAGAACTCAGCCTGAAAGAATTGCCATGTGTTATTCTTGGCATGACACAATCTCTGTCTAGCTTCTGTTTTTGTGATCATCTTCTTATAGCAAATATAATTAGGGTCATGTAGGAGAAGAACAGGCAGAGCTGGGGTGGGGAGTTAATGTGTCATCAGCTTACAGTCCCTACATTGCCATAAATGATCCAACTCCAGCCCTCCTTGAATTCCTTTGACCCTTATCAAGCACCAATTTAGGGCTGACCATTAGTTGAATAGCCTCTTGTGCATAGGCTTGAATAAATCTTCTTTGTTGTTAACTTATGATCCTGATTCTTTAAAGCTCAAATACTTTGGCCAACAAATGAGAAGACAGGACTCATTGAAAAAAGATCCTGATGTTGGTAAAGATTGAAGCAAAAGGAGAAGGGAACAGCAGAGGATGAGATGGTTAGATAGTGTCTAGTGGAATAGGCATGAATTTGGACAAACTCCCAGAGTCAGTGTAGGACTAGGACAGCAGGGGAGGGGACTGGTGTGCTGCTATGCTGGTGTCCAGGAGGTTTCAAAGAGTCAGACACAACTTACTGACTGAACAACAACCTGATTCTTTGTACCTGACAGTCCATATATATGGAGTGGTACAGCTTTATTAAAAAGAGACTGAGTACCATCACCTTGAGGATTCAAAGGACTTACAAATTGCATTTTCTTCTTGTCTGTATTAAGCTTCAATATATTAGTCTCCCAATTCATTACTGACCTAGATAGTGATCAGTCCCATCCAGGACTTAGTGTTCTATGTCACTGATGAAAATGAGACACAGAGAGAAGGTATGTCATACGTATATTGCTATTACTTTTTTCTAATGCTATCTTCAAAACAGCTACATGTGGAGGGGGGGTTCAATTATTAATATCATGAGCTACTGACAGATACCGGTAGGTGTGATTGTGATTAAATAGATGATTAAATTGCTTTTTGAAATATGATAGCTCCACTTCTTGACTCATTCTTTACGAAGCCAATAATGTTCTTCCCACTACAGGGACATATGCAGGAATACCAACCTATATGATAGAACTTTGTTCCTTTTAATATTTGACTATTATCTGAGTGGGCATTTCCCCCAGCAATAACAGTTTATACTGTTCTGATGAGGTTGCCATATTTTGAAATAGTTACAAAGAGAGGGAGAGACGGAGAGAGAAAGAGAGACAGAGATTTAAAGCAACATGTCATCTAAAATATGTTAATATATGTATTTAGGTATTTAAATTTGAATCCATTGTTTTAAAAAAACAGAGACTAATGTAGAAATAGGATATAACAGAACAGAAACAAACTAATTCATCATCTGTGAATAAAACAAACCAAAGCTACTACTAAAATAGATGTCTACATTCACCCCTAGAACACAGAACATAGACCTTCAGAGTTGGAAGGGACCTTGGAGGTCTTCTAGTTGAACTCTCTGATCAAACAGGACACCCTGTATCATTTCAGAGAGCTGGCTATCCAGTCTCTTCTTAAATTTCTACAGTGATGGAGCACTCACAACTTCAAAAGGCAAACTGTTCCACTGGTTGATCGTTCTCACTGTCAGGAATCTTCTGCTAAATTCTAGGTTGGATCTATGCTTGATTAGTTTTATCCATCCATCCAGAATTTCAACCTGTTTTTACTAAAATATCAAATTGTTGAGCAATCTAAAGTTGTATGAAAAAGGTAATTCCAAGGAAATATGGGCTTGCTCATTTCATCTGTTGATTCTTCCTTAAAGCAAAGGAAGGTGACAGCAATGCTAGACCAGGAATAGTTGCAGTTCCATTAGTCCAGATTGCTACATATCTGTCACCAAGATCTTCATCCTGCAGGTTGAATGTCCTAGAGTCCTAGACATTCTAAAAAATTACAGTGATGAAATTGTAAATAGCTGGATTTTCCAAGATGTTTTATCTAAATTTTATTTTCAAGGAAGGGACTTTGTACAATTTAGTGCATCTAGTGCTGCATTGCCTTATACTTCATATTCACATATTAAACAAATAATGTAGACAAATGTTTCTTTCCTATCCCACCAAATCATTGGTGATAGGAAAACATTGTTAGAAAAAGGTTTTCATTTTTTCAATTCTCTTTCTCACAGTCTGAGTCTCTGTCTCTATCTCTCTTTTATGCACATATATACAATCTTCCTCTCTATGTGTATGTGTGTGTGTTGATGTTCAACATTGGGATGGTAACAATATTTTTTCTTCAAAACCTTCAGGGAGAAGAGCATAGCTGTAGTTTCTTTTAACATAAAGCATCAAAATGGATGCCACTTTTATATTATTCATTGCAACCTTTTCAGGAAATGAATAGCTATTTCCAGTAGCCAATAGACAAAAAAGACAGATCTATGGGCCACAATGTACAGGAATTGTTGAAGCTGAGAATGGCAGTATCATTTCCTGATATCATTTTCATTGACAGATCTGGTCAAGCAAATTTTCAATTAAATGAAATTATGTATAACTGCTTTTGAACTTAAAGCAAGTGGACAATGGACTTAAATCTTAAAGTCTTTCCTTGTCACATGTGGTTTGACAATTCTCACTGAATCTAACTGGGCTGTGCAATAGACTGTGGAGTTGTTCATTATATTATGATCTCATCCTCCTCTTAGGAACTCAAAGCAGAAGTCACCTTCTGGGATGGTTGGCTATAAGAAATAGACTCCAGTGGACAGAAGGAAAAGGAAAAGAGTTCATTTGTCCTTTCCACTTTTTACCTGGATAGAATAAGATGGTCCCTCTTCAATTCAATGTCCAATGTCTACCTCCTAAGGCAGAAGTCATTTGGTTGGTAACTTTCAGCCCATCAGACTTTGGAAGATGGTAAGATAGGTTTGAGGAACAGCATACTTTACTAATTTTTTAAAAAGCATTTTTGGAACAAGTTACAAAAGAACACCAAGTATTTTTCAGTAATTTAAGGTAGAAGACATTTGACTGTTTTTTTTAAAATTCATATTTATATCCTGCCCTTCTCCGGAGACTCAGGGCGGCTTACAATTTTTGGAGCGCAACCCAATGTACTCAGCAATAGCCTTCATTCCATTGTATATGCCTGCTTATTACTAAGCGGCATTTTTACAAAGTCAGCTTATTGCCCCCAACAATCATGGGTCCTCAATTTACCTCCCCCTGAGAGGATGGAAGGCTGAGTCAACCTTGAGCCTGGTGGGATTCGAGCCTGCACTAATTGCAGGCAGCTGGAATTAAGTGCTAGGCATTTAACAGCCTGCACCACCAAGGTTCTTGTCTACAACAATCAATAAATGCATCCACTTATTTCATCCCATTGTTCAGGGCGTCCTCAATTCACGATCACAATTGGGACCACAATTTCCATTGCTAAGCAAGGCAGTTGTTAAGTGAGTTGTGCCCAATTTTATGACCTTTTTGGTCATGGCTGTTAAGTGAACGACTGCAGTTGTTAAATGGATTGCATGGCTGTTAAGCGAATCTGGCTATTCCCATTGACTTTGCTTATTGGAAGCCAGTGAGGAAGGTCACCAATGGACATCACATGACTCTGGAATGCTGCTATAATCCTAAATAGATCCCGGCTCCCAAGTACCCAAATTTTGATCATGTGAACCATGGGGATGCTGCAATGATTGTAAATGTGTTGTAACTTGCTTCAGTGCTGCTGTAACTTTGGATGGTTGCTAAACTAATGGTTTTAAGTTGAGGACTACCTGACCTTAGATTAAACTGTCAAAACCACAAACGTAACTAGGCTAATTTACTTATCTTCCAGACTGATATCAAGTGTAGCTTGAAGTATACTAGCAGCATCTACTTATAAAGTAAGATTGATTGTGGTACTTGTCATTGCAATGTGCTGAACTAAAGTGCTGATTTTTTTACTTGTTTTTATGTGTTTGGAAATACAGTTGAAAGGATGAAAATTTAAATGTCATCTGTAGGAATTAAAGGCACTGAAATTAAATGAGCTTTCCTTCCTGCACTATATGTAGGCCCTGCTGTAATGCAGTAAAATGAAAGAGGCGTTCACGCTGGGCCAGTGGCATTTATCCTTGGCTTTTAGAAAGTGATGATTCAGACAAAGCTGACTCACCTGATCTTGCTATATTAAGCTACACCATTTGTTCCACTGAGATTGGACTTCTGTAGCAACTCAGTATAAAGCGATCTTTGAAAACAGGTGAGAAATAACACAGTTAAGATTCTACCAAGGCCAAACAGTGGGATTATAACATTTCTTTCTTGTACTAATTACTGCCTACCAGTTTGTTTCCCGATGCAGTTATGGGAATATAATACTTCCATCCAGATATTTAAAGGACTTGAGAGTGAACCATTTATATCTTCCATGTGGATTTGCCCATCTTTTAACATCATAAATCCTGTAATATAATCCCATTGTGCATGTCTTGATTTCTGACTGAGAGAATGTAGAGAAGGTTGTTTCTGTATATGAAACTCACTAACATAAGGATTTAAGTTTGATAATCACTTTGGAATTACTAAAATATTTACGTAAATATTACATTCCTTGTTTCCTAATTCCTTAATAGAAGAAAATGGACTAGACATGGTGAATTTCCAGCCATTTGTCTGGAATGGTATAGGGCCTATGGCACGCATGCTGGAAGTGGCACGCAGAGCCATCTCTGCTGGCACGCGAGCTGTTGCCCCAGATTAGATCCACTGCTCATGTTCGTGTGCACGCCTCCCGCCAGCCGGCTGATTGTCGGGTATCTGCCACGCATGTGCAGAGGTGCTGAGCATGTGCAGGGGTGGTGCTTGTGCGTGCATGTGCAGGGGGGCAGGGGGGTCATGCACACATTGCATTAAGGCACTCCCACACTTTCGGCACATGAGGACGAAAAGGTTAGCCATCACTGGTATAGGGTCTCCTGTTTGAGCAGAGACCTCCAAAATCCCTTCTGACTTTGTTATCCTGTCTGTGCAGGGAACAATTTTCTTTCGTAAAAGAAGCCCTGATATTCTTATGCACTAGAAGAAGGATGACACTGCTGCTGGAAAAAAGAATATCAGTTTGAAAAAAAACGCAGGATACATTTAATAGTCCCTTCCATGTGCATATTAACTATAGACAGAGAGTGCCACTACCAAGCTTCCTATCAAATATACCTGCCAGCTTTTTGCTTATAGAGGAATCTTGAGATATCTGAAGCCTAACCTCTCTCATGGATTGGACCGGACACCAGCCTGTGTAGCTCTCAAACAGGCAGGGGCTTGAGCAGGATGTGAATGGATAGCCTCTGTCCAAGGAGAGTGGTAGGCTTTATAGGAGCAGAACTAATCATTTTTAGTATGCTGACTTTTTAGAACTTGGAACTGCAGTCTGCCAAGATCCTTGAAACAGATCTTTGTTTCTCAGCCTGGAAGAATCAGATGGATTCACCATATCAGATGGATTCTAGATCCAACCCAGTCATGGAGAACTGTGCTATCCAAAACCCAGGAAGTGTTATGTATGCAGGTTTAAAGTCATTGGTTTAGTTTGAACTGTTCTTGTAAAATGTAAGAAATGATTGGTTTAAAAAGTGTGGGAAAACCCTGCACTCTGATTGGCTGGCAACTGCGGCTGCTGGCTATAAGTAGCAGCCACAGCCCAGCCAAAGTGGGTTCGTTCTGAGCTATAGTCACTAATAAACAAAGTTTGCAGCACTCCACGTCTGTCTCTTCATGCAAACTTAACACTGGCGACGAGGATGGGATCTCCCTGAAGAAGAAGGCAATGCGAAATAGAAGAAGAGAGAGATGGCTGCACTGAACACCCCCCCAGCCTCGTTTGATCCAACGGCAGAAGACTGGGAGATGTATGCAGATCGTTTCCAAATGTATCTGGAAGGAAACGATCTTGCCGACATTTCTGAGAAGCGGAAGAGGGTGGTCTTTCTCACGCACTGCGGTCCAGCAGTTTTCAAGATGGCGAAGGCATTGGCGGGAGCTGCAGACATGAAGGTAATGGAATGGCCTGATTTAGAAAAGCTTTTAAGAGCCCATTATGCCCCACAAGTATCGTGCCTCATTAAGAGACACGAGTTTTACCGTCGGGATCAAGGGGAAAGCAACGTAAATGACTTGGCAAGTTTAAGAGACATTGGGGTGCATGTGAATTTAACAATTTAGAAGAGGCCATGCGCGATCGATTTGTTCTGGGCCTTAAAGACAAGGTGCTTCAGAGCAAGTTATTACTAAGACCTAAGATCACTGAAGGAAGCAATAGAAGAGGCCTCTTCAGCAGAAGCTACCAAGTCCTCAGCAGCAGTCATGAATAAAATTAACAAGGCCACAAGCCATCCTGATGTGGAAAAGTCCACAACAACTCATTGTGAGCAAATAGATTCTGAGTCAGACTGTAGTGAGGTGGAGGAAGGAATTTATAGACTCAGAATGGAGAGGAAAAAGAAAGACCTGGGAAGAAAGAGGCAAGATTTCTACTGCAAAGGTGGTGGGGGAAGCCACCCCCGCACTGAATGCAATTTCCTAGATACCATCTGCCTCCGTTGTGAAAAAAGAGGACACCTAGCAAGAGTCTGCAAATCATCCAGAACTCCACCCAACAGAAGGAAGTTTCCTGACAAAGAATTCAGGCGCAACAACCTCAGTGAGAAAATGGGGCAGCACAGAAGCAAAGGGAAGAATGAAACTCATCAGACAGTAACTATTGGTCATTCTTCTTCTATCAATAACAGAAAAGTGCATGTCAAGGTAGTAATTGAAGGAAGGCCTTGCCAAATGGAAGTGGACTCGGGCTCCTATTTATCTATGGTGTCATGGGACACTATTCACAGACTACTCCCAAACATTCAGAAGAAGCATTTCAAGAAGCAAGCACTGACTCTTAAAGACTACCAAGGAAACAAGATTCCAGTAGTTGGAACAAGAGATTTCAATGTGCAGTTTAAAGGCCACACCAAACGCTTGCCCCTGACCATCGTGGACAAGGATCGCCCAAGCTTGCTGGGACTTGAGTGGTTCAATCCACTAGGCATCGAGGTGACTGGCATCAATCACGTGAGCAACACTGAATGGGAGGAGGCCTTGAAGTCTGAGTTTCCAGAGGTCTTCAGCGACGGATTGGGCAAGTATATGGGGACCCCTATCACTTTCAATCTAGATCCCAAGGTGCCACCAATTCGCTTAAAGCCCAGAAGGGTCCCATTTGCCTTAAAGGAAAAAATTGATGCACAATTAGATAAACTAATAGCTCAAGGAGTTTTAGAGCCCACTGACCACTCCAGGTGGGAGACACCCATAGTCACACCAGTCAAGACTGATGGGTCAGTGAGAATCTGTGGAGACTATAAGGGGACATTGAACCATGCACTTCAACAGAGCGCATACCCAGTTCCAGTGGTGCATCATTTACTACATTCACTTGGCAGGGGTACAGTCTTTGCCAAATTGGATCTGGCCCAGGCATATCAACAATTAACAGTTGATGATGCCACTGCAGAGGCCCAAACCATTGTGACTCATAGAGGTGCTTTCAAATGTAAAAGGTTACAGTTTGGAGTAAGCGTGGCACCAGGCATCTTCCAAAGCCTTATGGAAAGGATGCTCCAAGGACTGCCAGGGGTAGTACCTTACTTTGATGATGTGTTAATCTCTGCTGAGAATGACATTCAGTTACAAGAGAGACTCAGAGAAGTCCTTACCAGATTCAAAAAAGTGGGGTTAAAAGTCAAGGAAGAAAAATGCACTCTTAGAACTGACAAGGTTGAGTTCTTGGGCTATACAATTGACAAGCATGGTATCCACCCCACAGATGCCAAGGTTCAGGCAATCAAAGAAGCCCCTAGACCTAAATGTAAAACAGATTTGCAAGCCTTCCTTGGACTCATTAACTTTTATCACATGTTCCTACCTCAGAAGGCAACCATTGCAGAACCACTGCACAGATTATTAGACAAAAAGTCTGCGTGGGTCTGGGGCAGAAAAGAACAATCTGCATTTAACAATATTAAAAGAGTAATCACGTCTGATGCTGTACTGATACAGTTCTCTGAGAATTTGCCTGTTGTACTGACTTGTGATGCATCCCCTTTTGGAGTGGGGGGGGTTGAGCCACAGGCTTCCCAGCGGGAGGGAAGCTCCTATTGCATTTTACTCTCGCACCTTGACCAAAGCAGAGAGGAACTACAGCCAACTGGACAAGGAAGCCTTGGCAATTGTTGCAGCTGTCAAGAAATTCCATGAGTATTTATATGGGAGAACATTTACTGTTGTCACAGATCACAAACCTCTGTTAGGCATTGTGGCAGGAGACAAACCTACCCACTATCCTGTCACCAAGAATGCTGAGGTGGACTGAATTTCTTGCTGCTTATTCATACAAACTCATCCACAGGCCTGGCAAAGACATTGGGCATGCAGATGCTTTGAGTCGCTGCCCACTTCCTTCTCACACTGAGGACTTTGCTCCTGAGACTTACACCTTTTTCCTAGAAACTGTTGCCAAGCTTCCAGTACACGCTGCTGAAATTGCCAGAGAGACTGCCAAAGACACTGTATTGGCTCCTGTTATAGGCTGGATTAAGAAAGGTTGGCCTCTTCAAGATCTACCTCAACTTGCCCAACCTTTTAAATCCAGGCAAACTGAATTATCTGTATTAAGAGGATGTATTTTGTGGGGTAACAGGGTGGTTATTCCTACAAAACTGCAAAAAGAGGTTTTGGAAATGTTACATGAGGGTCATCCAGGTATTGTCAGAATGAAGGGATTGGCCAGGAGTTATGTATGGTGGCCAGGTATTGACAAAATGGTTGAAAACTGGGTTGCATCTTGTCCCAACTGTCAGGTAGTCAGGCCTGCCCCACCTCTCGCCCCCCCCCCACAGGAATGGGAATGTCCTAGGGGCCCATGGTCCAGGATTCACATTGATTTTGCTGGCCCCACCAGAGAGCATACTTTCCTTATTATAGTTGATGCATATTCCAAATGGCTAGAAGTTATCCCTATGACATCCACCACAACTGAAGCTGTCATCAAACAGCTTGAAAAACTTTTTGTAACTCAGGGGTTACCTGATGTGCTTGTTTCTGACAATGGCCCTCAATTTACATCCAACCTTTTTGAATCATATCTAGCACAACAGGGTATCAGACATGCCCTGACAGCCCCTGGGCATCCTTCGGCTAATGGCCGGGCTGAACGTATGGTACGATTTATCAAGGAAAAACTTCAGCAATTGGGTCCAGGGGATATCACTGAGAGAGTTGAAAAACTTCTCAGTGTCCAGCATATCACCCCCAACCCCTCAACTAATTTGTCCCTAGCTGAATTGTTGATGGGTAGGAAACTCAGGTCTCCCCTTGATTGCCTTCATCCCACTTACGCACCCAACGCACCACTAGATTACACTAGCAAAATTCGCACATTCAGTGTGGGTGATTCTGTTTATGCTAAGAACCTTATGGGTGAACCATTATGGATTCCTGCTGAGATAACCCAAATCACAGGTCCCAGGTCTTACAGGATACAAACGGAGGATGGTGTCCTCTGGAGCAGGCACATTGATCAGTTAAGATCCAGATTGCCTCAGGAGCATCGCTTTTGCTCCTCTCTGGTTCCCATACCTACTACCTCTTCTAGGGGGGAAGAGGAGGATCATGAGTGTAATGAACAAGCAAGAATCAACCCCATGTGTAATGAGCTAACATGACAGGAACCATCCCAAAACCTGTCACAATACCAACAACCATTTTCACAAATGGAAGATTGCACATCATTACCTGATTTAGGTGCTGACATTGGGTTGGAGATGGATTGGGAGGAGAGACCAGGTTGTAGTAACCAAACAGGTTCTACCATTACTACAAGTCCTAGTAAGGAAATGTCAGCAGACACATTTCCTCCCTCACAAGGTGAGAACCTTAAAACATCTGAACCACGAGGTCTCAACATACACGTAAGAGCCCCACCTATTTAAAAGAATACATTAGATAGGCTGGGGTTTGAGTATGGACTGAACCTAGTGGGGAGGGGTGTTATGTATGCAGGTTTAAAATCATTGGTTTAGTTTGAACTGTTCTTGTAAAATGTAAGAAATGATTGGTTTAAAAAGTGCGGGAAAACCCTGCACTCTGATTGGCTGGCAACTGCGGCTGCTGGCTATAAGTAGCAGCCGCAGCCCAGCCAAAGTGGGTTCGTTCTGAGCTTTAGTCACTAATAAACAAAGAGCTTGCAGCACTCCGCGTCTGTCTCTTCATGCAAACTTAACAGGAAGTGTACAAAGCAGACAAAGCAATGGCAAAAAACCATGGATATGGACCCCCTATTTTCCTTTTCTTGCAGCTGTTGGCAGATCAATATTACATTGATTTTTAAGGATCAGAACTAAGTGTACAACCTGGAAATGAAAAATAATTATTCTCTCTATCTTTCCCTCATTGAATTTAATGTGTTACTTTCACTCTTTGCCTTTCTCTTATTGAATGGAATACATAAAATTCACCATAGATTATCTGCTTCTTATCTGATTTTCTTGTATGGCATTAGACTCAAGTATTCTTGGTGACACATTCCCCATAAAGTGTCAACCTCTAGTTAGTCAATTGCACATTAGCTTCTATATTATTTAATAAATTGTATTGATTATTCAGTAATTGTACTTTTATTTTTGGACTTAAGAGCACATTAGCCTGTTTAATAGCCTATAGTCTTAATAACGTATAGCCTATGGAATGAAACTAATCACAATTATTCCAGGTACTTTAAAGATTTAACAATTAAGACAACCAGAACAGGGAAAAACTGTTCCCTGTGCTACTTATATTACCACCATTATATAATGTGCTGGTATAGATTTTATCTCTTTACCAGGCAACAGATGTATTGTTTCCCAACAGAAGGAGGGAAATGGAGAAAGAGGAGCAGATGGTGACAGCATCATTGACCACAGCCTTTCAAAGATTATCAAATTAAAACTTTTAAAATAAAATATGTGAGGCATTATGATTGGAAAGTAACCAGATTATTTTTTTAAGAAAAATTTAAATACAAATGGAATTTGGTTTTTTTTTAACTGATCCCAATATTTTCTTTATTACATTTTTTTCTCTTTACTTTGTAAACATGACAGGGAGCAGGTTTATAAAATCCTACCAGTCCTGCGAGAACTATTTCTGCCTTTAAACAAAGCCCCCTTAATCTTTTCAAGCTGCAGAGAATGATACATTACTCAACACAAGCAGGATGGAACCACAAAAAAGGGCATCAGAGACTCAGCTTATGAAATTTCCTAAGGCAGAGTTCATCAAGGCAACAATCAACAATGTCACTAAAAAGAAAAGAAAAACATTGGTGTTCTGTATAGATAGCCCTATTTAAGTGAGCACAATTGGGACAGGTCAGTGAAGTCATTAAGTGAAGTGGTCACTAAATGAAACCACAACTGTCTTATTCCAACTTATCTTTGCTTTAAAGTCCTGCAAAGGCCATAAATATGAGGATCAGTCACAAAGTTATTCTCAAGCTATTCTCAAGCAAGTTATTCTCAAGCTATTCTCCAATGCACCTGAGGGCAGGACAAGAAGCAATGAGTAGAAACTAATCAAGGAGAGAAGCAACTTAGAACTAAGAAGAAATTTCCTGACAGTTAGAACAATTAATCAGTGGAACAACTTGCCTCCAGAAGTTGTGAATGCTCCAACACTAGAAGTTTTTAAGAAGATATTGGATAACCATTTGTCTGAATTGGCGTAGGGTTTCCTGCCTAAGCAGGGGGTTGGACTAGAAGACCTCCAAGGTCCCTTTCAATTCTGTTATTCTATTTTATTCTATTCTACTTTTTCATTATCTTTGTAACTGCAGGTTGTTGCTAAATGAGGCGGTCATTAGAAGGACAACCTGTAACCTAATTAAGGGTACTCACCTAATACTATAAATGTTTGACCACACATTAACAAGAAGCAAAGGTTATTTCCAATGCCATTGCCACCTCTAAAATGCTGCCCCCCTAACAATGAAATGACTCCTTACACCAGGGATGTCAAACTTGTGGCCCATGGGCTGGATGTGTCATGCACTGGCCACACCCACCCTTGGTTTAGTGAAGGGGGAAAAAGTCATGATATGTCACATGATGACAGTGTGATGCCACAGGTGTGACACCCCTGCCTTACACAACCAGAGCTTATATAGTTTCTTCTATACTGTGTCAGAAAAGGGCAACTAGGCTCTAAAGTTAGTACAGGCCTCTGCTTAATTGAAGGCCTCAAATTAAGTATATATTATAGCGCCGGCTGAGCTGATTTTGCAAGCATGGTGAAATATTTGCAATCTGCTGAGCTGAATTTGCAAGCATAGCAATATATTTCCTATCTGCTACTTCTGCAAAAACATATATATTTGCTGGACAGTCAAAAATAGAGCTATTTTGGATCACAAATGTCTGGGACATTAAAAAAAGGGGAACTGAAAGTAGCAGATGGTAAGCAATTTGGCATGTACCTACAAGTGGGTGTTAATTGACAGTCAGTATGAGGGAACAAGGAAGTGCATCCAGTAAGATTACATACCACTGGGTGGGCTTCAGAAGAAGAAGGGTATAAAAGAAGGGGGTAAATCTCAAATCAGGGCCACTGATAGTAGCTATCCTTTCTGGAGTCAGCTACTGTCTCTGGACCTCATTGCAATGGGTTATTGATATAAGTTATGTTATGATGGCTTTTCATGTTCCAAATTGCTCATGAAATAAATCTCCTATTCTTAAAGTAAGATTTATTGCTTGTGGTTTGTCTGTGTTCCTCTTTTATTGAAATATTTTATAACAACTGGAATAAAGTTTGTTTGTGTGCTATGCTGATTCCATGTGTTTGTAATAGCCTAAAGTCCTTGGAAACATTCTAAGTAAACCAAAAGAGCCAACAGCCCCAGAAGAAAAAACAAGAGTCATCTACAACATAGAGTGTAAAGACTGCAACAGCCACTACATAGGACAAACAGGCAGAAGACTAGCAGAATGCATCTATGAACATCAATTTCAGTCAGAAGCCATGGTGAAAACTAATTTCTCAACATATGGACAGATTTAACCATAGTTTCAACTGCGAAACTGTGATAATTCTAGACCAAGCCAAGTCTCAAAATGCTACCGAATTTCTGGAAGCCTGGTATTCTGGCAAATTGTCCATCAATGGACCCAGACATTAATAACAACTACATACTGTGCAAAATAGACAAGCAACAAGCCAAAAGGGGAACAAAAAGATCAAAACACCTCCTCATCAGCAATCAACACCAATATGTCCATAGAATAAGACCAAGATTAACATCAGGCCAACATTTAAGAAGTAAACAATACCCTGATCAAGGAAGTCCCAAACAAGCTAACAGTAAACAGCTCAACCAAAGAACCTCCTAAATGACTCAAACTAACACTTAAAGAACAAGTCACTAGAACAGGCCCATCAAACTGGCATCCCGTGGGCCAGATGCATCATGTGCTTACCCCAGCTCCATAAAGGCAAAATATGTCACGATATGTCACATGACATGATCAAGTATGACACCCGTGCACTAGAATATAAATTGACAGCAAACTCCACTCCTTACTAACATTGATGATGCTACCCAGTTTGGGTAATGAAACAAGAAAGTGCAAGAAAACAAGAGTACCAAGGAGCTCTCATGCTCACAGATCAAAACCCTATAATTTCTTGACTCACAATTCAAAATCAAATGTCCTTCCTTTCTATTGTTTTCTGTTCTATTTTCTGAAAGTTGGAACTCAACATTTATTACTTCTAGGAGGGGCATGAACTTCCTCCCCAGAGTTGGACTTCCCATCCACAATTCGTTCATTGTCACACTATTCCAGGAGCGCTCCTTGGTTAAGAATACATAAGATCAAAGAAGTCCAGATATCCAATAACTTTAGTTTTAAAAATTACTGCATATGAATTAATGACCACTTAAACAAAGGGCAGCACAATATGGGTGACAATACTAGCATTTATAAGTAAATCAGCTATTAGGAAATGAAAACTTTTGGAAGCCAACATGTGAATGAACATGAGTTATCCATTTACTTAAGCTAACTATTTCTCTTCCATCATGTTGAAAAAGGCATATGCTACTTTTAAATTTTAGCTGTCTCATTGGATTTATTCAGTGTTCACAAACTTTGACATCAGTCAAATTTTAATGCCAGAACTAAAGGCTAAATTACTCATTTATCTTTAAAATTAACTCATTATCATAGTGTTGGAGAATAGCACATTGATCTAACAACAGAACTGTCAAGAGGATCAAAGTTTATGGCCTTTTTCAGATAATTTATTCACAATTCTTTCCTATAAGTTTACAAAATATGAAGTTCCATTGAGTTTGAATAGGACAATTCAGGAAAAAGAAAAAGAAAACATGAAAAATGAGATCAAAGATATAGTAAAAGTCATGTAATTTAAAAACTTTCTTCTTTGCCTAGCATCACCTTGATTAGTTACTTATAACTGATCCATTTGGTCCAGTCCAGACTGAATCTTTATTATATTATATGATAGTATTATATTTGTAATTCCACATCTTTTATCAAAATTGCACAATTAATTATCATCAAATGTTTCTGAAGCTTATTAACTAAAGAGATAATGAAAATAGAAATCAATAAGGTCATTAAAATAAACAGCATATAAAAGCATTATTTAATTATCTTCCTATCAAGGATTTTCCGTGAATGGGGTTCCACTCAAAGAAGGCCATCCTTTTTATATTCAATTACAGGAAAGTTTCCATAGATAACTGAAGGACCTGTGCAGGGTACAGAAGACAGAAGACCTTACATTGCCCTCAAGTGGCTCCGGGCCCAAGTCTTAAAAACCAGCAGCGAAGACTTAGGCTCAGGGATCAACAGAGATTGAATATCTGCCACTCAACATTTAAAATCTATTAACTCTATTAAGGGGTAACCAAATTTCTAAACCATCTTCAAAGATACTACTAGAGCAAACCTCTGAAATAAATAGTATTGATATTAATATTGCTGCTAAACTTTAAACTATAAGTATCTTATTTCATTTTTAATGATTAAGAAATAGACACATGCACTTTTTGTTTCTGATTTTGTATAAATATTCTAAAGAGCCAACTGGGCAATACAAGTTTAATGAAAAAGCCATCTTTGCTGAAAGTTGTGCCTTGGCTGTGAGTCTCTTCTTTGACACTATTTTGAAAGCACAGAAGATCTGTAGAAGATCCTTTGAAGACACACTCATTGCCAGAAGGGTACCTTTAGGCCACGCAGGAGGTTTTTTTTTCTTATGAGACTCTCAGGCCCTGAAACCTATTCCCCCTGGGAGTTGCATTTGATCCCTATTCTAAATATTCAGATAATCTTCAAGTTTATCTTTTTTTTAAGGGTGTGTGTTAATTGTTAACTAGTTTTAGAATTAATTCAGAATATTTGTTTCAAAAAAGCTTTCTAGTTCTTGTTTTGTGTCTAAAAATTTGTCAGCTCCCCTGAATACTTGCCAGAATAGAAAGGCATGTATGGAAAAAATAAAATAAATAACTAAGTCAGCCAGCTTGGAGTATTTCAAAATTAAGTGAATGTTTATTATGCCCTTTGAGCAAACGCAAAAAACAAAAACAAAAAAGCAGGCATTTTTCATAAATAATTCAATACTTACTGATGCACCCCATAACATAGTCTCAGCCTAGTCAGTATCCTGATAGCAAAAAGACAGACTCTCAAACTGAAATGTCACACTTCCTTAAAGAATGTGATTTAACAATGGACAGATCCCAGGGTCAAAGTTTGTCTAACTCTGTAAGCAGCAGCTCAATTTTTTTCTCCACATTGGGAGAATTAATATTTTCATTAATGGTTTCAGATTTACCCCAAATAACCCTTTGTTCTTTTGTCAGATTCCCCCTGGGTAATGACAGCAGGGCAGATATTTATCTCAAGAGAACAAACAAATGTGATAAGATGTATCTCCCTGTTTTTATTTCCTCCATCCCACATGTACAATGTTGTCCCTCAGTGGGACTGTTGTAAAATCTTCCCTGAAGCAATGAAATGAAGAGGGCAATGGAATGGGCTCATAGGGATGTGTTCTGACTTATTTTTACTCACCGCTGTACTTAATGGCAGACTTAGAAACATTCAGAAGCCACCCCATAGAACTGCTGTGTGACTGTGAGCTCATGTCCAATTCTTCTTCATGATTAGAAGTTCACCTTGTAAAAAAAAATCTATTTAACATCCCCATACTCCTGGGAGATTAGAAAATGAAAGGAAAACTTTACAAGCCAACATTTTTCTCAAATGACTGTGGGAGAGGATCAGTCCTATTGGAATAAAAGGTTAACAAAAAATTAAAAGCCAAAGGCTAGGTTTACCTCTACCTTAATTAATATGACTTCTAGCTGCAGAAACCTTTCTAGTTGTTCCAGAAGCATTTCGTAGAAATAGAGTAAGAAGAATTTAATATAGGCATCCTGGATATGTTATCATTCTGAAAGCTGTTGCTAACCAGCAAGGTGGCTAGAATTCCACATAATTAATGTGCTTCTGTTACTCATGAAAAAAAAACCCACACATATTTCACATGTTAGCCAGTAATCAAACTTAACTGATAACTAGCCAACTGCCTTTTAAACTGTATTGAAAATAATTTAAAAGCAGAAATATTGCATTCATTTTTAAGTTAATCAACTTTTTCTTTGAAAAAATTCAAGTTGAACACTGAATTTTAGAGTATATTGCTTTCCATTTAATATTAATCATATTAGGCATTTCTGAGAATAAAAATAGAAATCATTCTGTAACAATTCATTAAACAAAGGAAATAGCAATACTGCTCCTAATTTTGAACACAAAATAATCTTCCTTAAATTTATCTGCCCTCCCCTTTACCACTGACCCAGATAAATGCCATGGAGATATTCAGCTTCTTCTTGTCATTTCTCCCCCAAATAAGAGTATACAATAATCTGAGTTTTAACTAGATGATACTGAATTTTACCTGGTACGTTCAACCATGTTAATCAATTCATAACTGGTAAATGTTTTGTAAAGTATATCTGCTTTTGGGTTACCTTCATTATAATCAGCCCAGTTTCTGTTATTGTTTTTAACAGTCCATGATATGTTACTATGGTAGTCGAGTTCTCCTCAATATTCACTCTTGTTTTATGGATTATTGTTCTTCATTTCAAAGTCCAGCTGGAAGTGATATCTATCTGCTGAAGGTGATATGTGCATTTAATTCAAGTGTAATGACAGCTTTCTTTCACACCGCATTTATTGTAGTTTAACCCACTTTAACTCCCTCCATGAAAGAGCACATTGCGAATGTAGCTGCAATGCAGACACAGCAACTCTCTTTCCACTTGCACAGTAGGAACATCTGTGAATGCAGTTTCAATGTTCTGGCCAAGCATAAAATCTGTGAATCTGTGAAACATTTAAAAGGCAAGACCTAGAGAGTTTCATTAACAATCCACCACAAACGCCAAGTGACACTTCATGTATTTGAACATGATTTGTAAGCTGGGTGTTAGAGAGGTGTAAAATTATTCCATAAATTATCTATGAAAGTGGTAAAATCTACGACTTCTTTGCTCTTGCTTATTTTTAGATCTCAAATTTTCAACAGAGAAAAAAAATCTTCAGCATCAGAATCCTAACACTGAGGCAAACTAAAAGGAGAATTTAAAAACAGTTTAAATAATGCTGGGCGTGATCATGATTTTTACCATGCCATCTCCAAAGATGAAGAAAAAGCTACAAGACCAGATTGGCAATGATGCTAAGCAGTGGTGGGGTTGAAATAACTTAAGAACTGGTTCTCTGCCCTAATGATTTCTTCTAACAACCAGTTCACCAAACTGCTCAGAAAGTTAACAACTGGTTCTCCTGAAATGGTGTGAACTGGCTGAATCCCACCATTGATGCTAAGCTTGCTTTAAGTAAGATCTCCATGAAAATTAGATTAGATGGAGAAAGTGCAATGGCCAAAATAATATTTCTTCATGGACTTGGTGATATAGAATTCTCTCAACTTTAATGTTATGTATATATGTACAATACTCTCAGCTCAGATAAAAAAAGAATGATACTTATATATCTATCTACGGGGATATTTTGAATAATGATTGTGCAGAAAGGGAAACAAAGGGATTTTATTGTTTGCATTAGGAAATTGTAAGATGTGACTATGACTGAGGGACATCCAGCAGATAAATAGAAAACTCTTACAAGACTCAGATGAAATGAAGATGGCAGGAGATTTTATTTGAATGTCCTATGTTTCTTTTTCACTATACACTCCTGGCTATACATCATTTTAAACAGATAAATAATGTAGTTCCATACATTTATTAGAAGGATGAAATAATGGTGTGGGAAGAAATAACTTTGCTCTTCCCTCTACAACCATATTTCTAAATTTCATATGAGGGGAAAATACAACTTAGCAGTTGGTAAAAGGGATTCACACTTATTACAGGGATGAAGGCAAAGATATTCTGAAACTTGGATGTCAGCATTAGTCAGAAAATAATTTGGGGGGGAGTTGATTCTCATTTTAGGTGAGGTTTAATAAATGTTTGACTTAGTGACAAGACCTCAGCAGAATTTTCCAAACACTTAATTCAGCATGTTTTGACTAAATTCTAGGTCCATTCTATATTTTACCAGCTTATAACAATGCATGGTTAGGTACAAATCTTCACTGAATAGTAGAAAGATTCTACAGAAGAACCTTTGTCAGTGTAATAATGAAACTCCTTTTATAGTTTAATTTTAGTATTTTTTTTCTTCCAACCATCCTATGCCTTAATAGACTTAGTCATGACCATTCTTGAAAATCGGATGTGTTGTTGATACTGATATTATGGTCTGGGAAACCTACCCTCCTCTTCATTCTACATGTCACACAGAAGGTCTACATGTCTGGAAGAAACAGGAATTATCCTTCATTCTTCAACACTTTGTAAGAAGATCAGCCTCTAAGCTTAACTCCCACATGAAGCTCCCAATTTTCACATTCCATCTTGAGACTACAGAACTCCTTATTTTGAAAGCAGATCTTTCAGTTCAAACTTGACAATACAGAGCTTAAGAGAATCTCTACACAATGAAAGAATATATATTTTTCCTGACAGTTAAAATATTCCTGACAGAACAATTAATCAGTGGAATAACTTGCCTCCAGAAGTTGTGAATGTTCCAAAACTGGAAATTTTAAAGAAGAGATTGGACAACTATTTGTTTAAATTGGATAGAGTTTCCTGCCTGAGTAGGGGGTTGGACTAGAAGACCTCCAAATCTGTTATTCTGTTATTTCTATTATAATATATAATGAACCCAAACAGTTGTCCCCTTTTCACACATCCTCATCTACCTATTGTTTAAATGTGGGACCTGGCCTAGATTTGCTTTTTGTGGGGAGTTTATATCAATATATTTGCAGAATCTCACTATATATGAATATAAATGTAGCTTCTCACTACATTTTAGAAATTTGGATAAATTGGAACATGATTATTGAGTGGTCACAATTCTATTAGCTTGATAGCCACAATCAGGAAAAGCAAATGTCTTCTCAGACCCATTAACTTTAAAGTCAGCTCAGAAGTCCCAGATACAAATAGCCAAATACCACTTAAATTATTTCATTAAATGACACAAAGAGTAATATTTCTTTCATGTCTTGAGTTGCATAATGAATTAAAAGTAAATCACTTCTGAGGGGAAAAACATAGAAGAAACCTATACTGATAGACTGGTCACCTAAAATGCTGCTTTAAATTTTTACCTTGACTATAGTGCAATCTCATTGAGTCTGCCTTTTGTTGTGTTTTACATTCTGTTTGTTTCAAAAAGACTGTTCGCCACCTGGTTCATATGTCCAGTATTACTATGTATCTATTGTATTCTATTACTTTTAGTAGCTTTGTCTAAAGCAGAGGTGTCAAACTCAAGGCCTGGGGGACAGATATGACCTGTGGGGCACTTCAATCTGGCCCATAGAGTTGCTCTGGAAACAGTGAAGGACCAGCCCACGGTGCTTCTGCCAGCAAAATTTGAGCTCAGGAGGGCCTCTGGCAGCCCTCCTGAGCTCCGTTTTCACTGGCAGAGGGTTGCAGAAAGGCATTGCAGCCAAAAACGGAACTCAGGAGCCTATTTTCACTAGCAGAGCATTCGGGCCACCACAGGCACCTCCAACACGAGTGGTATTGAGCTGAGGTCAAACACAACCCTGATGCAGCCCTCAATGAACTCGAGTTTGATACCCCTAAAGTAAGAGTTGGTTGTTTAGCTAACTAAATCTATGAAATTGTGAAAAAACCAATGATGAAAATATAAACATTATCAGAGAAAATGATGAAAAGTCACATCTATTTAACCAACAAAATGCATGTACCAGCACATCAGCTTGAGAACCTTTTCCTGTGATATGCAATTTCCCTGTGTCTGAGAAGCTAGTATAAGATATAAAAATAAACAGTTACCAATTCAGCTTGAGTATTGTTCCCTGTTTTGCCACATTATACCAGAAAAAAATCAAGAACATCCTTTTATATCTGAGCATGATAAAAGAGAACATTGTGCAGAAAAATCTCCAGTAGAAGGCATACTGCAGAGTTTACTATCTTCTCACAATGGAATGACTTTATTCAAGTGGCAAAAGAACAGTGTTTATGAAAAGCAAAGCTGAATGAAACTACACTGAAATAACAACAACATGTGCGTAAGAATATTTAAAGAAAAGGGCGATGATGGACTAATCTTAGAATAAATTAGCTGTTTTTCTTCTTTTTCCTCAGATTACTTGTTGCTTTTCCCAAAAGCTCTCATACTTTTCTCATCTCTCCTGAAATCTTTCAAGTAGGAGGTCTGTCTCTTGACAGAGAGCTCTGAGCAACCAACTTTCAAAACTGTTAGGCACATTGTTACATGCACAGCCTGAGATTTCATGTTTGCTTATGTGCTAGCTGCAACAACAGCCTCATTGCACGATATACTACATGCAGAACCAATGTCTGTCTACAGTCTGAATGCTACAGTGTTAAGTGCAGTATCATGTTCAGCTAAAATTAAAGCTTTGGACTGACATTCAAAATAGAATTTGGAGCCATTATTGAATCTAACATTGCGTCTTTGCCTGTTGCCTTACTTATAAAACTACACACAGAAAGCATGAGAATTGGCTTTTAAAGAGCTCTTTATATTCACAAAAGCCCCCAACATCATCATTATTTGAGCGAATGGCTTACCTCCACATTTTATGTTTTCTTTATCATTTCATTTTACTGGTAATGTTAGGGATAGATATAACCCTCTGTTTAGAATTATTCATCTACAGTCTGCTTCTAACATAAGAAATAAATGGATAGAATTTCTTGTACATGAAGATAAACAATGCATTTTTCTCTGATCACTTTGGGAATATATTATTTGTGTGGTATTTTTTTTTTCAGCCCACTGTTTATAACATTAAGCGCTGAACTATAAGAACTTTAGTATTGAACTGTCAGGAATGATTTGTTACCAGATGTTAGCATAATTTGCCAGCTGTCATATTTTAATCATTTTTATTTGCCTAAAATACAACACTTAACTTTTGTGGTAAATCAAGACATATAGCTGAACTCATTTAATATAACAATAGCTAAGAGAAGAATATACAAGAAGAGAGTCTAATAATAATTGAGATATTTTAGATAGTTAAAATTGGGAAGAACTGGTGGAATATTTCTCGGTGACAGTGGCTATTTGATTTAAAACTATAAACTGCTATGCTAAATTACTACATTTAGGCTTTGGCTTTGAATTTTACCATCATGTGAATTTATATCCCCCATAAAATGTAATGTAGAATTATAATCAGTGATTATGAAATTCATATAGTAAAGGCTGCATAAAACATAAGTGAGGACAAAATTCCAGCCACATTATTTTCAGTGTGAACACTAATACATGAAATTAAACATCTTGTAATTTTAGTGGAGGGAAAAATTTGTGCAGTAATGGCTTGTCAGAGAGGATTACCATGTTTTTTTTAGCTCTACTCAATCCAGCCCTTTCTCCCTGGCAGAAAAAGTATGTGATGAAAGTACAATTTATTCAGTTTGTCTTTGAAAGAGTTGAGATCACCCAAACCAATCACATTCAATAAAGATATATCTTGGGTTAACTGTTAATCTGACTAATGAACCAGTGAAATAACCATGAACCAATGCAATATTGGAAATAAATTATATAAGGAGATCAACATCCTGTCTGCTCATCTTAGGAATCACTAAAAAAATGAACATAATAAAACCAAATAATGCATGGTGAGAAAAATCAATGAAATGCCAATAACAACAACAACAATGATAATGACAGTGATGATGATGATGATGATGATGATGATGATGATGATGATGATAATAATAATAATAATAATAATAATAATAATACCCAATGCCAGACCACTAGGCAGTGACTTTGGAATGTTGCTGACCCCTCCATTCTAAGCCTCCTCTCCTAGTGATGTCATCTAGAACAGAATACATTCAAGCCTGCCCTGTGCATTCCAGAATACACAATCATCTATAAATGCAACATGATGAGAAAAGAAAAATACACATGGAACTTGGATAGGCAACTGAATTACACAGAAGTAGATATAGAAGCTTCCTCTGGTCGCTGCTGGGTAGGGTAGAAAGAATTACAGAAGCCATGTTTGATGTGGTTTCCCTAACTCATTTCTAAGATGTATTGCTCCTGCTGTGGCTAAGCAAATGAATGCCATCCACAAAGGGAAGAGAGCAGTCAAAATAGGTAAGAGGGCAGAGAGAGCCTTGTGATGCAAGTTTTATTATTTTGTGTATGTATATAAGTGTTGCACTCATCTTCAAAAGATGTAGGGTTTGCATCATGATGCTTCGCTTGCCACCTTGCTGATTTTGACTTCTTCTCTTGAAGATCTCAATATCTTCATGCCTAGTAATCTCCCCATTCTGTGAGTGTGTCCATGTATATATATTGGGAGAGAGGGGAAGGGGCTTTTAAATTGCTAAACAATTTTTGTAGGAACAATCACATGCTAATGCAGGGATCTTTAAACTTGACAGCTTTAAGACTTGTGGACTTCAACTCCCAGAATTCCTCCTCCAGTCATGTTAGCTCAGGAATTCTGAGAGTTGAAGTCCACAAGTCTTAAACTTGCCAAGTTTGAAGGCCCTTGTGCTAATGCATGCTGGTTGGGAATCCTGGTGCTTGCAGTTTCAACATGTCGCTAAGAAGATTTTGTTTATATTAAGAGTGAAAAGAGAATGAAATCCTGTATAATGAGTGATGGTGATGATACTTCATAAGATGATAATAATAACAACTCCTAGATACTGTAAATAAAGTCTTCACACAGATTCCATATGCTGATTTTTACCATTCATCATCATAATACGTTTTTCTTCCCACCATTGTTCATTGTCTATATAAAAATACTAATCTAAACAATTACCTAACTAATCCTAAACAACTGGGCAATTCAGTGTTTGCAGCTGTGATGTAGCAGTCAATTGCCTTAAGGAATCACTTTTATGCCACCAAATCCCATTAATTCTAAGTGATTGAATGTTTAGCCCAGAAGGTCTCAGCAGCTCATCTTAAATTAGGTTCTCAAATTGTATTAAATCCTAATGCCTAATTTTCAAATTCTAGGAAAAAGGGAGATTAAAAGGCCATGATCCTTAAAGGACATGCACAATCAGATATTTATTATCAAGGCCATCAGTGTTTTCCAGAGTCCTTTGAGTGTAGAAATCCAAAGAGAAACACAAACTTCACTGAAGGAGGTTAAGCTTAGTAAGAAGCATCTTGGTTGTAGTGCTGATTGGGTTAGTGAAGCATTTTCTTTTATCCACAGCGTGTTGCTCTTGTTCCTGTATTACTTCCAAAGTGGTAGCAGTCAGCAAATTATTTGAAAGATCACACTGGGAGATTTAAACCAGCAGTGACAAGTAGTTTTAGAAATCTGTGGTGGAACAAGTTAGATTGCTACATTGGGGTGATATTCCAGTCAGAACTACCTGAGTTTATTATCTTTTGTGATTCTCAGATATTCAGCAAAAGAGGATAAACCACTGTGATTCTAAAAATTGCTAGGTATGAACAAAATCCTGATACACCTGTCTTGTATTTCAGCACATTGTTTTTGTTTTGTTTTTGTCCTTGCCCTTGAGTGCATGTTGGATGGAATTTTGTTTTTTAAAACTTATGTATATAAATTTCAGTTTTCAGTAATATTAAAATGTGATGTGTTTCTTAATCAAGGAGCTTGGAAATCTTGTCCAGCCTCTTTTTTTAAGGTCTCTATGTGTGTGATAGAGAGGTTTGTTCTCTATATGTATATGTGTATGGTGGGTAGGACTTGGAGGAAATTATGTATTATTTGTAAAAGTTATATTGGTTGTAAGCATTTCCACATTGAATAAAAAGGGCTGCTCTTTCTGCTATGTTTTCTTATTGTGAAAAAAGCAGATGTCATCATACAATGATAGGGGTGGGTCTTAGTCCTATTATATGGAGTGAGTTTGATCCTGTGGCTCCTGAGGAAGTGGACAAGGCCATGGGAGCGATGAGTTCTCCCACTTGTTCACTGGACCTGTGCCCTTCCTGGCTGGTCTCAGCCAGTAGGGAGGTGACACGGAGCTGGCTGCAGGTGTTGGTCAATGCTTCTTTGAGAGAGGGGTCCTTCCCACAACTATTAAAAGAAGCAATGGTAAGGTCCCTTCTCAAGAAGCCTTCCCTGGACCCAGCTGAATTAACTTCGTCCAGTCTCCAACCTCCAACCTTTGTGGGGAAGGTTGTTGAAAAAGTGGTGGCACTCCAGCTCCTGTGGTCCTTGGATGAGACAGATTATCTAGACCCTTTTCAATCAGGTTTCAGGCCTGGCTACAGCACGGAGACTGCTTTGGTCACTCTGTTTTATGGTCTCTGGTGAGCCTGGGGTAGGTGTCATTCCTCTATCCTGGTGCTACTTGACCTCTCGGCGGCTTTCAATACCATCAACCATGGTATCCTTCTGTGGTGTCTGAGAGAGTTGGGAGTGGGATGCACCGTTTTACGGTGGTTCACCTCCTATCTCTCTGGCCGGTTGCAGGCGGTGTTGGTAGGAGAACAGAGGTTGACCCCCGGCCCCTCATCTATGGGGTGCCTCAGGGCTTGGTCCTCTCTCCCCTCCTACTTAATATCTACATGAAACTACTGGGTGAGATCATCCGACAGCATGGGGTGGGATATCAGCAATACGCGGATGACACCCAGCTGTAGATCTCTGCCTCGTGTCTGTTCAGTGAAGCAGTGGATGTGATGTGCCGGTGCCTGGAAGCTGTGAGGGTCTGGATGGAGTCAACAGGCTCAGACTTAACCCAGACAAGACTGAGTGGCTGTGCGTACTGCCCCCCAGGGACCATGTTGATTGTCCATCTTTGGTTCTGGGTGGGGAGAAATTGTCCACCTCAGAATGGGTTCACAATCTGGGTGTCCTCCTAGACCTATGGCTGAAATTGGAGCAACATCTATCAGCCGTGGCTAGGGGAAGTTTTGCACAGGTCCGCATTGTGCACCAATTGCGACCCTACCTGGACTGGGAGGCTCTTCTCACAGTCACTCATGCCCTAGGCACCTCACGACTGGATTATTGCAATGTGCTATACATGGGGCTACCCTTGAAGAGCATTCAGAGATTTCAGTTGGTCCAGAACGCAGCCGCGCAAGCTGTTGTGGGTGTCCCGAGATACACCCACATATCACCAATTCTCTGTGAGCTGCCCTGGCTTCTTATTAGTCTCTGGGTGCAATTCAAGGTGTTGGTAAAGCCCTATATGGCTCAGGACCAGGTTGTCTCCAGAATCGTCTCCTACCCTGCATCTCCCTGCGACCAGTAAGATCCCAGAGAGTCGGTCTTCTCCAGGTTCCATCAGCTAAACAATGCCGGCTGGCGGGCCCATGGGAGAGGGCCTTCTCTGTGGCTGTTCCGGCTCTCTGGAACCAGGTCCGGACTGTCTCCACCCTACTGGCCTTCCGTAAAGCAGTCAAAACCTGGCTTTTCTGGCAGGCATGGGGCTGTTGATCTCGCAACTGAGATCTAGCGAGATCCGGCCCTTCTGTCATTTGTTATTTTTTAAATTGCTTTTAAATTTTTTAATGTATTTTTTTTTTGCTGTGAGCCACCCGGAGTCCTTAGGGAGTTGAGTGGCATATAAGTTTGATTAAATAAATAAATAAATAAATAAATATTAAGGCAAAAGAACTTAAATATAGAAGGCTCAAAAGAAATTGTTTTTTCCCTCACAATATAATTTTAAATAATCAAATTTTACTGCTACCAACTTCATGTTTTATAACATCACTGTCCTCAGATACAGGGCAGTCTTATCTGTAACTCAATTTTATGTTCTTCCCACCACTGTTCAATATTTTGACATGAGTGCCATAAAAACCACAGTCCATGTTCTTTTGTATTGTCAGTTCTGTAAGGACATTTGCCACCAGTGGAATGACTTGCCCCCAGAAACTGTGGGTGCTCCAACATTGGAGATCTTTAAGAAGAGATTGGACAACCATTTGTCGGAAAGGGTATATGGTTTCCTGCTTGAGTGGGGTGGGGTAGGGTGCACTAGAAAACCTCCATTCTAATCCTGTTATTCTGTATTTTATGTTCCAACTTTCATTCATAAATGATTGCCAATACTCATGCTGGGTATTAACTTTGCTTTGTTTTATAGAATGTGTTTATATTAGTCAATGACTGGAATAAATTATCAGTCTGTCTAATAAATATTTTGGGTTTATGTTCTGTGGAGACCATCAAAGACTCCTCACTGTAGTTCTAAGAATAGGTCTGCTTCTTAAGTAAGAATCTACAATAATTCTTGTGTCTCATGGATTATTTTGTACTTCCTACACCACTGTCCTTTAAAGACAATTTGGGAGAAAATTGAAGGAGTTAGAAGCAGGTGCTTAAATTGTGTCTCACTTCTTTAAAGAAAGAATCTGAAGACTGCTAAGTTGAAGTCATGCTTCACTGCATGCAGGATAAAACTGGTAAGATGTGCTCCAATAATAAAACTCTCGCAGTGTAATTGCAACTCTCAAAAACTACTGCAAGCCAAAGAAAAATCCTAGGTTAGAAATATATCTGTTCTAGCATGGGTAGTATGGTGAGGCAGCAAGCACAGATGATTTTGTAACAAAACCTCAAAGTAAGGCATGGCACTGTGAATGTGGGCTTTCTAAAGATCTTACACTGGGGGCTAAAATTATTTTTGGCATACGTGATAGCAGTTTGAAGGAAACATTTATAGAAAATACCTCCCTTACCTAGTAAAAGCAATTGATGTTTGCAGAGCAAAAAAACTTTGTGAGAGCTTAAGCTAAAGTTAGGCCTAACTTTAATTCCACAAGTGATACTATTCAGCAAAAAATAAAGCATCCAAGCCCCTCACATTTTACTTATTTATTTATTAGAATTTATTTTTTATTACTTTATAAGTAATACAAGGCAGCAAATATACTTAGTTCACCATGTTTCTCCTAATTTCCACACAACAGCCCTATGGGGTAAGTTGGGCTAAGAGAGAGTGACTAGTCCAAGCCATCCAGCTGGCTTTCATGGGCCACGGTGGCACAGTGGTCAGAATGCAGTATTGCAGGCTACTTCTGCTGACTGCCAGCTGCCTACAATCTGGCAGTTTGAATCTCGACAGGCAATGGTTAGAATGCAGTATTGCGAGCAAATTCTGCTGGCTGCCAACTGCAAGCAGCTTGGCAGTTTGACTCTCATGGGCTCAAGGTTGACTCAGCCTTCCATCCTTCTGAGGTTGGTAAAATGAGGACCTAGATTGTTCGGAGCAATATGCTGGATCTGTAAACTGCTTAGAGTTTGGCTCTAAAACACTGTCGAATGATATATAACTCTAAGTACTATTGCTATTGCTAAGGCAGGACTAGAACTCACAGTCTCCTGGTTTCTAGAATTTTCATATCATCTTCACCACTACACCAAATTAGCGCTCATGTTATCAGTTGTACAGTGAAGTGACGTCCAGCCTACTAAAACAAAATACTTCATTGTGACAACATGCCATTGTTGCGACTGGTTCTGTACATTCTGCATCAAATTTAGATCATATCTTGTTTATGGGGTAATTTGCTTTAAGTGTTCATGAGTTCAATTTTTTTCCAAAAATGGCAAAAAATTGCCATTATAAAGACTGGACAATAGGCAATACTTTATGGTAGTCTTTTTTACACATGGAAATGTTTGCAAAGCACAGCACTGAAGTAGAATCTGACAACACTGAGGCAATTATGCATGACACTGATAAGGGCAATCCATCCTTACTCAACAGAATTACATTGGGTCAGGAAAAACATGTCATGATTTTGATGGTGACAACAAAAAAGATATGTTTATATTACTTTATATTTTGTATTAAATTGTATTAGTCTTTTTGTAGACCTTCACCAGTTGTGATCTACCACAGCCAGAAATGGACAAATCCAGTATGTCATCACAAGGATGGGTTGATCTACATTAGCAGTCTAATGTGTAACAAAAGGAAAGTGATACGGACTATCTGGTCCCATGAGGCCCCAACAAGGCAGTGTTTCATTGTTATTGTTTTAACCATTTAGTTTGTCTGACTCTTGGCAACTTTATAGGCAAGTACTCTCCATGCTACCCTGTCAAGCATAGCTGCTTTCAATTTTTGGAGATTCAACTTTGTATCAGATTTGATGCTATCAAATCAGCATGTTTTTTGCAGGCATGACATGGCCAAGGTAAACCAGATGTAGTCTTACGATTTTAGCTTCTTCTAGTGTCTGGTTTTATACAATTTAGTTAAGTTTGCAGGAAGAGTCAGACACGAAGAGCTTCAGTGAAGAGTTTATTAAGTGACTACAGCTCGAATGGACCCAACTTGGCTGGGCTACGGCTGCTACTTATAGCCAGCAGCCATAGTTGCCAGCCAATCAGAGTGCAGGGTTTTCCCGCACTTTTTAAAACAATCCTATTTGACATTTTACAAGCACAATTCAAACTAAACCAATGACATTCAAACCTACATACATAACACCCCTCCCCACTAGGTTCAGTCCATACCAAACCCCAACCTAACTAATGTATTTTTTAAATAGGTGGGGCTCTTACGTGTACGTTGAGACCTCCGTGGTTCAGAAGTTTTTACATTCTCACCCAGTGAGAGAGGAAATGTGTCTGCTGACATTTCCCTTCTGGGACTCCCTGTGAAAGAAGACCCTGTTTGATTGTTAGAATCTGGTCTCTCCTCCCAACCCATCTCCAGCCCAATGTCAGCACCCAGGTCAGGTAGTGATGTACAATCTTCCACTTCTAAGGATGGAATCTGGCATTGTGACAGGTTTTGGGATGATTCCTGTTGTAATGGCTCATTACACATGGGATGGATTCTTGCTTGCTGATTTTCCTCCTGTTCCTCCCCTTCCCCCCTAGAATTGACATCAGGTGAGGGAACTAGAGAGGAACAAGTGCGATGTTCCTGAGAGAACCTGGATCTAAGTTGATCAATGTGCCTGCTCCAGAGGAGTCAATCCTCTGTTTGCATCCTGTAAGAACGAGGGCCTGTGATTTGAGTTATCTCAGCAGGAATCCACAAAGGTTCACCCATAAGGTTCTTAGCATAAGCAGACTCACCCACACTGAATGTGCAAACTTTGGAAGTGGAATCTAGTGGTGCGTTGGGTGCGTAAGTGGGATAAAGGCGGTCAAGGGAAGACCTAAGTTTCCTACCCATCAACAACTCTGCTGGGGATAAGTTATTAGATGGGTTAGGAGTGATGTGCTGAACACTAAGAAGTTTTTCAACTTTCTCAGTGATGTCCCCAGGACCCAGTTGCTGAAGCTTCTCCTTGGTAAAACATAACATGCGTTAAGCCCGGCCATTAGCCGAAGGGTGCCCAGGGGCAGTGAGGGCATGTCTGATACCCTGTTGTGCTAAATAGGATTCAAAAAGGTTGGATGTAGACCATGGGCTCCTAGGACATTCCCATTCCTGTGTGGGGGCACGAGGTGGGGCAGGCCTGACTACCTGACAGTTGGGACAAGATGCAACCCAGTTTTCAACCATTTTGTCAATACCTGGCCACCATACATAATTCCTGGCCAATCCCTTCATCTTTACAATACCAGGATGACCTTCATGTAGCATTTCCAAAACCTCTTTTTGCAGTTTTGCAGGAATAACCACCCTGTTACCCCACAAAATACATCCCCTTAATACAGATAATTCAGTTTGCCTGGACTTAAAAGGTTGGGCAAGGTGAGGTAGATCTTGAAGAGGCCAACTTTCTTAATCCAGCCTATAACAGGAGCCAACACAGTGTCTTTGGCAGTCTCTCTGGCAATTTCAGCGGCATGAACTGGAAGCTTGGCAACAGTTTCTAGGAAAAAGGTGTGTGTTTCAGGTTCAAAATCCTCCTTGTGGCAAGGAAGTGGGCAACGACTCAGTGCATCAGCATGTCCAATGTCCTTGCCAGGCTTGTGGATAAGTTTGTAAGAATAAGCAGCAAGAAATTCAGTCCACCTCAGCATTCTTGGTGACAGGATGGTAGGTGTAGGTTTATCTCCTGCCACAATGCCTAACAAAGGTTTGTGATCTGTAACAATGGTAAATGTTCTCCCATACAAATATTCATGAAATTTCTTGACAGCTGCAACAATTGCCAATGCTTCCTTGTCCAATTGGCTGGAATTCCTCTCTGCTTTGGTCAAAGTGCAAGAGTAAAATGCAATAGGGGCTTCTCCCACTGGGAAGCCTGTGGCTCAAACCCCCCACTCCAAAGGGAGATGCATCACAAGTCAGTACACCAGGCAAATTCTCAGAGAACTGTATCAGTACAGCATCAGACGTGATTAGTCTTTTAATACTGTTAAATGCTGATTGTTCCTTCCTCCCCAGACCCAAACAGATTTTTATCAAGTAATCTGTGCAATGGTTCAGCAATGGTTGCCTTCTGAGGTAGGAACATGTGATAAAAGTTAATGAGTCCAAGGAAGGCTTGCAAATCTGTTTTGCATTTAGGTCTAGAGCTTTTTGATTGCTTGAACCTTGGCATCGGTAGGGTGGATGCCATGCTTGTCAATCATATAGCCCAGGAACTCACCTTGTCAGTTTTAAGAGTGCATTTTTCTTCCTTGACTTTTAACCCCGCCTTCCTGAATCTGGTAAGGACTTCTCTGAGTCTTTCTTGTAACTGAGTGTCATTTTCAGAGATTAACATCATCAAAGTAAGGCACTACCCCTGGCAGTCCTTGGAGCATCCTTTCCATAAGGTTTTGAAGATGCCTGGTGCCACGCTTACTCCAAATTGTAACCTTACATTTGAAGGCACCTCTATGAGTCACAATGGTTTGGGCCTCTGCAGTGACATCATCAACTGTTAGTTGTTGATATGCCTGGGCCAATCCAATTTGGCAAAGACTGTACCCCTGCCAAGTGAATGGGATGCCTCAGGGGTCGGTTCTTCACCCTTCCTGTTTAATATCTACATGAAACCACTGGGTGAGATCATCCCAGGAGTTTGGGGTGAGGTATCATCAATATGCAGATGATAACCAGTTGTATATCTCCACCCCAGACCAGATCAGTGATGCTCTCTTGTGATGTCCCGTGCCTGAGGCGTGTGCAGGCCTGGATTGGGAGTAATAGCCTCAGACTCAACTCCAGCCAAGACTGAGGCTGTTTTACCGCATTCCGGTGCTCAGTGATGTGCCATTTGGTCATGGGGGAGGTGTTACCCCCATGGATAGGGGCGAGGAATCTACGCCCTCCTGGATGCACAGCTCAGTTTGGAGGAGCAGGTGGGAGCTGTGGCCAGGGGGGTTTTTGCCTGTTCGCTGGTTCACAGCCGCCTCTACCTGGACCGAGATGTCAACCGTCACACATCATGCCACACGCCCAGAATCGACTACTGCAATGCTCTCTACATGGGGGCTTCTTGGATTACTCGAGGTTGCAGTTGGTGCAGAATGCGGCCAGCGCGGGCTGTGATGGGGGTATCCGGATACTCCCAAGTTACACCCCTCCTGCGCGACCTGCATTGGTTGCCGGTTGCCTTCTGGGTTTCCTTCAAGGTGTTAGTAACAACTTATAAAGCCCTTAATGGCTTGGGTGCAGGGTACTTGCGGAACGCCTCCTGCCTGCATCACAGTCCAATTGCCCCGTGCGCTCCCATAGGAGGGGCCTTCTGGGAATACCGTCAGAAACATTGTCGGCTGGTGGTTCCCAGAGCTGAGGCTTTTCTGTGGGGGAGCAGCCTGTGGAAGCAGCTCATGCGGATCTGCTTTGGCCCCTGATCTCCGCTCTTTTAGTCGAGACCTGAAGACCTGGCTGTTTCAGCAGGCCGCCTGGATTGACCATGGGGTGGGTAGTTTTAACAATGTTTGCCCATTTGTAATTTTATTGTTTTAGTTGTTTTGTAATTTGGACTTGTTTTTTATTCATTATTTTATTGTATATCTTTTTGTATGTTCGCTGCCCTGAGTCCTTCGGGAGTAGGGCGGCATACAAGTCTAAATAAATAATAATAATAATAATAATGTAACAGATGATGCACCACTGGAACTGGGTATGCGCAGTGCATGGTTCAGTGTCCCCTTATGGTCTCCACAGATTCTTACTGACCCATCAGTCTTGACTGGTGTGACTATGGGTGTCTCCCACCTGGAGTGGTCAGTGGACTCTAAAACCCCTTGAGCTATTAATTTGTCTAATTGTGCATCAATTTTTTCCTTTAAAGCAAATGGGACCCTTCTGGGCTTTAAACATATTGGGGGCACCCTAGGATCTAGGTTGAAAGTGATAGGGGTCCACATATACTTGCCCAATCTGTCGCTGAAGACCTCTGGAAACTCAGACTTCAAGGCCTCCTCCCATTCGGAGTTGCTCACGTGATTGATGCCAGTCACCTCGATGCCTAGTGGATTGAACCACTCAAGTCCCAACAAGCTTGGGCAATCCTTGTCCATGATGGTCAGGGGCAAACGTTTGGTGTGGCCTTTGAACTTCACGTTGAATTCTCTTGTTCCAACTACTGGAATCTTGTTCCCTTGGTAGTATTTAAGAGTCAGTGCTTGCTTCTGGAAATGTTTCTTCTGAATGTTGGGAAGTAGTCTGTGAATATTGTCCCATGACACCATAGATAAATAGGAGCCTGAGTCCACTTCCATTTGGCAAGGCCTTCCTTCAATGAGTACCTTCACATGCACTTTTCTGCTTCTTAAGGGTGAAGAATGACCAATGGTGACTGTTTGATGAGTTTCATTCTTCCCATTTGCTTCTGAGTTGCGCCCCATTTTCTCACTGAAGTTGTTGGGCTTGAATTCTTTCTCAGGAAATTTCTTCCTACTAGATGGAGTTCTGGATGATTTGCAGACTCTTGCTAGGTGACCTCTTTTCTCACAACGTAGGCAGATGGTGTCTAAAACTTGCATTCAGTGCGGGGGTGCCCCCCCACAGCCTCTGCAATAAAAGTCTTGCCTCTTTCTTCCAAGGTCTTTCCTTTTCTTCTCCATTCTGAGTCTATAAATTCCTTCCTCCACCTCACTACAGTCTGACTCAGAATCTATTTGCTCACAATGAGTTGTTGTGGACTTTTCCACATCAGAATGGCTTGAGGCCTTGTTAATTTTCTTCATGGCTGCTGCTAAGGACTTAGTGGCTTCTGCTGAGGAGGCCTCTTCTATGGCTTCCTTCAATGTGATCTTAGGTTTTAATAACAATTTGCTCTGAAGCACCTTGTCTTTGAGGCCTAGGACAAACGATCACGCATGGCCTCCTCCAAGCTGTTAAACTCGCATACCCCCAATGTCTCTTAAGCTTGCCCGAAGTCATTAACGCTGCTTTCCCCTTGATCCCAATGGTAAAACTTGTGTCTCTTAATGAGGCACGATACTTGTGGGGCGTATTGGGCTCTTAGAAGCTTTTCTAAATCAGGCCATTCCATTACCTTCACGTCTGCAGCTCCCGCCAATGCGTTCGCCATCTTGAAGACTGCCGGACCGCAGTGCGTAAGAAAGACCGCCCTCTTCTGCTTCTCGGAGATGTCGGCGAGGTCGTTTCCTTCCAAATACATTTGGAAGCGATTCGCATACGATTCCCAGACTTCTGCCGCCGGATCAAACAGGGCTGGGGGGGTGTTCAGCGCAGCCATCTCGTTCTTCTGCTTGTCTTCCGCATCGTCTTCTCTTCAGGGGAATCCCACCTTCATCGCCAGTGTTAAGTTTGCAGGAAGAGTCAGACGCGAAGAGCTTCAGTGAAGAGTTTATTTAGTGACTACAGCTCGAATGGACCCAACTTGGCTGGGCTACGGCTGCTACTTATAGCCAGCAGCCGTAGTTGCCAGCCAATCAGAATGCAGGGTTTTCCCGCACTTTTTAAACCAATCATATTTGACATTTTACAAGAACAGTTCAAACTAAACCAATAACATTCAAATCTACATACATAACAAATTTAACACCTCTTTGTTAGTTACTCTGGCTGTCCATGATATATGCCATAATCCATGCCAGCACCACAGTTCACAGGAATAAATGCTTAGTGTCCAACTCTCACACCCATGCATCATTACAGGGAAAACTATTGGTCTAACTAGCCGGCTTTTTGTATTTATATCAATATCTTTGCTTTACCAAATCTCATTCATGTTAACCATTGCAGTGTGGCCTAAGATTATCCTGCATTTGATTTCTGGAGTAGAACTGCCATTATGAACAATTTTAGATCCAAGGAAGATAAATTTCAAACTAATTCAATTTCCTCCTCGTTGATTTTGAGCTTTTCATGTCCATTTTTTTGGCTAAATAACAGGAATTATGGGCAAGAAGTTTAGTTTATCCAGTAGAACCTTCTGATCACTGGTCATGCATACCTTCTAATATAATTTCTCATGGGATCACTTTAATACACATATACCCGATCACAGCCGATGTGTTAATGCCTCTGTTCCTCATCACTGTTTATTCCTACCAAAAGTCTATGGAGATTCTCAGTCGTCCAGGTGGTGGTTGTCCCAAAAATGCTTTTTTCAAGAGGCAACTGGACTTTCTGGTTTTTCTTTGAAGATGAAGCTTCTTCATCTTGTCCAGTTGCCTCTTGAAAGAGCATCTTTGGGATTTCCACCAAAAGCAATCACAACAGTGGAAAAAGTGAAAAGGTATAAAAGGGTTATATTTTTGTGACCTCTGTGCTTAAAGGTGAAAATTAGAATTCACAAATGTGCGCGCACACACACACATGCACAGACACACATATACACACACACAAAAATAATAATAATAACTTGGGAATGGTTAAGTGTCAAATAATAAAAAGAACAAGCTTTGTTCCTATCAAAAGTAACAAAAGCAAACACACTTAAATACAGTGGGTTTTTTTTTTAATCACCATTAACAGGACCAGCCACCTCAGTCCAAGAGGCAACTACAGGATAATCATACATAAGATTAGGACCTTAGTGATACAAAGCCAATATCACAGAAAAAATTGGCAAAACTATATACAACCAAAATGGATACTGTATGCAGTTACCTTATAGGTTGTATATAAATATTTAATATGTAGAAGTAAAGAGAGCAAAATGCTAGCACTCTCTGGCTTTAGAGCTCTGTAATTGACTGAGTTGACATGATAGTATTTTTACCATTTAGTGTACAGAGAACTTTTTAAAGTGAAGAAGGATATACTATGTCTCTTGTTCCTTTAAGAGGCTTATTAAGTAGCAGTGCCATTCAGAAATGCAATTATTAATGAGGGAGATCTGATCATATATTGTCTGTGAGGCTGCCGAGACTGTTTCCTGTTCCTTAATGTTATGTTGTCTTTTGTTTATTTACCTGCTGGTTGGTGTGATTGCTGATAGGAGACAGATCCCACAGGGACAGGCAATTGCAGTTGATGTAAGTACACCCATTTAGAGGGAATAAATATTAAAATATCAGCTTGATTTTTTTTTAACTGTTGAGGTGCTTTTCCCAAGCAGTTAATCAGTTTAGGCCCTGATGTCTGAAACAGGAGAAAGTGGATGGGGTTGCTTCATTTTAAAATAGTCAAGGCTTGTGAGGTATGAAATCAAAATAACAATAGCAATAGCACTTAAACTTATATACTGCTTTACAGTGCTTTACAGCCCTCTCTAAGTGGTTTACAGAGTCAGCATATTGCCCCCAACAATCTGGGTCCTCATTTTACTAACCTCGGAAGGATGGAAGGCTGAGTCAACACTGAGCCCATGAGACTCGAACTGCCGAACTGCTTGCAGTTGGCAGTCAGCAGAATTTGTTCACAATACTGCATTCTAACTATTGCCCCACCGTGGGTCTTAAAATAAAACACAATATTAGATTCATCTTAAATCTGGTTATTTTTTGGGGGAAGGGAGGTAAGTTGCAAAATATTTGTTCAGGTGGATAGAATAATAAATATGTGGATGCAACAGGCACAGTATCACTGTGAACTCTCATCTTCCATGCTACCTATCTCTTAATTCATCTGAAACTACTCTTATGCTGAGATGAAATATCTGTGGAAGCTGCTTTTGAAATGGTCCTGGGGCAGGTTGAGCACATGTTATGCAATCCTGTCCTCAAGAAATGGTAAGTGAGCTATCTTCATGCTGGGTCAAACAAGACATATGGATAAGATATAAATGTCTCCTTGGAATTTCTACTGATTTTTGTCATAATCTCTGCTACATGTTTAGCAGCAGGCAATAATAAAACTCGGAGCTTTCAAAAATGGCTTCAGAATTATCACTATGTTAAAAATGCTTAGTATTCCACTATTGACTCATCAGCTGATAACAGTTTCCTGATCAGGTATGTAGTTTGGATTCTAACAAGATCTACAGCATTTTCTCCTGGACAGAAACCCAGCGATGGACATGACCTTTAAAATAATGGATGCAATTATGTAATCCAAGCCCAAGACCTAATTTGCATGGCTCTCACTGCATATACATAAAAAGGGATGTGGTTTCAATCACCTGGTTGCATCCCTCATTTGGAACCCCATGGTTATTTCTGTCTTTTCCTTGAATAGAGGTGAGGCCAAATTATTCTGGCAAATTATTTATTTTTGTTTATAAATGAAATTTGGAGACCACCCTCCCTCAAAGAATGACTCTGGCAGTGTAAACTATAAAGGGTTGTAATCTTCATGCAGTCACAGAATATAACCAGAGGATGGAAAACACTATTGTCTATTAAAACTATCAGAATCATCAAGAAAGATCACATTTAGCACAAACTGCTGGGAGTTTTATAAACATTTATTGCTACCTATAAAAAAACTTATTAAAAAGTTGGTGCACAAATAAAGATGTATATTAATTTTAACAATTAAAAACAGCTGCAAATGAATAGCAAATGATTCATTTTCCCATAAATTTGGAGATAAAAGATTATATCTGATAGCATTGTTTATCATTAGCTACCTAGCAGTATTATGCCTATTTGTTGTACTTAATAAAACCATGATAAATACATCTTTGCTTGAATGTTAGTTTCAATATGTGTTGTGCAATCTTCTTGAGAAACTGTAGCCAAGTCTAATTAAATGCTTCCAATTAGAATTGTGTAGATAGGGAGGAAATTAATGACTTCATTTGTACTATTTGTTTATTTCATTGTCAGGCGTACTGGATATAATTGCAGTGCCATGGAGAAATCACCAAAATTATTTTTTGTTAAAGCTGTGCTATATACATTCACCACACTTGCCTCTCTCCCCTCAACTTTAAAAGCAAACACAACTTGCTAAAGAAAAGACTTGAGCAAATGATTTTCCTTTCAGAACGATTAATTTGAGAAGGAATGTATTGAACAATATATTTAGTGAGATTCAGAAGATATAATGCTACACACAGATGATTCAGAAAATATCTGGTTACAAATAGCAATAGCAATATCACTTACACTTATATACTGTTCCACAGTGCTTTACAGCCCTCTCTACACATTTCTACAGAGTCAGCATATTGCTTCCAACAATCTGGGCCCTCATTTTATTGACCTTGGAAAGGATGGAAGGCTGAGTCAACCTTGAGCTGGTTAAGATTGAATTCCATGCTGTGGGCAGAGTTAGCCTGCAATATTGTATTCTAGCCACTGCACCACCTATATCTATATTATAAAATACATTGTAGAAAAAAACATACAATCAGAAGACTGTGACTATATCATAAACTGGAAAGAAATATTACCTCCACACACAAACTATATTCATATCAATTCAAAGGTATATTAGAAAAAGCGATCCATATTCATGTTCACTTATGATCACATCATAGTCATGTCTGGAATAAGTTTATTTTTCAATTATAGCTTAAATACAAAAATTGTGGAATGACTGAATTGGTGGGGTCCAGTTAGGCCACTGAGTCCAATCCTACTCTGTCCAGGAATTCAGTTTGAAGCATCCACAACAGAAGTGTCACTACGTTTTTTTTTAATTTGTCTGTTCAGCTTCTAAACTAAGATTTGCAGGCAGGGCAGCTAGCCAGAGCCTGCTAGAACATTTGTTATATTGTCTCCATAGCAACTGTCTTGTGATTTCTGATTTACTGTGCATGCTTCAAAAGTTTTCTTCACTTCCTGTAACTTCCTTCTGTGATATATGCCTGTGAGTGCTAGTGCCGGCATATAGTTAGCTAGGTTTATTATTTTTGTAAATAAAAATATGTTTCTTAGATTATTTTCCGGGTTTTATTTATTCAAAGTTGACAGCAAAAGAAAAGCATGGACTATTATCTCTAATTAGCAGGGATGCTGTTTTTACGCCCTGACAAATGGTAGCAGAGGATGGTTTGATTAACGATGTTAAGACTTACAGCCTTAATGAATAATTTCATTCTTATAATAAATTATATTATTACTAATATTCAGTTGGAGTATTAGTAACTTACTTGCCAATATTTAAGGTCATCAGAAGGAATTTAGTCTTCTGGTCTATTCAGGAAGAGAATCTTATAGCAGCTGACTTATTAAAGAAGATTTGGAGCTTTTCAAAGATTCGCTCTCCATCATTTCCAAAGCCATGCTTGCTAACATTGTGAGAATGGACATTCAGAGTTAAAAGGACATTACCAAGGAGACAATTAATTGGGCTAAAATGCTTAAAAGGGATTGTGCAAGTGACTAATGGCTTTTTCCTAGGATGTTATATTTTCCTCCAGACAGCAGACTAAGGGTACATATACGTCCTCAAAATATTGTGATGGATCAATGAAGTTTATTACTGAAAAACATTTTTTTATTCATATTTATATGCCGCCCTTCTCCGGAGACTCAGGGAGGCTTACAATTTTTGGGATACAACCCAATGCGCTCAACAATAGCCTTCATTCCATTGTATATGCCTGCTTATTACTAAGCGGCATTTTTACAAAGTCAGCTTATTGCCCCCAACAATCTTGGGTCCTCAATTTACCTACCCCGAGAGGATGGAAGGCTGAGTCAACCTTGAGCCTAGTGGGATTTGAGCCTGCTCTAATTGCAGGCAGCTGGAATTAAGTGCTAGGCATTTAACAGCCTGCACCACCAAGGAGTAATAAGCAAAGTGAAATATTGTAGAATATTGTAGAAGAACACATAAAAATCCATGTTTAACATACCATACGGTGTTTTGATGCAACTCTTTTTGTGTGAAGTGGATGGTTGCTGTTGAAATTCAGAATGCGTGGAGTGTTGGTAGCCTTATGATAAACTGTGGTTTCTGGGCTTTCATCATCTTGGTAATTGACTATTTCTTCCTCCATTGTGAACTATATGTCTGGGAAGATGGAATTCCAGTGACTTAATTGCCAGTCATCAACTCTTTAATTTATATCTAAAAAGCTACACACAACAGGCACCACATAAACACTAAACACCACATAAACAGCCCAAAGCACACAGAGAAGTTCCCTGAGGAGGGGCTTCAGTATTAATTTAATTTAATTTAATTTAATTTAATTTAATTTAATTTAATTTAATTTAATTTAATTATGACATTTATATGCCACCCTATCTCCCTAAGGGCTCAGGGCGGCTTACAATACTAAAAAACATACAATACAAAAGTTAAAAATGAATTAAACCCAAGAAAATCTCATAATCATAAAAACTAAAACATTTAACACCCATTTAACCCCCCCCCCATCAGTCCAGGTAGGATAGTTGAAATAGCCAGGTTTTTAGGCCATGGTGGAAGGATCGGAGGTCTGGGGCCACCCGGAGCTCCAGGGGCAGCTGATTCCAGAGGGCGGGTGCCCCCACAGAGAAGGCCCTATTCCTGGGGACTGCCAGCCGTCACTGCCTAGATGACAGCACCACCAGGAGGCCCTGCTTGTGGGAGCGTACTGGGCGTTGGGAAGTCATTATCAGCAGCAGGGTTTCCTGCAAGTACCCTGGTCCAATGCCATGAAGGGCTTTATAGGTTAGCACCAGCACCTTTAATCTCACTTGGAGGGCAACCAGTAACCAGTGCAGCTCACGCAGGAGGGGTGTAACATGGGAGTATCGGGACCCTCCCATCACAATCCATGCCACTGCATTCTGGACAAGTTGAAGCCTCTGGGTGGTCCTCAAGGGCAGCCCCATGTAGAGACCATTGCAGTAGTCCAGACAGGAGATGACGAGTGCCTGAGTGATCATATGTAGGGCATCTCGGTCCAGGAAGGGTCGCACCTGCACCACCAGGTAAACCTGGGTGAATGCCCCCTGACCACGTCTCCCACCTGCTCCTCCAAACTGAGCTGTATATCCAGGAGGACACCCAATTTGCAAGCCCTATCTATGGGGGACAACACCTCTCCCGCATAGTTAGCGATGGAATTCTGGTACATACAGCCACTCAGTCTTGGTCAGGTTGAATCGGAATCTGTTCCTCCCCATCCAGACCTGCACTGCTTCCAGGCACCTGGACATCACTTCGAGGGCATCACTGGGTTGGTTAGGGGTGGAGATGAAGAGCTGGGTATCATCAGCATACTGATGATACCTCACCCCAAAACCACAGATGATCTCACCCAGCGGCTTAATGTAGATGTTGAACAGGAGGGGCAAGATGATCAACCCCTGGGGCACCCCACAAGTGAGGGCCCTCGGGGCCGACCTCTGCTGCCCTGCCAACACTACCTGCGTACGACCCAAGAGGTAGGAGGAGAACCACTGCAAAATGGTGCCCCCCACTCCCAACCCCTCGAGGCGTCGCAGTAGGATACCATGGTTGATGGTATCAAAAGTCGCTGAGAGATTTAATAGAACCAGGAAAGAGGAATGACCTCTGTCCTGTGCCCTCCAGAGATCATCCACCAGTACGACCAATGCTGTCTCCGTGCTGTACCCTGGCCTGAAACCCAATTGGTATGGGTCTAGGTAATTGGATTCCTCCAGAAACACCAGGAGCTGACAGGCCACTATGCTCTCAACAACCTTTGCCACAAAGCGAAGGTTGGAGACTGGACGAAAGTTGTTTAAATCAGCTGGGTCCAAGGCAGGCTTCTTGAGGAGGGGCCTCACCACCACTTCCTTCAAGGCAGAAGAAAAGGACCCCTCACTCAAGGAAGCATTTATAACTGCCTGGAGCCAGCCTTGTGTAACCTCCTGGGTGGCATATACCAGCCAGGAGGGGCATGGGCCCAACAAACACGTGGCAGCACTCAGCCTCCCCATGATTCTGTCCACCTCATTTGGAGTCCCAGAGTCAAACTCCTCCCAGATAATATTACTAAGACCAGTGGCCATATTCCCATCGGACTCTGCCCAGTCGGAGTCCAAGCCTGTCCAGATCCAAGCGATCTTGTCCGTCAGATGTTGACTAAACTCCTTGGCACATCCCTGCAGAAGGTCTTCCCCCTCCCTCTGGCTAAGGAGGGAATAGGAGATCCTGAACAGGGTGGCCGGGCAATTATCTGTGGACACGATGAGGGCGGAGAAGTAAGCACACTTCACCGCCCTCATTGCAGCAAGATAAGACCTAATATAGGTTCTTAGTTGCAATCGGTCAGATTCAGACTTGCTGGCCCTCCAACCGCTCTCTATGCCTCTCTTCCGCCGCTTCATTTCCCAAAGCTCCACAGAAAACCAAGGAGCCACTCGGGATCTGCGATGGATCAGAGGCCACAAAGGAACAACTTGGTCCAGTGCCCTGGCAGCAGCCCTCTGCCAGGCATCCGCCAGGACCTCCACTGAGCTGTGGGCAAAGGAGGTCAGAATAGACCCAAGTGCCGTCTGGAACCGCTCCGGGTCCATTAGGTGCCTGGAGCAGAACCATCTTATTGGTTCCACCTCCCAGCAACGAGGGGTGGTATGAGTCCAAAAGCTTGGAAAACAAAATCTCTGGTTCTGGTGACCGATCCAGATTGGGTCCTGCAACATTATCCTGGGACACATATATACATCTTCATTCATCAGGCATCTGAATCTAAAGTAGTACCAGTTTCCAGCAAAAACAAATCAAAACAAAACCTTGGACAATTACTGATTAAGAGAGAATGGATTCCATGACATCAAGCAAGCAGTGCTCTGTTGAAGATCTTTGACAGAAGAAGCTCCTTAATATTCTTCAGGCATGTTGCTGGTGAATGATTACTGGTAGAGGTAACTTTCTTAGTCTGTCTAGCAGTAGGCAACAGCATTCTGCTTGAACCTGCCACAGTGAGAAGGCTAAATAAAAGAAGAGGTGTGGTAGTAAGATTTAAAAAAAACTAATCCTAGCTTCAGGAGGCTGCAGAAGAATGGAAACTGTTATTTGCATTCTACTCATATATTATTTTAAAAGCTAGAGGTCATTCTTAAGTATAATCAACACAGTAACACAGTAAGCAACACAGTGCAATACATTATACATAATACATGAAATTAGTAATTACAGTGATTTCTATGCAAAAAGTTAAAGATCTATTCTTATTTAACAGATCATTGACTTTATGTTAAAGAAAAAAACCTATTTTGAATTTGGTGTGAGCTCATGTAAAGAATTATATTGCAAAAATACAGTGTACAGGTTCAGTAAAAAATGTGTCAGATTTCCTTTTGAAATATAAAGTTATTTTGGACATTGAGGCACAGTCCTACAACTTAATTAGACATTTTTTCTTGCAAAAGAAATTGTACATACTGTCTGTTAGGAAGCGTAAAGTGTCCTTGTAGCAATTGCCATGTGGAAAACTATTTTAGTTAGCTTTGGGAGAATGTAAGGTCGAGCGATATTTAATTTAAAAAAATGCAGACAGGAAAAGAAATTCAGTTTTAGAATTTTGTGTCATTCTGCTATAAAACTTTTTCTAAAGTTGTTGAACGTTACATATAAATTGCCACCACATATGGAAAAATGAGCAAACCTGATTATTATATTTCCAACATTTTTTAGAAAGCGAACTTGTCCAATTTAGTAATCAATATTGTAAAAATGTACCAGGGATAAACTATCTTAAAACAGTTTTCTCTAAATGTAATATTTGGTTTGAATTTAATCTTCTTCTTCCACTGAAATTTCCTTTGTTACATAACAGTTACTTCATTTGAATTCTTCATTCATTTAATCAAGTGGTACTTAATTTCTGAATAAAATTTGACTAACAGTTTAGAAATAAGACTCAGCAAATGCTATGAATGAGTTCTGTATTTCTACTGAAGAACATCAGGCTAGGGAAAAATGATATTGTAGATGGGAGACATATTTCTACAACATATTCTGACTCCAACAAACTATTCTATTCAGAATAGCTATATTCAGAATAACTAAATGTATCAAATACAGCTTTTACCAAAAAGACATATTTAGACCATTCGAGCATGTGTGAAGGTCTCTATAGATAGAGCTTTTAAGGATAAGCTAATAGCTTATTTATTGTTGAAATCAAAGAAACTTATCTGTGGCTTTTAACTCAGAACAAAGCCTATATCCTTTAAGATACAGGTATCTGAGAATAGCAATTTTCTTCAAGAGTTGGAAACTAATCAGACTCTTACATGAATAGCTTTCTTTTTAACTTTGTTGCATAGAAGTTCATTTTTCAGAACCATACTGTTATATTCTGTAAAATACTAATTTTGGTTACCAGCTGTGGGACGGGATAACCAAACTTGATCTATTTCATCCTCTTATCATAAAATCTTTAAAAAAACAGTTTTACTGACAATAAAAAGAACAGTTCCAACTACTGCATCAAAATATTATATCAACTAAGATTTCTAAATAACATAAATCAGATTTTGACCAATTTGGCTTAAACCTGTCAACATTGTCTAATCCTACTCCCTCCTCATAAAGCAAACATTACAAGAGAAAGATAAACTGTGACCTTTCATGGGATTTGGAAAGATATAAACTTGGATGGCATTTGGGATATGACTTTCACTGACCCACATCAATTTGTCTTTTATCTTCCCTTCACTCTTTCCTCAAATTTATTAAGATGGAAACAGATCCATGTTTTCAAGTGTTCAATTGCTTGTGCAATATTACATTAAGTGGAAATGAGATGTAATTTCAAGTACCAAAGGTTGGGGAAGGAATTCTTCTTTCTGATTACTCATTTTCTTTTCCCAGCATTTTCTAAGATTATTTATCCTGGTTTCATTTCTGGGAATTAATTCAAGAGCAAGTACATCCATATATACTCCAAGTGATGCCACAGAAAATGAGGTTATAAGAATTGCTTTAAAATAAAGGGTGTGTGACTGGATATCAGGAAGTGAAAATATCAATCATTAGGAGTATGCTGGAAATTTTTATTAGGAAAATAAGTAACTGATCTAAAGATTTAGAAACTAACATGGAAGTGCACAGATTTTGTTAACCTTTGCTTTCTAGGCTGACACTCTGTTTTACTTTTTTAATAAAAATTTTCTTTGAAGCTAAACCTTAAATTAGCCTTATTCACATCTACATTTTAATTTATTAGCAGCATTTAATTAGCTAAAACTAAGATTGATGTCATTCACAACTACCCTAAGTCATTCTCTTAGAGACAGACCCTACAAAGCTATCTGTCAATCAATGTCAGCAATATAGAAGCAACATCTTGACTTTGTAGGGCAGGGATTTCAAACTCACATCATCATGGCAGCATCACATGATGTATCGGGACTTTTTTCACCTTCACTAAACTGGGTGTGGGCATGGTCAGTGTGTGACACATCCAGCCTGCAGGCTGGGAGTTTGACAGTCCTGTTGTAGGGGGTAATATCCTATGTTGTTCAAGCCACCCAGTTAAAGCGATTATAGCTCTCTTCCTTTCCTCCCTCTAAAGAATTTAAATGCTTTCTTAGCTAAATCCCAAAAAATGTATTATTGAGATATGGTAGTTCGTTTTAGAAATTCCACCTGTCTATGAGGAAATTGACAGATTTTTTTTTTATAAAAAAGTTTTTTATTTTTGATACAAACATACAAACAGGACATACAAAACATAAAAACCATCTTCCATATATACATACAGTGTGTCAGTTGGTTACAAATCCTTTGTGTCATCCTTTCATATTAATCACTCACAATTTATCAAAAAGAAAATTTCTCATATTATCAATAAAACATTATGTATTTATCAATTATTACTTGTGTACAATTAAACTATTTATTTCATCATATATATGAGATATATTTTTAATCTAAAATTTATGTTATACTTTCATCCAATGGTTATATATATCAACATTATATTTTATATCAGCCTATTATATTTCTATTACAAAATTATATAGTCTATTGCATTACCAAGTCTTTTTATCCAACCATTGATAAAACAAATCCCATATCTTGTAAAATTGTTTATCTTCTTGTTCTCTAATTTCAAATGTCAATTTACTCATTTCAGCACAGTCCATAATTTTCCTAATCACTTCCTCCTGCATAGGTATTTTATCATTCTTCCAATTTTTGGCAAATACAATTCTAGCTGCTGTTAAAACATTTACAATCAAATATTTCAACTCTTTATTGTAGATATCTGGTATAATTCCCAATAAAAATATTTCTGGTTTCAAGTCTATGTGTTGTATCATTTTTCCAACCATATGTGGATTTTAGTCCAATATCTTTTGCATCCGAACAAGTCCACCACATATGGTAATATGATCCAGGTATCTGATGACATTTCCAACATTTATCTGATTTATTCTTAAACATTCTTGCAATTCTCGTCGGGGGTAAGTGCCACCTGTAAAACATCTTATACAAATTTTCTTTATAAGCAGTTGACATTGTCATTTTATAATTCTGGGACCATAATTTTTCCCATTTCTCTAGATCAATCCCATATCCAAAAATTTTCCCCCAAGCAATCATTGTTTCTTTAACTTGTTCCTCTTCCATTTTAATTTCTAAAAAATATCCATAAAGTTTTTTAATCACCTTTTCATCAGTACCCATCAATATTTTGTCTAGCTCAATCTGCTTGTTATAAATACCTTCTACTTTAATATCCTTATCAAATCTAGATTGTACTTGCAAATATGAAAACCAATTCATTTTATACCTTGTTCTTCCAACGCTTGCATAGATTTAAGTTCACCCCTTTCATTCAATATCTCACCATATCTAACTGTTTGTTCCTTTTTATATATTACTGAATATGAAAAGGCTTCAATAGTAGATATCCATATTGGAATGTTCAAGTAATGTTGTTTTTTAATATTCTCCCAGTTTAAAAACAAAGCTTCTCGAATATAATGTCTTCTAAAATAACCTTGTGTTTTAGGTCCCTTATACCAAAGGAATGCATGCCACCCCAATAACAAGTCATGTCCTTCTAGAGTCAATAATCTAGTATTCCTTAGTTTTATCCAATCTTTTACCCACATCAAATTTGCCGCCTGATAGTATAGTTCCCAATTGGGCAAAGCAAACCCTCCTCTTAATCTTGCATCCTGCAATAACTTAAGTTTTATTCTTGCTTTTTTGCCTTGCCATATATATTTCAACATCATTCGATTTAGGTCTTCGAAAAACTCTTTCCCTAATCTGATTGGAATCCCAAAAATGTATTATTGAGATATGGTAGTTCGTTTTAGAAATTCCACCTGTCTATGAGGAAATTGACAGATTTGATGGCTTTTCTGGATAAAGTTATTCCCAAATGAAAGACCTGAGTATGTTTCAAATTATTTTCCAAATGCTGGTGAATGTATCAAACCTGACAGAAACCCTTAAGCAGCGATTATCTCATCATTCACTTTGTAAAGGCCAGTTTTCTTATATCATCACCTGGGAATCTGTAAATACCCAAAGGAACAGCTTGCAAAATCAACATGATTTTTGAAACAATCTTTGTGATATTGTGTGTGTGTTTGAATTCAGTTAAAATAAAGGGAAATGATTCTTACTCCTTGATGTAAATCTGTTGCCTGGTTCATACAAACTCATCAACACCTGTAATCTATTTCAAAGAAACTCCCCTGAATGTAGATACTTTGCATATCATTAGCTTAGCTATTTTCTTCAACATCTCCAAGTACAAGCAAGAAAGTTGCTTGTACAAAATCCTGAGAATTGCCAACTGTCACTGAAGTATGAAGCATTAAACTATATTTATTTTATTTATTTATAGAGACTTTTTTGATGCTCCAGTTGAAAGCTACTCTGAGCAGTTTATGGTGCAGTATGCAGTAACAGGATTAGCACATAAAATAGTATATAGATTAACATTTTTAAAATAAAGCAGACAACAAAGCTATTTCTCTAGGAGGTATCATATTTCACATAATCCCCCAAAGGACCTTTCCAGAATCCCAGCAATGTTGGGGCCACTCATATCTCTCACTAAATCATTTAATCTTTTCTTGAATGTTAGTTGTTAAGTTTGCATGAAGAGTCAGACGCGAAGAGGTTCAGTGAAGAGTTTATTAGTGACTACAGCTCGAATGGACCCGACTTGGCTGGGCTACGGCTGCTTCTTATAGCCAGCAGCCGTAGTTGCCAGCCAATCAGAGTGCAGGGTTTTTCCCGCACTATTTAAACCAATCCTATTTGACATTTTACAAGAACAATTCAAAATAAACCAATAACATTCAAACCTACATACATAACATTAGTGACAGTAAGCAACCTGGCACCAGTGGTAGTTAAATTAATAGACAAGTGGAATGTAAAAGAAAACAACTTTATCACTGCATAGGAATGGAAAAATGGGGTCTTTCAGCTGGGCACACACTAAGCTCACGCAGCGATGCATGGAACTGGGAAACAATTCATCAAGATCAGATCAGACAGATCTGGCAGCAACCAGAGGTAAGGACTTTACCGCTAATTGCAATGCAGCAAGTCACGTTTGATCCATAATCTAATACTAATTTGTTAGGTCATTTAATGACTTGAGGTGATGTGGAAAGGAAAGTGTGATAGAAGCTGATGGCAAAGGATAAATAGAACAAGCACTATCAATCTCTGTGGGGAGATCTCACCATCCAGATTCTCACTGTGTCATGAAGCTGTCTTCTGCAATAACCCAGATTAAGTTCAGGTAACTCAATCATAGACAGGAATTATGTAAGTGAGTATGAGTAAGTGAACATGTGTCTGGTTTTCTCTCCCAAGCTTTGAAATCAATAAAGTCTTATTATTGTTGAATTTCAGTGTCTTCTGTTGTTTATTTCATAAGATTAGGCTACCTTCCAAAGATTGAGAGCTGCCTCCCACATAACACTAATGTTTTAGCTGGGTGTTATAGAAAGTACAAGCTATGGTGTTAAGGAAAAACAAGGGCTATTTCCTTGGAGATAACTTCCAATATAACAGCAAGTCGTTTCACATAAGGTGAGCAGATACCCACTCTTGTGGTTATTAATGTCAATTCTTAGGGTTTGATACTCCCTTCACACTCTTATTAGATTGGCAATCTCAAAGTCCACAGCAGGAAGCTTGAATTGCACCCAGAAATCAATTGGTAAACAGTGCAGCAATCAAGTAGAGATATTACATTTTACTGCATTCTGTACTAATTATATCTTCAAGGGGAGCCCAATGCAGAGTGAGCTGTACTAAATCTATCTGAAAGTTGCCTCAGACATGAGTGACCATCATCAGGGCCTTCAGTAATATTGGAGAATCCCCATTCAAAAGAGATGGTGGTTAAAAATGTGATGAACAAACAAACAAAGGCTTATTCCAACATTGTCAGAAAGAAGCTTGCTTGTCTAAAATTATTGATCGATGCTGAGTTTTTTACATCCAAAAATCTTGCCAGACTGAGGGCTCTACTATTTATATCTACAATATACTCCTTGAACTATTAGAGAGTGAGATTGTCTTCACACTGTTTCCCTCACACAAAATATCTGGGCTGAGTTGCCTCTTCTTCTCCTCTGGAATGCATACCCTCCTTCCTTGAATCCATCTCCTTGCTACATTCCATCACATCCATTAATTACAATATAAAAAAAGTATCAGTAAGTGCAGGTAGTCCTTGTCTTATGACCACAGTGGAGCCCAAAATTTCTGTTGCTAAGTGAGACATTTTAAAATGAGTTTTGACCCACTTTATGACATTTCTTGCCACAATTGTTAAGTGAATTGCTACAATTGTTAAATTAGTCACATGGTTGTTAAGTGAATCTGGCTTCCCCATTGACTTTGCTTGTCAGAAGTTCACAAAAGGTGATCACATGAACCCAGGGTATCGGTCATAAATATTTTGATCATGTGACCATGAGGATGCTGCAATTGTTGTAAGTGTGAAAAATGGACAGAAGTCACCTTTTTCAGTGCTGTTGTAACTTTGAATGGTCACTAAATGAACTGTTGTAAATTGAGGACTACCTGTATTTTTCAAACCTTGCTTTGATCCAAAGCTTTTCAAGTATCAGCCTTGTCACTATTTTTTCTGTGCTATAATTTAGGCATGGAACATATGAAATACATTGTTGAGTGATGTCCCTTGAGAATACAGAACTTAAAATGCTGATAATTTCCCTTCCCAGTGCTTTTCAAGTGACCTTTCATCATGATCTTATGTCTGTTCAGGAATTTCATGGGGTTTAATAAAAAACAAAATAGGGATACAAATTAATAGCTACTGTAAGTGGAATTGCCATTTACTTTTACAGGGAGTGCCATTTCTAATAACCTGTAGTGTTTTCTAATGAATGGATGTCTTGGCAGATTAACACTTCCAAGAAACAGGAATAGATTGGGCTGGGGGCTGTTACTTCCTTCAAATTCAAACTCCTAAGCAGGGGGTTGGACTAGAAGACCTCCAAGGTTCCTTCCAACTATTCTATTCTATTCTGTTCTGTGTCTGTGCTGTGCTGTGCTGTGCTGTGCTGTGCTGTGCTGTTCTATTCCATTCCTTCCCCCATACCTTTTTAAATAAAAAGAAAAAAAACCCTGAAGATTTCAATACAACACATATATTTTTCAGTTCTTTCAGCATTTGCAGCAATGAAATCACAAGCTGCCTCATTGAGAAGGTTCTATAAATTTGATTCCTACTCACTTCCAAGAAACGGGCCTGTTTGAGATGCTCAGTTTTTATCTGAAAACAAACCCTGAGAATCAACTCTAATGTGACAGCCCAGTTCTCAAAAGCAAGCACGGTATGTCATGAAAGGCTTGGAAGCTGCTGCACAGATGAAGATGCAACTTTTCATTTCTTAAGAAAAGAGAGGAGATGAGGCATTTCAAAGCCAGTATGCTTTGCTAGTGGCAAGCCTGCCCATTTCAAAAGTCAATCCTTCTGTGAAAAGGGATGTTGTAATAGCTTGCCAAAATATCCCAGGGTGTAATGGCTAAACAAAAGGGTATCTGGGATGAGATTGTAAAGAAAACAGATTTATCATCTAGCTCATCTGTTTGTCGTTTTTGCCTGCGCTGGGTGCCAGTGACATATTGTCAGACTGTGGGTAGTCACCAGGTGTGTCAGGCAGGGGGAACCTAACATGTGCATTTCATAAGTCCTGCAGGTTGGTATTGTTAGCATTTTTTGGAATGGGGACAAGTAGAAATGAAGGCATATATTCTCACCGAGGGAAGCAAGCTTGGGAAGAAAGCATTAGCTTGTCAAAATAAAGTCAGATTTCTTTGAAGTCCTTCATTCTCATTGTTCACTCAGAATGAGAGTGAGAGCATGCACGAATGGTTGCTGAGCACTTTGAGCTTTTGCTATTAATCAGAATTACAGAAACATCTGTCTTAAATGGCTCTGTACTGATCTCTTGAAGGCACCCTGGTGGAAATGTATCTGCATCACACCAAAGAGGCCAGGTGTGTCTCCTAAACATCTGGGAACCATTGATTAAAATGTCTTGTTCTAATCTTGCAACAAACAAAGGGCATAACAGGCATATGTAAATAGCTCTTAGATTGCAGAATAACAGAGTTGAAAGGGATCTTGGAAATCTTCTAGTCCAACCCCTTGCTCAAACAGGAGTCCCTATACCATTTCAGACAGATGGTTGTCCAACCTCTTCTTATGAACCTCCAGTGTTGGAGCATCCACAACACATGGAGGCAAATTGTTGTACTGATTAATTATTCTGTCAGGAAATTTCTCTTTAAAGGGAGACAGCATAGCAAACACCTTAAGTTAGTGGGGGACAGGGATGCATGACACATCAACTGACCAGAATTTCTTCCAGGTTTTTATTTTGTGTTTTTTTTTTTCTTTTAACATGTAACATTTTTTCTTTTGACATCTAACACTGATGATGTTACCTAGTTTGCAAGAAAATGTCTGCAAGAAAACAATTGCTCTCAGACAGCACCAAGGACTTCTCACCCAAGGACTACAAATATTCTCCTTTATTGATCTAACCTTTGTGTTAGCTTGGTCAGCATATTTTTAGGGCTATTTAATTGAAAGAGCAAAAAAGATCACTATTATTACTAGATTTCTGATTTTTTATCTCCACTTTTAGTATTTTCCTTCTTTATCCAAGCTCTGCTCTTTTTTTTAATGCATGAAGGCTTGAATTTGAGGGAAAGAACTATGACCCATTATATGTATATGTACACTTGTGTGAGTGAGGTCACATACATCAGTCTTAGTTTTGAAGATCTAGATTTAAAGAAAATGAGTACCATATTTTTTGGACTATAAGATTATTATTATTATTATTATTATTATTATTATTATTATTATTATTATTATTAATTCGATTTGTATGCCGCCCTACTCCCTAAGGACTCAGGGCGGCGAACATTAAAAACAGAGCAAATTTACAATAAAAAACAATTAAATAAAACAAGTCAAATACATTAAAACATTAAGAAAAGATTAAAAAACCCTAACCCCCCCCCAGGTCATTCCAGGCCGGCCTGTTGAAACAACCAGGTCTTCAGGTCTCGGCGGAAGGAGCGGAGGTCAGGGGCCAAACGGAGATCCACGGGGAGCTGATTCCAGAGGGCAGGCGCTCCCACGGAGAAGACCCTAGCCCTGGGAACTGCCAGCCGACAATGCCTGACCGACGGTATCCAAAGGAGGCCCCTCCTATGGGAGCGAACAGGGCGATCAGAAAGTGATGCTGGCAAGAGGCGTTTCCACAAGTACCCTGGACCCAAGCCATTTAGGGCTTTGTAAGTTGTTACTAACACCTTGAAGGTAACCTGGTAGACAACTGGCAACCAATGCAAGTCGCGCAGTAGGGGTGTAACATGGGAGTATCGGGACACTCCCATCACAGACTGCGTGGCCGCATTCTGCACCAGCTGTAACCTCTGGGTCATCTGCAAGGGCAGCCCCATGTAAAGAGCATTGCAGTAGTCGATTCTGGAGGTGACGACCGCATGAGTGACCATTCAAAGGGCATCTCGGTTCAAATAAGGGCGGAGCTGGCGAACCAGCCGAACCTGGGCAAAAGCCCCCTGGCCACAGCTCTCACATGCTCCTCCAAACTGAGCTGTGAATCCAGGAGGACACCCAGATTCCTCGCCCTATCCACTGGGGGCAACACCTTTCCCCATGACCAAAGATGGTACATTCAATGAAGACCGAGATGCTGGTAGGAACAGCCACTCAGTCTTGGTCGGGTTGAGCTGGAGCCTATTACTCCCCATCCAGACCCGTACCACCTCCAGGCACCGGGACATCACAGAGAGAGCATCACTGATGTGGTCTGAGGTGGAGATATAGAGCTGGGTATCATCAGCATATTGATGATACCTCACCCCAAAGCCTCGGATGATCTCGCCCAGCGGTTTCATGTAGATATTAAACAGGAGAGGCAAGAGAATGGACCCCTGGGGCACCCCACAAATGAGGGGCTTTGGGGCTGACCTCTGCCCCCCTGCCAACACCGACTGCGAGCAGCCCGAGAGGAATGAGGAGAACCACCGCAAAATGGTGCCCCCCACCCCCAATCCTTGGAGCCGCTGCAGAAGGATACCATGCTTGATGGTATCGAAAGCCGCTCAGAGATCTAACAGGACTGGGACAGAGGAAAAACCCCTGTCCCGAGCCCTCCAGAGATCATCCATCAGTGCGACCAATGCTGTCTCCGTGCTGTGTCCGGCCCTGAAGCCCAATTGATACAGGTCTAAATAATCAGCTTCCTCCAGGAACAAGGGGAGCTGCTGAACCACCACGGTCTCAACAACCTTCGCTAAAAAGTGAAAGTTGGAGACTGGACGATAGTTATTCAAAATGGCTGGGTCCAAGGCAGGATTCTTGAGGAGGGGCCTCACCACTGCCTCTTTCAAGGCGGCAGGAAAGACTCCCTCACTCAAGGAGGCGTTGACAATTGCCTGGAGCCAGCCGCGTGTAACCTCCCTGGAGGCATACACCAGCCAGGAAGGACACAGGTCCAATAAACACGTGGTGGAAGGCAGCCTCCGCATGATCCTGTCCACCTCATCAAGGGAGACCGGGTCAAACTCAACCCAGATAGAATCAACCAGACCCATCGCCACCCCATCATCAGACCCCTGCCAACCAGAGTCCAAGCCGGCACAAATTCGAGCGACCTTATCCACCAGATGTGAACTAAATTCCTCTGCTCTGCCCTGCAAAGGGTCATCCCCCTCCCTCAATTGGAGAAGGGAGCAGGTCACCCGAAACAGGGCCGCAGGGCAATAATCAGCGGACTCAATCAGAGCGGAGAAGTAAGCACGCCTTGCCGCCCTAATCGCTCCCAGGTAGGTCCTAATATGGGCTCGCAACTGGACACGGTCGAATTCGGAGTGGCTAGTCCTCCACCTGCTCTCCAGGCATCTTCTCCAGACCATAAGAAGCACCTAAGAAAAAATAGTTTTTTGCCTCCATGCATCCTGCTTTTGCCCTCCCCAGCATCCAGAAGCACTCTGCAGGCCAAAAACATGCCCATTTTAGCTTCTGGAGGCCTCCACAGGTCCCATTTTTGCCCTCCCTGGCATCAGAGAGGACGAAAACAGGATGTGTGGAGGCTTTGGAAGGCCAAAAATGGGCCCATATTCACTCTATAAGATGCACAGACATTTCCACCCACTTTTTTGGGAGAAAAGTATGTGTCTTATAGTATATATATGCCTAGATATATACAGTATACCTATATCAAGTAGAAGGAGGTATGTCTTTGGGATGGCTATAAGAATCCTTAAAGTTAGACCAGACTAGTTAAAGTTAAAATTTGCTTGGACGATGAGAAGGTTGGGGAGGAACTTGGGCCAGTTCTGGAGTCTGGGGAAGCCTCTGTTGGATGCTCTGCATCAGAAGCAGAGATAGAGGCAGGGCCATCCAACATTTCCCAGCCACCGGAAAGGCAGCTATCTTTGGAGACTGAGATAAGTGGGGAGGAAGAACTGCTGGGGCCTGTTCCAGATGCACGAATGTGTATCTTTGAGGAGAGGGAACAGCTAAGGACTAGGGTCAACTTGCAAGGCACATATGGACACTGAATAGCCCCTCCTTGGCTGGGGAATAAATAGAAGGAAAAGAGGAGTGGTGGTTGTGGGAGACAACCTTTGGATTTCTGTTGGAAGACTTGCTCATCGTGGTTCGTGCCTCAGAGACTGCTTGCTGGAATTTAATTTTCAGGTTTGCAGCTGGAAGCTCCCTGCCTGGAAATTATCCCAAGGAAATGATAAGATCTGTACTTCAGTTAACCCTTGGAAGGATTATTGCCTGGATTTTTCCATGTGTGAATGACAGTAATTCACAGTAGCTAAATAAAGAGAGGTTTTTTGGAACCAGGTGTCTGTTTATTGGTTCTGGGTCAGAACCCTGGCAAGTCTAAATGCACTCCCTCCTTCCCTTTAATCTTTATGACAACTAGGGAGGATGTTGTTTGAGATGCTTATTAGGATCTAATTTGTACCTCAAACTCAGATTTCTTTTATCTGACCAATCGCTCTCCCCTTCCAATTCCTCAAGGTTATAACTTCTGGCTATTGCATCTATAAAAACTATTGGGAACTTCAAGCCACAAGCTGGTCCATCCTTGGATTGATGGATTCATGTTGGCCTTATCTCCAATGCTTCATGGGGTATTGTGATGATCTCAGAACTAACTTCTACAGAAGAGTTTGAGAATAAGGAGAAGAACTGGGGTCAAAATATATAATTTTGTCACTCTTGACTAAATCGCCAAATTCCATATTGCTGATTGGTGTTTCAAGCTTAATGAGTTAAAAACTACCATCTGTTCCATTCTGTAGCAGTTACCTTGTTAATAAGATATTTGGCAACAGTTTTGTTTTGTCTTTTTTTTTACAGAAGTAAATAATACATTACTTAAAAGCCTTTCCTTTATTAGAGTTAAATTCAAAGGAATGCTGTTTTCAGGCTACCATAGACATGCACTACATATTTTGCAGTAAAGGCAATATTACAATGCATTTTGATTTTGTTTTTGAAACAGCCTGAAAAATCAAAATATAATGTCAACAATAAAGCAGGCTATCCAATAGTGGTTCGTAATATTAAAGGAATGTTGTGGATATACTCAAGCACACCTGACAGCTGCAAACACTTTCACACAGTAAAACACTTTTTCTGAAATCTATCTCCACTTAAGCTGTCATTGCATCTGGCTCACAAATCTGGGCGATCACTCTGTTTTAGCTAAGAGAGATGGGCTCTTTGCTACCATCTAATGGTTGTTAAGTTGCTAGATCAATAGAAAAATGGATGGAGAGTTCAGATCTTTCAAGTATCTTTTCAGTATGTATCTCTACTGATGTTTGGTGGTGGTTTTGCATTAGGAAGTGGCGTTCAATTTACAGCCATGGAAAACAGCCAATTGTTGCCCTGATAGTGTCATGTTATAGCTCTATAAAGATAAAAACATGGCAGACTATTCTTCTGGAATGGCATTCAAATATGAAGATGGCATGATGTATGGCAACATATCTTCCTCCTCTTGTTGGGATCAAAAAAACAGGATAGAGAGATAATGGTATAAAGCTAGCCTTACCACAATGGTTACCCAAGAACTCCTTTTCTCTTTTGGAGGGTTCTCTGCTCATTAGTTCTCTCTCTTGATTTTCTTTTAAAATTCAAGTTTAATTTCAAATTGAATTTTCTAATTTCTTTTCAAATTCCCCATGCAACCTGAAATTTGTCTAATTTTTCATCCTGTCTTCTTCCCTGTCGACATTGTATTTCATTTTTTTTATCTTGCTTACAGATATGTCTTTATTTTACTTAGCCTTTGTTTATGTATCTCTCCTACAAATTATTAATTTCTTTCTTTGTGTGTTTCTCTCTCTCTGTGTGTGTGTGTATGTGTGTATCATGCAATACCCTACTTTGCTTCTGGTTTTCTCTTCCCCAGGTCCATTTTGCCTGCCTTAATAAGAGGGATATATATTGACATTTTATGGAGTATAGTCAAAGGAGACTGAAGGTTTGAAGGGTGGGGACAGAACTCAGTCCAATAAAATTATTGTGACCTTTGATGATTCTTTAGAATAATGCATGAAATAACATTGCTGTCTAATATCTACTGAAAAGAACTGCAGGTGTGCGATTAAAGGGAAAACTCTCAGTTTGAATCAACTCTTCCATGTTCCTTTTTAGCTTTATTGGTGGATGACTCAAATCAGGTTTTCATTGAATTTTTGGGGTCATTTGAATCTGAGACCAAAAAGTGGAAAAAAAAAAAAAGAAGGTAAGGAAAGAAAATGAGGCATTATAAATCTAGCACCCTCACTGTGCTCTTACTGAGATCTTTTAAATATATAAAAGAAGTGGAAAGTATCAGGATTAATCTCCTCATGTTATGACATAATTAAAGTTATGTATCATTTACCTCATTTTTGGTTGTGATGAGGGTTTTTTTAAAAAAGAGTGGTTAATAAAATTGTGGGTAGATAGTGCTGTGCAAGGAACCAGGATGCTATTTGAGAATTAAGTATAGAGAAAAATCAGTGGTACCAAAGCCTGCCCCCACAAAAAAAAGATAGTATGCTTTATAAAAATGTACTTCTGTATTGTTTCTATACTCACTGTATCCATTAGATCAGTGGTCCCCAATCTTTGCGGTTTGGCAATCCAGTTGGGGAGGAGAGTGGAACTAGCCTGAGTGAGTGGCAGGCTGGAGTACATGCACACAGTTTGACTTGTGAGAGTGGCAGGCCAGTGCACATGCACATGCGCACGCAACTCGACTTACACAAGGAGCTGTGCATGTATGTGTGCACACCAGCCTGCCACTAGCATGAGTTGAGCTGTGCCATACCAGCTTGCCCGCTCATATGGCCCAGTTCAAATGGGTCATGGCCCAAAGGTTGGGGACACCTGCATTAGATAACTGAATAATAATTTTCCCCTTTTGGGGGAAAATATTGATTTGGAAACAATATCCCAACAAGATAAAAATAAACTGTCATAAATATTGAATTACAGAGGCACTTTGATGAAGGAAATCCAAATTAAGGAATATAGGGTCATTAAAAGGGAATTTTAATTATTGAATTATAGAAGCACTTTGATCTATGAAATGAGGGAAAGACATCAAACGAGGTGAACTTCTAATGGAATGGTACATACCCTATATGGACTTATTGACACCTACATTACTAGAGATCCATAATCAATCATTTATTCTTTTTATAGTTCCTTTATAATTTTATGAGGCTTACATTACAGCAATATTAAATCTGAGAGAGATCCACCTGGATGTGGATGCTTTAGATCAATATCTTTGCTTAATGTGGATGCTAATTTTTGTTTGTATGTATGTTACTTATTATTGTGGCTTTTAGATTTTAATCTGTTGTAAATTGTGTGCCAATCGGGGGAGGTGAGGAGCTTGGTGGCTATATCAGTTAATGTAATTGATAAATAAAATATTAACTGCAACACTAACCAAAGCTTCAGTAAAGCTTCTGTGATTCTGTAATTCATCCACTTCAATCTGGACTTATAAAAACTGTCATCTGACAATAACCACCCTTATAATTTAAGTATCATATCAGATAAATTCGAATCAGATATTTTAATTTTGTGGACACTGAAAAATCCTTTGATACAGTCCAGATTATGAACTGCAGTCTAGGAAGATATGGGTTTCCACCCATCTTCCCATGCAACTTACAATTGGTACCTTTTCAAATGGATATAGTGATTGTGAACATTTTATCTTCCAGCCTCTCAAGTTATATAGCAGTACCGCTCAGAGATGTCTCGCCTCCATTAATTTTCCATTTGATTCTTGAACTATTCATATATTAGACAGTCTCAAGAAATTTAGGGTGTGGAGGTAATCAACATTGAAAATAAATTGTTTTTGTATGCTCATAACATTATGCTTTCCTTGATAATTATGCAATGTAATTGCCAAAGTTTATTGAGTTGGGCAGCAGGAATTCACAGCATGCAACCCTATGAGTTATTTTGTGTGATCTGTGACAGTTCAAAAACTTACGCCACTGCTGAAACCCAATCCCTGCTGGGTTGGCTCTAAAGGCCCCTGTGGTCTGCTTTGCTGTTCTGTCTTGCTGCTTTGTCTGAGCTGGCATGTGATGACCACATAGGCACACAAAGCAAACATTGCTGGTGACATCATGATTCCATGCTAGTTTCCACCAGGAGGAGTCCATGGGAACAACACAGAGACAAGGCATAGGACAATAGCAAGATTGTCTTCATGATGGTATGATATTTTATGAGATAACCTATTTTTCTTTTAATAAATTGTCAATATATCATCCTCATTGACAAAAACATGTGGAGTAAAAATGGATTTTCCAAGATAAGTGGAAATATAATATTTGGTAACAGAGATGAAAAATAAAATAAAATATTTTGTTTGCAACTATGTTTTATTCTAAAGGTTGTAATGTGTGGATATTATGTGACAATATTATTGAGAGCTATAACTGGCAAAGTGCAGGATGACAAGTTCAGCAACTGAACTTGTAAAACAAATATTATTTGTTTGATGTCCCCCCCCCGCAAATATCAAGGAGTTAAGGAAGGATTCAGAAGTATTGTCATGAGTGAATTGAACAATCTTGGCATGCCACTTACTGTTCCTGCTCTTGTAACATTTTACATAACGAAGCACTGTATGAGAAAATTATACAAATGAACCAAGTAATGGATGACTGTTGTTAAAAAAATAATTAATTTTCATGTTCAAGGGTCTCAGTCATAAGCAGCTTATGGATAGAAAATATGGGAAGTTGCTGTGTTATAGTGTAGTTAGATGGACTGAGCCAACAAATGTGCTAAGAGGTTCTTATTTTATTTTACTTAATGAAAAACAAGACTTTTCATCTGCTACTGATTTTTAATTTTAATTTGGATTTAATTTGGATCTGACAAATACCATGGGTCACCTGAAAAAAAAAAACTCAGATTAAAAAGCTATTTATTAGAGAAATACATGACAGTTGTCAATTCACCTTGGACCAAAGTTGAGTTTTTCTTTGTCATGGCACCTGCCATTGCAACAGTATCACACCCCCAAATCCACATGCCATAAACATTTTAAAATAAATAATAAACAAATCAAATAGTAAAGCTTTTTTGGGTGAACAATAAAGCTTCCTGTTGAAATAGTGGCTCATTTCTCAGCCTAATGTGATTAGGAAATGGCTAAACCACAGTGCTTAAAATAATAACCTGGGCCGAAAACAGATGTTTAAATAAGTGTGAAACGGAAAGAGGAAGATGTGTAATCATGCATAGTGTGAAAAAGTAAAACAAACAAACAAACAAATAAATAATTGAGTACAAATCCATACAGCAATGCCAAAATATTATGGATTAATCTATATACAGGTGAAAATGAAAAATTAGAATATCGTGCAAAGTTCATTTATTTCAGTAATGCAACTTAAAAGGTGAAACTAATATATGAGATAGTCTCATTACATGCAAAGCAAGATAGTTTCAAGCGTGATTTGTCATAATTGTGATGATTATGGCTTACAGCTCATGAAACCCCAAATCCACAATTTCAGAAAATTAGAATATTGTGAAAAGGTGCAATATTCTAGGCTCAAAGTGTCCTACTCTAATCAGCTAATTAAAGCCATAACACCTGCAAAGGGTTCCTGAGCCTTTAAATGGTCTCTCAGTCTGGTTCAGTAGGAATCACAATCATGGGAAAAGACTGCTGACCTGACAGTTGTGCAGA
>CM019149.1:54477191-54551160 GCA_009733165.1 Naja naja | reverse complement strand
GACAGGACGATAGTTATTTAATACAGCTGGGTCCAGTTTCAGTTTCTTTTTTTTAAAGTTTTTTTATTTTTGATACAAACATACAAACAGGACATACAAAACATAAAAACCATCTTCCATATATACATACAGTGTGTCAGTTGGTTACAAATCCTTTGTGTCATCCTTTCATATTCATCACTCACAATTTATCAAAAAGAAAATTTCTCATATTATCAATAGAACATTATGTATTTATCAATTATTACTTGTGTACAATTAAACTATTTATTTCATCATATATACGAGATATATTTTTAATCTAAAATTTATGTTATACTTTCATCCAATGGTTATATATATCAACATTATATTTTATATCAGCCTATTATATTTCTATTACAAAATTATATAGTCTATTGCATTACCAAGTCTTTTTATCCAACCATTGATAAAACAAATCCCATATCTTGTAAAATTGTTTATCTTCTTGTTCTCTAATTTCAAATGTCAATTTACTCATTTCAGCACAGTCCATAATTTTCCTAATCACTTCCTCCTGCATAGGTATTTTATCATTCTTCCAATTTTTGGCAAATACAATTCTAGCTGCTGTTAAAACATTTACAATCAAATATTTCAACTCTTTATTGTAGATATCTGGTATAATTCCCAATAAAAATATTTCTGGTTTCAAGTCTATGTGTTGTTGTATCATTTTTTCCAACCATATGTGGATTTTAGTCCAATATCTTTTTGCATCCGAAGTCCACCACATATGGTAATATGATCCAGGTATCTGATGACATTTCCAACATTTATCCGATTTATTCTTAAACATTCTTGCAATTCTCGTCAGGGGTAAGTGCCACCTGTAAAACATCTTATACAAATTTTCTTTATAAGCAGTTGACATTGTCATTTTATAATTCTGGGACCATAATTTTTCCCATTTCTCTAGATCAATCCCATATCCAAAATTTTTCCCCAAGCAATCATTTTTCTTTAACTTGTTCCTCTTCCATTTTAATTTCTAAAAAATATCCATAAAGTTTTTAATCACCTTTTCATCAGTACCCATCAATATTTTATCTAGCCCAGTCTGCTTGTTATAAATACCTTCTACTTTAATATCCTTATCAAATCTAGATTGTACTTGCAAATATGAAAACCAATTCATTTTATACCTTGTTCTTCCAACGCTTGCATAGATTTAAGTTCACCCCTTTCATTCAATATCTCACCATATCTAACTGTTTGTTCCTTTTATATATTACTGGATATGAAAAGGCTTCAATAGTAGATATCCATATTGGAATTTTCAAGTAATGTTGTTTTTAATCTTCTCCCAGTTTCAAAACAAAGCTTCTCGAATATAATGTCTTCTAAAATACCCTTGTGTTTTAGTTCCCTTATACCAAAGGAATGCATGCCACCCCAATAGCAAGTCATGTCCTTCTAGAGTCAATAATCTAGTATTCCTTAGTGTTATCCAATCTTTTACCCACATCAAATTTGCCGCCTGGTAGTATAGTTCCCAATTGGGCAAAGCAAACCCTCCTCTGTTCTGTCTCCCCTTCCCTTCCCCAGAAGGTAAGGAACTTGGCAGCAACACTCGCACAGAGTCACGCTGGCCTGTCTCCAAAAGTCAATTACTACAGCCGATAAGAGTCTTGGCAATCACACACGTTCTGACTGCTTAGTTCAGAGCTGACAAGGAACGGACTACTCACTGAGCCAGAAGGGATGATTTATTCCCAAAGTCCATAAACCAAAGAAAACCAGAATGTTTCAAATTATTTTCCAAATGCTGGTGAATGTATCAAACCTGACAGAAACCCTTAAGCAGCGATTATCTCATCATTCACTTTGTAAAGGCCAGTTTTCTTATATCATCACCTGGGAATCTGTAAATACCCAAAGGAACAGCTTGCAAAATCAACATGATTTTTGAAACAATCTTTGTGATATTGTGTGTGTGTTTGAATTCAGTTAAAATAAAGGGAAATGATTCTTACTCCTTGATGTAAATCTGTTGCCTGGTTCATGCAAACTCATCAACACCTGTAATCTGTTTCAAAGAAACTCCCCTGAATGTAGATACTTTGCATATCATTAGCTTAGCTATTTTCTTCAACATCTCCAAGTACAAGCAAGAAAGTTGCTTGTACAAAATCCTGAGAATTGCCAACTGTCACTGAAGTATGAAGCATTAAACTATATTTATTTTATTTATTTATAGAGACTTTTTTGATGCTCCAGTTGAAAGCTACTCTGAGCAGTTTATGGTGCAGTATGCAGTAACAGGATTAGCACATAAAATAGTATATAGATTAACATTTTTAAAATAAAGCAGACAACAAAGCTATTTCTCTAGGAGGTATCATATTTCACATAATCCCCAAAGGACCTTTCCAGAATCCCAGCAATGTTGGGGCCACTCATATCTCTCACTAAATCATTTAATCTTTTCTTGAATGTTAGTTGTTAAGTTTGCATGAAGAGTCAGACGAAGAGGTTCAGTGAAGAGTTTATTAGTGACTACAGCTCGAATGGACCCGACTTGGCTGGGCTACGGCTGCTTCTTATAGCCAGCAGCAGCCAAATCAGAGTGCAGGGTTTTTCCCACTATTTAAACCAATCCTATTTGACATTTTACAAGAACAATTCAAAATAAACCAATAACATTCAAACCTACATACATAACATTAGTGACAGTAAGCAACCTGGCACCAGTGGTAGTTAAATTAATAGACAAGTGGAATGTAAAAGAAAACAACTTTATCACTGCATAGGAATGGAAAATGGGGTCTTTCAGCTGGGCACACACTAAGCTCCGCACTGCGATGCATGGAACTGGGAAACAATTCATCAAGATCAGATCAGACAGATCTGGCAGCAACCAGAGGTAAGGACTTTACCGCTAATTGCAATGCAGCAAGTCACGTTTGATCCATAATCTAATACTAATTTGTTAGGTCATTTAATGACTTGAGGTGATGTGGAAAGGAAAGTGTGATAGAAGCTGATGGCAAAGGATAAATAGAACAAGCACTATCAATCTCTGTGGGGAGATCTCACCATCCAGATTCTCACTGTGTCATGAAGCTGTCTTCTGCAATAACCCAGATTAAGTTCAGGTAACTCAATCATAGACAGGAATTATGTAAGTGAGTATGAGTAAGTGAACATGTGTCTGGTTTTTCTCTCCCAAGCTTTGAAATCAATAAAGTCTTATTATTGTTGAATTTCAGTGTCTTCTGTTGTTTATTTCATAAGATTAGGCTACCTTCCAAAGATTGAGAGCTGCCTCCCACATAACACTAATGTTTTAGCTGGGTGTTATAGAAAGTACAAGCTATGGTGTTAAGGAAAACAAGGGCTATTTCCTTGGAGATAACTTCCAATATAACAGCAAGTCGTTTCACATAAGGTGAGCAGATACCCACTCTTGTGGTTATTAATGTCAATTCTTAGGGTTTGATACTCCCTTCACACTCTTATTAGATTGGCAATCTCAAAGTCCACAGCAGGAAGCTTGAATTGCACCCAGAAATCAATTGGTAAACAGTGCAGCAATCAAGTAGAGATATTACATTTTACTGCATTCTGTACTAATTATATCTTCAAGGGGAGCCCAATGCAGAGTGAGCTGTACTAAATCTATCTGAAAGTTGCCTCAGACATGAGTGACCATCATCAGGGCCTTCAGTAACATTGGAGAATCCCCATTCAAAAGAGATGGTGGTTAAAAATGTGATGAACAAACAAACAAAGGCATATTCCAACATTGTCAGAAAGAAGCTTGCTTGTCTAAAATTATTGATCGATGCTGAGTTTTTTACATCCAAAAATCTTGCCAGACTGAGGGCTCTACTATTTATATCTACAATATACTCCTTGAACTATTAGAGAGTGAGATTGTCTTCACACTGTTTCCCTCACACAAAATATCTGGGCTGAGTTGCCTCTTCTTCTCCTCTGGAATGCATACCCTCCTTCCTTGAATCCATCTCCTTGCTACATTCCATCACATCCATTAATTACAATATAACAAAAAGTATCAGTAAGTGCAGGTAGTCCTTGTCTTATGACCACAGTGGAGCCCAAAATTTCTGTTGCTAAGTGAGACATTTTAAAATGAGTTTTGACCCACTTTATGACATTTCTTGCCACAATTGTTAAGTGAATTGCTACAATTGTTAAATTAGTCACATGGCTGTTAAGTGAATCTGGCTTCCCCATTGACTTTGCTTGTCAGAAGTTCACAAAAGGTGATCACATGAACCCAGGGTATCGGTCATAAATATTTTGATCATGTGACCATGAGGATGCTGCAATTGTTGTAAGTGTGAAAAATGGACAGAAGTCACCTTTTTCAGTGCTGTTGTAACTTTGAATGGTCACTAAATGAACTGTTGTAAATTGAGGACTACCTGTATTTTTCAAACCTTGCTTTGATCCAAAGCTTTTCAAGTATCAGCCTTGTCACTATTTTTTCTGTGCTATAATTTAGGCATGGAACATATGAAATACATTGTTGAGTGATGTCCCTTGAGAATACAGAACTTAAAATGCTGATAATTTCCCTTCCCAGTGCTTTTCAAGTGACCTTTCATCATGATCTTATGTCTGTTCAGGAATTTCATGGGGTTTAATAAAAACAAAATAGGGATACAAATTAATAGCTACTGTAAGTGGAATTGCCATTTACTTTTACAGGGAGTGCCATTTCTAATAACCTGTAGTGTTTTCTAATGAATGGATGTCTTGGCAGATTAACACTTCCAAGAAACAGGAATAGATTGGGCTGGGGGCTGTTACTTCCTTCAAATTCAAACTCCTAAGCAGGGGGTTGGACTAGAAGACCTCCAAGGTTCCTTCCAACTATTCTATTCTATTCTGTTCTGTTCTGTGCTGTGCTGTGCTGTGCTGTGCTGTACTGTGCTGTTCTATTCCATTCCTTCCCCATACCTTTTAAATAAAAAAAAAACCCTGAAGATTTCAATACAACACATATATTTTTCAGTTCTTTCAGCATTTGCAGCAATGAAATCACAAGCTGCCTCATTGAGAAGGTTCTATAAATTTGATTCCTACTCACTTCCAAGAAACGGGCCTGTTTGAGATGCTCAGTTTTTATCTGAAAACAAACCCTGAGAATCAACTCTAATGTGACAGCCCAGTTCTCAAAAGCAAGCACGGTATGTCATGAAAGGCTTGGAAGCTGCTGCACAGATGAAGATGCAACTTTTCATTTCTTAAGAAAAGAGAGGAGATGAGGCATTTCAAAGCCAGTATGCTTTGCTAGTGGCAAGCCTGCCCATTTCAAAAGTCAATCCTTCTGTGAAAAGGGATGTTGTAATAGCTTGCCAAAATATCCCAGGGTGTAATGGCTAAACAAAAGGGTATCTGGGATGAGATTGTAAAGAAAACAGATTTATCATCTAGCTCATCTGTTTGTCGTTTTTGCCTGCGCTGGGTGCCAGTGACATATTGTCAGACTGTGGGTAGTCACCAGGTGTGTCAGGCAGGGGGGAACCTAACATGTGCATTTCATAAGTCCTGCAGGTTGGTATTGTTAGCATTTTTTGGAATGGGGACAAGTAGAAATGAAGGCATATATTCTCACCGAGGGAAGCAAGCTTGGGAAGAAAGCATTAGCTTGTCAAAATAAAGTCAGATTTCTTTGAAGTCCTTCATTCTCATTGTTCACTCAGAATGAGAGTGAGAGCATGCACGAATGGTTGCTGAGCACTTTGAGCTTTTGCTATTAATCAGAATTACAGAAACATCTGTCTTAAATGGCTCTGTACTGATCTCTTGAAGGCACCCTGGTGGAAATGTATCTGCATCACACCAAAGAGGCCAGGTGTGTCTCCTAAACATCTGGGAACCATTGATTAAAATGTCTTGTTCTAATCTTGCAACAAACAAAGGGCATAACAGGCATATGTAAATAGCTCTTAGATTGCAGAATAACAGAGTTGAAAGGATCTTGGAAATCTTCTAGTCCAACCCCTTGCTCAAACAGGAGTCCCTATACCATTTCAGACAGATGGTTGTCCAACCTCTTCTTATGAACCTCCAGTGTTGGAGCATCCACAACACATGGAGGCAAATTGTTGTACTGATTAATTATTCTGTCAGGAAATTTCTCTTTAAAGGGAGACAGCATAGCAAACACCTTAAGTTAGTGGGGGACAGGGATGCATGACACATCAACTGACCAGAATTTCTTCCAGGTTTTTATTTTGTGTTTTTTTCTTTTAACATGTAACATTTTTTCTTTTGACATCTAACACTGATGATGTTACCTAGTTTGCAAGAAAATGTCTGCAAGAAAACAATTGCTCTCAGACAGCACCAAGGACTTCTCACCCAAGGACTACAAATATTCTCCTTTATTGATCTAACCTTTGTGTTAGCTTGGTCAGCATATTTTTAGGGCTATTTAATTGAAAGAGCAAAAAGATCACTATTATTACTAGATTTCTGATTTTTATCTCCACTTTTAGTATTTTCCTTCTTTATCCAAGCTCTGCTCTTTTTTTAATGCATGAAGGCTTGAATTTGAGGAAAGAACTATGACCCATTATATGTATATGTACACTTGTGTGAGTGAGGTCACATACATCAGTCTTAGTTTTGAAGATCTAGATTTAAAGAAAATGAGTACCATATTTTTGGACTATAAGATTATTATTATTATTATTATTATTATTATTATTATTATTATTATTATTATTAATTGATTTGTATGCCCTACTCCCTAAGGACTCAGGGCGAACATTAAAACAGAGCAAATTTACAATAAAAACAATTAAATAAAACAAGTCAAATACATTAAAACATTAAGAAAAGATTAAAACCCTAACCCCCCAGGTCATTCCAGGCCGGCCTGTTGAAACAACCAGGTCTTCAGGTCTCGTGAAGGAGCGGAGGTCAGGGGCCAAACGGAGATCCACGGGAGCTGATTCCAGAGGGCAGGCGCTCCCGGAGAAGACCCTAGCCCTGGGAACTGCCAGCCGACAATGCCTGACCGACGGTATCCAAGGAGGCCCCTCCTATGGGAGCGAACAGGGCGATCAGAAAGTGATGCTGGCAAGAGGCGTTCACAAGTACCCTGGACCCAAGCCATTTAGGGCTTTGTAAGTTGTTACTAACACCTTGAAGGTAACCTGGAGACAACTGGCAACCAATGCAAGTCGCAGTAGGGGTGTAACATGGGAGTATCGGGACACTCCCATCACAGACTGCGTGGCGCATTCTGCACCAGCTGTAACCTCTGGGTCATCTGCAAGGGCAGCCCCATGTAAAGAGCATTGCAGTAGTCGATTCTGGAGGTGACGACGCATGAGTGACCATTCAAAGGGCATCTCGGTTCAAATAAGGGAGCTGGCGAACCAGCCGAACCTGGGCAAAAGCCCCTGGCCACAGCTCACACATGCTCCTCCAAACTGAGCTGTGAATCCAGGAGGACACCCAGATTCCTCGCCCTATCCACTGGGGCAACACCTTTCCCCATGACCAAAGATGGTACATTCAATGAAGACCGAGATGCTGGTAGGAACAGCCACTCAGTCTTGGTCGGGTTGAGCTGGAGCCTATTACTCCCCATCCAGACCTCACCTCCAGGCACCGGGACATCACAGAGAGAGCATCACTGATGTGGTCTGAGGTGGAGATATAGAGCTGGGTATCATCAGCATATTGATGATACCTCACCCCAAAGCCTCGGATGATCTCAGCTGTTTCATGTAGATATTAAACAGGAGAGGCAGAGAATGGACCCTGGGGCACCCCACAAATGAGGGGCTTTGGGGCTGACCTCTGCCCCCTGCCAACACCACTGCAGCAGCCCGAGAGGAATGAGGAGAACCACCGCAAAATGGTGCCCCCACCCCCAATCCTGGAGCCGCTGCAGAAGGATACCATGCTTGATGGTATCGGCCGCTCAGAGATCTAACAGGACTGGGACAGAGGAAAACCCCTGTCCCGAGCCCTCCAGAGATCATCCATCAGTGCACCAATGCTGTCTCCGCTGTGTCCGCCCTGAAGCCCAATTGATACAGGTCTAAATAATCAGCTTCCTCCAGGAACAAGGGGAGCTGCTGAACCACCACGGTCTCAACAACCTTGCTAAAAGTGAAAGTTGGAGACTGGACGATAGTTATTCAAAATGGCTGGGTCCAAGGCAGGATTCTTGAGGAGGGCCTCACCACTGCCTCTTTCAAGGCGGCAGGAAAGACTCCCTCACTCAAGGAGGCGTTGACAATTGCCTGGAGCCAGCGGTAACCTCCCTGGAGGCATACACCAGCCAGGAAGGACACAGGTCCAATAAACACGTGGTGGAAGGCAGCCTCCGCATGATCCTGTCCACCTCATCAAGGGAGACCGGTCAAACTCAACCCAGATAGAATCAACCAGACCCATCGCCACCCCATCATCAGACCCCTGCCAACCAGAGTCCAAGCCGGCACAAATTCGAGCGACCTTATCCACCAGATGTGAACTAAATTCCTCTGCTCTGCCCTGCAAAGGGTCATCCCCCTCCCTCAATTGGAGAAGGGAGCAGGTCACCCGAAACAGGGCCGCAGGGCAATAATCAGCGGACTCAATCAGAGCGGAGAAGTAAGCACGCCTTGCCGCCCTAATCGCTCCCAGGTAGGTCCTAATATGGGCTCAACTGGACACGGTCAATTGGAGTGGCTAGTCCTCCACCTGCTCTCCAGGCATCTTCTCCAGACCATAAGAAGCACCTAAGAAAAAATAGTTTTGCCTCCATGCATCCTGCTTTTGCCCTCCCCAGCATCCAGAAGCACTCTGCAGGCCAAAAACATGCCCATTTTAGCTTCTGGAGGCCTCCACAGGTCCCATTTTTGCCCTCCCTGGCATCAGAGAGGACGAAAACAGGATGTGTGGAGGCTTTGGAAGGCCAAAAATGGGCCCATATTCACTCTATAAGATGCACAGACATTTCCACCCACTTTTTTGGGAGAAAAGTATGTGTCTTATAGTATATATATGCCTAGATATATACAGTATACCTATATCAAGTAGAAGGAGGTATGTCTTTGGGATGGCTATAAGAATCCTTAAAGTTAGACCAGACTAGTTAAAGTTAAAATTTGCTTGGACGATGAGAAGGTTGGGGAGGAACTTGGGCCAGTTCTGGAGTCTGGGGAAGCCTCTGTTGGATGCTCTGCATCAGAAGCAGAGATAGAGGCAGGGCCATCCAACATTTCCCAGCCACCGGAAAGGCAGCTATCTTTGGAGACTGAGATAAGTGGGGAGGAAGAACTGCTGGGGCCTGTTCCAGATGCACGAATGTGTATCTTTGAGGAGAGGGGAACAGCTAAGGACTAGGGGTCAACTTGCAAGGCACATATGGACACTGAATAGCCCCTCCTTGGCTGGGGAATAAATAGAAGGAAAAGAGGAGTGGTGGTTGTGGGAGACAACCTTTTGGATTTCTGTTGGAAGACTTGCTCATCGTGGTTCGTGCCTCAGAGACTGCTTGCTGGAATTTAATTTTCAGGTTTGCAGCTGGAAGCTCCCTGCCTGGAAATTATCCCAAGGAAATGATAAGATCTGTACTTCAGTTAACCCTTGGAAGGATTATTGCCTGGATTTTTCCATGTGTGAATGACAGTAATTCACAGTAGCTAAATAAAGAGAGGTTTTTTGGCACCAGGTGTCTGTTTATTGGTTCTGGGTCAGAACCCTGGCAAGTCTAAATGCACTCCCTCCTTCCCTTTAATCTTTATGACAACTAGGGAGGATGTTGTTTGAGATGCTTATTAGGATCTAATTTGTACCTCAAACTCAGATTTCTTTTATCTGACCAATCGCTCTCCCTTCCAATTCCTCAAGGTTATAACTTCTGGCTATTGCATCTATAAAAACTATTGGGAACTTCAAGCCACAAGCTGGTCCATCCTTGGATTGATGGATTCATGTTGGCCTTATCTCCAATGCTTCATGGGGTATTGTGATGATCTCAGAACTAACTTCTACAGAAGAGTTTGAGAATAAGGAGAAGAACTGGGGTCAAAATATATAATTTTGTCACTCTTGACTAAATCGCCAAATTCCATATTGCTGATTGGTGTTTCAAGCTTAATGAGTTAAAACTACCATCTGTTCCATTCTGTAGCAGTTACCTTGTTAATAAGATATTTGGCAACAGTTTTGTTTTTGTCTTTTTTTTACAGAAGTAAATAATACATTACTTAAAAGCCTTTCCTTTATTAGAGTTAAATTCAAAGGAATGCTGTTTTCAGGCTACCATAGACATGCACTACATATTTTGCAGAAGTAAAGGCAATATTACAATGCATTTTGATTTTGTTTTTGAAACAGCCTGAAAAATCAAAATATAATGTCAACAATAAAGCAGGCTATCCAATAGTGGTTCGTAATATTAAAGGAATGTTGTGGATATACTCAAGCACACCTGACAGCTGCAAACACTTTCACACAGTAAAACACTTTTTCTGAAATCTATCTCCACTTAAGCTGTCATTGCATCTGGCTCACAAATCTGGGCGATCACTCTGTTTTAGCTAAGAGAGATGGGCTCTTTGCTACCATCTAATGGTTGTTAAGTTGCTAGATCAATAGAAAAATGGATGGAGAGTTCAGATCTTTCAAGTATCTTTTCAGTATGTATCTCTACTGATGTTTGGTGGTGGTTTTTGCATTAGGAAGTGGCGTTCAATTTACAGCCATGGAAAACAGCCAATTGTTGCCCTGATAGTGTCATGTTATAGCTCTATAAAGATAAAAACATGGCAGACTATTCTTCTGGAATGGCATTCAAATATGAAGATGGCATGATGTATGGCAACATATCTTCCTCCTCTTGTTGGGATCGTAAAAAAACAGGATAGAGAGATAATGGTATAAAGCTAGCCTTACCACAATGGTTACCCAAGAACTCCTTTTCTCTTTGGAGGGTTCTCTGCTCATTAGTTCTCTCTCTTGATTTTCTTTTAAAATTCAAGTTTAATTTCAAATTGAATTTTCTAATTTCTTTTCAAATTCCCCATGCAACCTGAAATTTGTCTAATTTTTCATCCTGTCTTCTTCCCTGTCGACATTGTATTTCATTTTTTTATCTTGCTTACAGATATGTCTTTATTTTACTTAGCCTTTGTTTATGTATCTCTCCTACAAATTATTAATTTCTTTCTTTGTGTGTTTCTCTCTCTGTGTGTGTGTGTGTGTGTATCATGCAATACCCTACTTTGCTTCTGGTTTTCTCTTCCCCAGGTCCATTTTGCCTGCCTTAATAAGAGGGATATATATTGACATTTTATGGAGTATAGTCAAAGGAGACTGAAGGTTTGAAGGGTGGGGACAGAACTCAGTCCAATAAAATTATTGTGACCTTTGATGATTCTTTAGAATAATGCATGAAATAACATTGCTGTCTAATATCTACTGAAAAGAACTGCAGGTGTGCGATTAAAGGGGGAAAACTCTCAGTTTGAATCAACTCTTCCATGTTCCTTTTTTAGCTTTATTGGTGGATGACTCAAATCAGGTTTTCATTGAATTTTTTGGGGTCATTTGAATCTGAGACCAAAAAGTGGAAAAAAAATTAAAAGAAGGTAAGGAAAGAAAATGAGGCATTATAAATCTAGCACCCTCACTGTGCTCTTACTGAGATCTTTTAAATATATAAAAGAAGTGGAAAGTATCAGGATTAATCTCCTCATGTTATGACATAATTAAAGTTATGTATCATTTACCTCATTTTTTGGTTGTGATGAGGGTTTTTTTAAAAAAAGAGTGGTTAATAAAATTGTGGGTAGATAGTGCTGTGCAAGGAACCAGGATGCTATTTGAGAATTAAGTATAGAGAAAAATCAGTGGTACCAAAGCCTGCCCCCACAAGAAAAAGATAGTATGCTTTATAAAAATGTGTACTTCTGTATTGTTTCTATACTCACTGTATCCATTAGATCAGTGGTCCCCAATCTTTGCGGTTTGGCAATCCAGTTGGGGAGGAGAGTGGAACTAGCCTGAGTGAGTGGCAGGCTGGAGTACATGCACACAGTTTGACTTGTGAGAGTGGCAGGCCAGTGCACATGCACATGCGCACGCAACTCGACTTACACAAGTTGAGCTGTGCATGTATGTGTGCACACCAGCCTGCCACTAGCATGAGTTGAGCTGTGCCATACCAGCTTGCCGCTCATATGGCCCAGTTCCAAATGGGTCATGGCCCAAAGGTTGGGGACACCTGCATTAGATAACTGAATAATAATTTTCCCTTTTTGGGGGGAAAATATTGATTTGGAAACAATATCCCAACAAGATAAAAATAAACTGTCATAAATATTGAATTACAGAGGCACTTTGATGAAGGAAATCCAAATTAAGGAATTATAGGGTCATTAAAAGGGAATTTTAATTATTGAATTATAGAAGCACTTTGATCTATGAAATGAGGGAAAGACATCAAACGAGGTGAACTTCTAATGGAATGGTACATACCCTATATGGACTTATTGACACCTACATTACTAGAGATCCATAATCAATCATTTATTCTTTTTATAGTTCCTTTATAATTTTATGAGGCTTACATTACAGCAATATTAAATCCTGAGAGAGATCCACCTGGATGTGGATGCTTTAGATCAATATCTTTGCTTAATGTGGATGCTAATTTTTTGTTTGTATGTATGTTACTTATTATTGTGGCTTTTAGATTTTTAATCTGTTGTAAATTGTGTGCCAATCAGTTGGGGGGAGCTTGGTGGCTATATACAGTTAATGTAATTGATAAATAAAATATTAACTGCAACACTAACCAGAAAGCTTCAGTAAAGCTTCTGTGATTCTGTAATTCATCCACTTCAATCTGGACTTATAAAAAACTGTCATCTGACAATAACCACCCTTATAATTTAAGTATCATATCAGATAAATTCGAATCAGATATTTTAATTTTGTTGGACACTGAAAAATCCTTTGATACAGTCCAGATTATGAACTGCAATCTAGGAAGATATGGGTTTCCACCATCTTCCCATGCAACTTACAATTTGGTACCTTTTCCAATTGGCTATAGTGATTGTGAACATTTTATCTTCCAGCCTCTCAAGTTATATAGCAGTACCGCTCAGAGATGTCCTCGCCTCCATTAATTTTCCATTTGATTCTTGAACTATTCATATATTAGACAGTCTCAAGAAATTTAGGGTGTGGAGGTAATCAACATTGAAAATAAATTGTTTTTGTATGCTCATAACATTATGCTTATCCTTGATAATTATGCAATGTAATTGCCAAAGTTTATTGAGTTGGGCAGCAGGAATCTCACAGCATGCAACCCTATGAGTTATTTTGTGTGATCTGTGACAGTTCAAAAACTTACGCCACTGCTGAAACCCAATCCCTGCTGGGTTGGCTCTAAAGGCCCCTGTGGTCTGCTATTGCTGTTCTGTCTTGCTGCTTTGTCTGAGCTGGCATGTGATGACCACATAGGCACACAAAGCAAACATTGCTGGTGACATCATGATTCCATGCTAGTTTCCACCAGGAGTCCATGCGGAACAACACAGAGACAAGGCATAGGACAATAGCAAGATTGTCTTCATGATGGTATGATATTTTATGAGATAACCTATTTTTTCTTTAATAAATTGTCAATATATCATCCTCATTGACAAAAACATGTGGAGTAAAAATGGATTTTCCAAGATAAGTGGAAATATAATATTTGGTAACAGAGATGAAAAATAAAATAAAATATTTTGTTTGCAACTATGTTTTATTCTAAAGGTTTGTAATGTGTGGATATTATGTGACAATATTATTGAGAGCTATAACTGGCAAAGTGCAGGATGACAAGTTCAGCAACTGAACTTGTAAAACAAATATTATTTGTTTGATGTCCCCCCCCCCCGCACAAATATCAAGGAGTTAAGGAAGGATTCAGCAAGTATTGTCATGAGTGAAATTGAACAATCTTGGCATGCCACTTACTGTTCCTGCTCTTTGTAACATTTTACATAACGAAGCACTGTATGATAAAATTATACAAATGAACCAAGTAATGGATGCTGTTGTTAAAATAATTAATTTTTCATGTTCAATGGGTCTCAGTCATAAGCAGCTTATGGATAGAAAATATGGGAAGTTGCTGTGTTATAGTGTAGTTAGATGACTGAGCCAACAAATGTGCTTAAGAGGTTCTTATTTTATTTTACTTTAATGAAAAACAAGACTTTTTTCATCTGCTACTGATTTTTAATTTTAATTTGGATTTAATTTGGATCTGACAAATATCATGGGTCACCTGAAAAAAAAAACTCAGATTAAAAAGCTATTTATTAGAGAAATACATGACAGTTGTCAATTCACCTTGGACCAAAGAGTTGTGTTTTCTTTGTCATGGCACCTGCCCTGTGCAACAGTATCACACCCCCAAATCCACATGCCATAAACATTTTAAAATAAATAAATAAACAAATAGTAAAGCTTTTTTTGGGTGAACAATAAAGCTTCCTGTTGAAATAGTGGCTCATTTCTCAGCCCTAATGTGATTAGGAATGGCTAAACCACAGTGCTTAAAATAATAACCTGGACGAAAACAGATGTTTTAAATAAGTGTGAAAAGGAAGATGTGTAATCATGCATAGTGTGAAAAAGTAAAACAAACAAACAAACAAATAAATAATTGAGTACAAATCCATACAGCAATGCCAAAATATTATGGATTAATCTATATACAGGTGAAACTCGAAAAATTAGAATATCGTGCAAAAGTTCATTTATTTCAGTAATGCAACTTAAAAGGTGAAACTAATATATGAGATAGTCTCATTACATGCAAAGCAAGATAGTTCAAGCCGTGATTTGTCATAATTGTGATGATTATGGCTTACAGCTCATGAAAACCCCAAATCCACAATTTCAGAAAATTAGAATATTGTGAAAAGGTGCAATATTCTAGGCTCAAAGTGTCCTACTCTAATCAGCTAATTAAGCCATAACACCTGCAAAGGGTTCCTGAGCCTTTAAATGGTCTCTCAGTCTGGTTCAGTAGGAATCACAATCATGGGAAAGACTGCTGACCTGACAGTTGTGCAGAAAACCATCATTGACACCCTCCATAAGGAGGGAAAGCCTCAAAAGGTAATTGCAAAAGAAGTTGGATGTTCCCAAAGTGCTGTATCAAAGCACATTAATAGAAAGTTATGTGGAAGGGAAAAGTGTGGAAGAAAAAGGTGCACAAGCAGCAGGGATGACCGCAGCCTGGAGAGGATTGTCAGAAAAAGGCCATTCAAAAGTGTTGGGGACTTTCAGAAGGAGTGGACAGAGGCTGGGGTCAGTGCATCAAGAGCCACCACACACAGACGGATCTTGGACATGGGCTTCAAATGTCATATTCCTCTTGTCAAGCCACTCCTGAACAACAAACAATGTCAGAAGCATCTTACCTGGGCTAAAGAAAAACAGACCTGGTCTTTGCTCAGTGGTCCAAAGTCCTCTTTTCTGATGAGAGCAACTTTTGCATCTCATTTGGAAACCAAGGACCCAGAGTCTGGAGGAAGAATGGAGAGGCACACACTGCAAGATGCTTGAAGTCCAGTGTGAAGTTTCCACAGTCTGTGTTGATTTGGGGAGCCATGTCATCTGCTGGTGTTGGTCCACTAGGCTTCATTAAGTCCACGGTCAATGCAGGAGATTTTGGAGCACTTCATGCTTCCTTCTGCAGACAAGCTTTATGGGGATTCTGACTTCATTTGGCACCTGCCCACACTGCCAAAAGCACCAAAACCTGGTTCAATGACCATGGGATTACTCTGCTTGATTGGCCAGCAAACTCGCCTGACCTGAACCCCATAGAGAATCTATGGGGCATTGCCAAGAGAAAGATGAGAGACATGAGACCAAACAATGCAGAAGAGCTGAAGGCTGCTATTGAAGCATCCTGGTCTTCCATAACACCTCAGCAGTGCCATAGGCTGATAGCTTCCATGCCATGCCGCATTGAGGCAGTAATTGCTGCAAAAGGGGCCCAAACCAAGTACTGAGTACATATGCATGCTTATACTTTTCAGAGGTCTGATATTGTTCTATGTACAATCCTTGTTTTATTGATTGCATGTAATATTCTAATTTTCTGAGATTGTGGATTTGGGGTTTTCATGAGCTGTAAGCCATAATCATCACAATTATGACAAATCACAGCTTGAACTATCTTGCTTTGCATGTAATGAGTCTATTTCCTATATTAGTTTCACCTTTTAAGTTGCATTACTGAAATAAATGAACTTTTGCACGATATTCTAATTTTTTGAGTTTCACCTGTACTACTAATACTCTCATGTCTATAAACTTTAACTGTGAAATGGTGAATTTCATCAACAAATATACCTCAAGTTAACTTACAGAATGCTGGTACCCATTACTTCTGAGGGAATGAAATTTGAGGAAATTATGGCTGCTTCAGTACTGCTAGGCTCCTGCTCCTTCAGTGTTGCTAGGTGGCTGCTGCAGTCTGCAGTCCTAAGATCTTTATTTTCATGTTCTGTGACAGTTTCCCAGCCACATGCTTCTTGGCCCTCTCCCCCATACAGCAGCAGTTACTTATCTACCTGTTAAGAGAGGAAGGGAAAGGAGAGGGAAGAGAGAGACAGGGAGGATGTTCCCTGTGTGTGCTGCCTCTGATCCGTGCTACCCCTCTTACCGAAGCCACCCCTCTTGTGCATCCAATGCATTATGTGAAACCCATGCTGTCCCCTGTGTACCTTCCCTGAACCATGAAACAGAGTGTCCTATCTACTTCCACACAACCTATTTGACTTGTGCTGCACTCCCCCCCCGCCAACTGGCTTTGGACATGTAATTTCCTGCTGGCTTCCCTACTGCAAAGCAAAATAAATGGGGAAGCTGGCAGGAATTCTAGGGAGGGAGGGAGGGAGGGAAGGAAGAAGTTAAATTGTATTCTTAAAAATGAACTTTCAACAAGAGAATTGTTTTACATAATTGAATATAAATATATCCTTCTGATTTTAAGGGATTTATTTAGTTATTTAACCAATTTATATAGCCACCCATCTCAAGAAATGACTGGGTGAATATAAGATATGAGTCATTTATCTATTTTTGTAAGTGCACTAAAAACAAGGAGAAAGCAATATGTCTTAATACCAAGTTAATTTTATACCGCTATTTATAGTTAAAACAGATCCTTTTTCTGTTTTTTCTTTTTTAATTAATTTTGTCATATTTATTATTTCAATCGTAATAGTCTAGAAAGTTTTACTCATTGCATAATCATTTTTTAAATTTTTCCCGTTCATGGTGTAGGATTTTCTTTTTACTACATCATCATCGTCATCATCATCATCACCATTATCATCATCATCATCCATCATCATATGTTTACTTCTCTTTTTCTATCCACTTTCCCTCTTTTGTTGTCCACTGATCCTTTAATGCTTGTTATCTAATGATGTCCAAGCTTGTAAAGTCTGAGATGTTACCTCAAGGAATTTTGTTGCCTGAAGCAGTTTTCCTGAGATATCTGTTCTGATCCCTTGAGAAGTTACCTGAGGAGAAAGAAAATAGGGCAAAGATTAGCTCACCACATCATGAAGAGCTCATAGTGACATTATAGTAAGATGTATAATTGTAAATGAAATAGTCTCATGTTTGACAGTAAGGATATTGATAACATGAATGAAACTATCCTCCTCCTTTGTTTTGAGATTGCCAGAAAAATTACATGAGCTCCTCATATTCCTGTTGGATTGGCAAATCCAATTCTGTATATCCTGAATTACTTTTTTTGTGGGGGAGGTAGGGTGGTTTTGAGGAGATGGCATTACAGAAATGAGAATCACAAGTGGATGTCCATTTCTGCAGATCTAGATTGCTAGCAGTTTCCCAGGTTGTAAAGAAGATACTTAAAAAGAAAACAAAATAACAACAAAATAACAAAATAACCTCACCCCTTTCCTAAGAGGTCTGTAGGGGGCGTGCATAAGCGCACCAAAGTGCCTACCGTCCCTGTTCTATTGTTTCTTTTATTTTCTTATATGTATCCATGTATTTATAACTATGTTTATACTTATACCGATTATCTTGTAAGCAATTGACTAATCAAATAAATAAATAAATAAAACAACAGAAGGAAGATAACAATGAATAAATTGAATAAACCAATTGCCTGACTTGAGACTGTCTCTCTGAGTTTACAACTCAGGATAAATAACTCTTCTTAAATTGTTAAAAAGGTCATTTGAGGAATAAAATCCCGATACTAGAAGAAATAATTTTAAAATTAAAATATAAAACTTAAAAGGATGAGAGTAACTAGCTCCATTAGAAAACTCTTTATGACCAGTTTATAGCAAGCAGTAACCATGGAAGCAGAGGTGGTATTCAGCAGGTTCTGACCAGTTCTGGAGAACCGGTAGCAGTAAGTTTGAGTAGTTCAGAGAACCGGCAAATATCACCTCTGACTGGAGACTTTACAGTATCCTTTCCCTGTCATGCCCATCAAGCCATGCCCACAGAACTGGTAGTAAAAATTTTTGAATCCCACCACTGCAAGGAAGATCATAAATCTAACACACTAAAAAATAAAGCAACAGCCTTGAAAGTTTTAGATTCCTAAAAGTAGCTAAAGAATTACACTCAACCAAAAAACAATTAACAATGCTCAGCAAATGCATGACAAATGCTTAGGTCCAAAAACCTGCAATGAAAATCAAAAAGGAAATTCACCAAAAAAGGAAAAAGCCCACAAACCAGCCTATTTCTTTGATTCTTATTAGCATTTTCTGTTCCCATTTCCTTGATTAAATTAGTGCTGACAAAATATAGGTTGTTATGGGACCTCAGTTATGAAACACTCCCCTTTCTCTAAATAATGCACAAAAGGACAATTTCTTAACATCTAATCTACATTAACTTCCTTCAAATATGCCCAGTTTAGTTGTACTCTAGGGGTATTTTTTTAAAATTGGGAACAAAGCTATTTTTATGGCAAAGTCAGTTGCAGCTTTTAAAGTTAGATCAAAGGATATAAATTGACAGGCTGTTTTAAAATGAGATAACCAAATGAACCCATGATATTCAATATTCATAATGACATGCTGAACATCATGAAATTGGCTGTAGCTGGAATAGTTTTAGCAGACAGGGCTTGTCAGATCTCAATCCTAGGTTACGATCCAGTGGAAGAGGAATTATCATGGGATGAGAGAACCAGAAGTCTGGTTTAGTGTTTCTCCTCTAGCTTCACTAACAGCCTCACATGCTATCTGTACTAAGAATAGAATAGAATTCTTTATTGTCCAAGTGTGATTTTTTTAAAAATTACATTTATATGACAAGGAATTTGTCTTTGTGCAAATGCTTTCATTGTACATAAAAGAAAAATACATTCGTCAAGGGTCAAGAATCATCAGGTACCACACTTAATAATAGTCATAGGGTACAATAAGCAATCAAATCATACTAGGAAACAGTCAGTATAAATTGTAAGGATACAAGCGACAAAGTTACAGTCATACAGTCACAAGTGGGAGGGGATGGGTGATAAGGATTGATGAGAAGATTAATAGTAATAGTAATAGTAATGCAGACTTCATAAATAGTTGGACAGTGTTGAGGGAATTATTTGTTTAGCAGAGTGATGGCTTTCAGGGAAAAACTGTCCTTCTGTCTAGTTGTTCTGATGTGCAGTGCTCTATGGCATCGTTCTGAGGGTAGGAGTTGAAACAGTTTATGTCCGGGATGTGATACCAACACAAAGAGTCCTGGTTAGTGGCAAGGAAATCTTGTGGCAAGACAATTTCTGTTGGCAGTTGACAAACCACAACACATCAACACATCCTACCCATCCAGGGAGGGTATGTTGGGGATCCCACTAACAAAGAATTTTAACTGATTGAATCTAGGAAGAGAGCCTTCTCTTCCTACACCCTATAAAATTTATTGCTTTCAGAGATGAGACAGGTCCCCACTCTTTTGACTTTTTGGAAGAACATCAAGAACTGGCTCTGACAATTGACATCTGGGTCTAAAAGTGATAATCAACCCTGGAGGTGATTGGTAGTGTGAGGGTGCTCTCTCTGTGTCTTTAACCTTTTAACTTTAAATTTCTAATGTCCACATTTAAATTGTTTTTAAATCTGCCTTTATTATTATTTTAATTATGTTTTTACATTCCTCTATGTTTTTTATTGGTAAGCCACCCAGAGTCACTTAAGTGAGATGGGCGGTGCAGAAATTTGATAAATAAATAAAATATAGATGGAACAATAGGAAAATATGTGGTGAGATCTTTTTATAAAATTATGTATCTTTCGTATATGTTACCAGATGAATTGTCTGAAAGGCACTTCAAATTTTTGTTGGACATGTGAACAAAAAGGGACAATTTATCATGTTGGGTGATATATAAAAAAGTCAGAAAATTCTGGATTCAAATATATATATTGATTCAAAGGAGTCTAAAGATTAATATACAATGAAGAACAGACATTTTCTTTTGGGATTCATGGACAAACAAACAGTTGAAAAAATATTATGGAATTCTGTTTTTGTATATAACTGCAGTGAAATTATTGTACACACAAGTTGGAAAAATCTGGCAATATCTAAATGGAGGATGATAAAAGTAGACAGACTTTAATAACATGGCTGTGATCAGCATCTATACATTTTTTTTACCTTTTTCCACAATATCTCTGGTTTCAATATTAAAGCAAATTTACCACTGATCCTGAATTTCAATTGTATAAACAATTGTAGCTGCATTGTGCCACATAATGTCAGAATACTGTATAATATCATAATGAAAATGGAATTATGGGGTCCTTGGTACTCTCTGAGATTCATTGTTTTCTTACAGACATTTCATTACCCAGTTAGGTAACATCAGTTCTAGAAGGAAAAGGTGTTTGCTCATGGTTTATATACAAGTGGTTAACGGTGGTTCATAGAAAGTGAGTAATGAAGCATCTGCAATAAAATAACTAAGCTGAGAGAGTACCAAGGACCTTACAGTTCAACCTTAAGCTACAAATATTCTCTTCTATTGAAAATGGAATTGATTGTAATTTTTTTAAAAGTCAAAGAGCATGAGATGTTTTAGTATTTCAGCATCAGTTTTGAATCTGAATCTTAGTTTTACTTGTAACTACATTACATTTGAGAATTTCCTTCTATAAATTACATTTTCTATATACTGTTATAAAACATATTCTACTTTGAATTATGCTGGTTTTTTATGTTGTTCTTGTTTTTAAAAAAACACACTCAGAGATTGAGTCAAGGTGTACAAAAGGACAACAAAGTGCATTAAATGTTTTATTGGCCATCTGCCACCCATTCAATGGTTGTCAATAATGATCCATCAAACAATTAATGCAGCTAATAAATTAGTCACAAAGTAATCTAATTGGCCAGCCACTAGTAGGCACCAGTTGGAAATTAATGTACTGCAACTATTTGGGATCACACCTGACATCCCAACCAGATGGAAAAGTAAAATGATTTAACAGATGATGATTAATGATAAGAGTACCATGTGGCATTATTTGATATTATGATTTCTTAAAAATCAGTATATATGGGTGCCATGTGAGTTAAAATATATGTATGGAATAATGTTAATTGTACCTAAAATTCCTTACAAACTTTCTGTGTGTCTCTTTTACCAGGTAGAATTCAAATACATTTTCGCCTTTATTCTACAAGTTTCATTTATCCACTTAGGAAATGTACTATGTTACTAGAATACTAATGACATGCCAGTAATTTTCGGTACCTAGCATTAAAACTGTGCTTATTCCTGGTCACGCTAGAAGCACATTCTGTGACCAGCAAGCACCCCACAAATTCAAAGTGTTGGAACCAGCAGGAGTTAATGAGATAATAAATCTGGCCTCTGCTTCCAAATAGAAAAGTTTAGCTTCAAAAATATAGTTCTTGTAAGCTCTGCCACAATATAAGACTTTGAGAAAATGTGTGTATCTAACCCTGCATATATGTCTTTATATCCAATTACAAAAGAAGAACATTTGATTGTTCAGGGGAAAAAGATATCAACTCTAGCAGATAATGTAGGATGGAAAGTACCAATATTTTCAGAGGGGGGAGGTCTTCTTGCCTTCTTGCAGACTTTGCTAATTTCATGAACACATTGTGACATCACATTATGATGGCATGGTACTGCTTCCATCATTTGATGAAGCAAGAGAACCCATGGAGACCTCTGAAGATATGTCTGATACACTTTATTATATCATGATTGGCTGAGATAAATTTAGGTGGAGTTTTTTTCTTCAGAGAAGAACCATGGACCCATGAATCCCATCTCATGACCATTCCCATGAAATTACTTTAACAGATCACATGGAACTTTGTAATAGAACACCACCATCCTAAAACTTGCTCCCAGCATGAAATAATTTGAAGGGGACTTTCAGATCAGTACCCCACTAATACAGAAATATTAATGAAAGCATTCTTGACATATTGAACATGCTCAGGGAAAGGAATCTCATCTCCTGCATGGGAGTAAAGAATTGGTACTTCTTCTAAGTGCTGAGATAGGGTGACACTGGAACCTGAAGATGGTTGTGTTGAATGCATAAGAGGAAAACAGCTGAGGGTCAAATTCAACTACATTATGCTTTATTTTTACTTAAAAATCAAGAATTTCAACATTACATGATTACTTTTCCCCAAAGTCTATGCAATGTTTACTTCCTTTCCTATTCTTGTAATCTGTTGTTCCTTGTATCTGCTAATTGTTATATCCCAAACTTGGAGCATACCTTACCAGGATGCTGCTGTAGCAATCAAATGTTATCCTCTCTCAAGAGTTTAAGCTCTTTATTTTTTCATACCCTGAGCATTAGTTCAAGATTACCATGAACCTTACAAGACAATGTTCTTTTTGATTTTTCAATGAATGTTTTGATAAGCACCATTACAAGACTAATCCCATTTCCTTTTAGAATGTACAAGTCTTTATTTGAGGTGTTTTCATCTCCAATCCTACCCTCACCCCACACCCAGGATTGTAGTTTAAAGCCTTTCTGATCAAACTTGCCATGCTTAAATCAAACATATTTTTACTCATCTGTCATCGGGTGGACATAGAGTATCAGAGATTTTGATGGAAAGACCAGTGCAAACTGTATTCTGATTGGTTTTTTCCCCCTTCCTTTTATTCAGGGTTGATAATACATAGCAGAAGCAGCTTCATTTTTATTTGCAAGTACAATTTACAGCCAGCTAATTGCCTAACATTTTATTGTGAGCAAAAGCCTTTCTTTTCTACTGCAAAGATTGCCTGCTGTGGCTAGTGCTTTAGACATTTTCCCCACAAACAATGACTTTCAACTTAAGGGAAACAAGAAGTGTGTGTGTAGTTGTGTATTTGGAGGGAGGGAGGGAGGGAAGTTAAGGAAGGTTTTACAGATATTAATGACAATTCTATTTCCCCCTGACTAGACTCAGGCTGGCAGATTGTCCTCTGCCAGCTTTCCTCTGGCAGGTAAATCTTGGACTTTTGTTATCTTCCATCATTTTCTGGATAAGTAACAAGTCTGAACAGCAACTGGCTTTAGCTGAGCTCAGATTTCACTATCAGAACATGAAGGTGTTATCCAAACTTTGCAGCAACAGTAAGAACCGGTCAGTAAAAGTTAAATAGAATACAAAACTCACATGCATCACAAAAGGATGATAAAAGAACAGTAGGGTTCATCCTCAATTGCCACCACATCTGTTAGCATGAATGAAAAACAGACAAATTCATGTGCAGTGACCAAGAATACAAATAAGATGGGCTAGAGATAATATGCAGCAGATTGTTCAAAAGGTCAGAATGGGTTGGATTTGATAATACGCCTAATTGTAGGCAATCCACAATCTCCAGACCATGCAGTCCCTGAACAGGAGGCCTTATCACAATAGCAATATCTAAAAACCAACATGAAGAATAGATAGCATCAGAGAGAGGCTATGCACATGCATTAATAAAGCAGAAGCTATTTCCAGTTGTTCCTTGAGTAAAAGAAATCAGGAAGTAAAGTTTTTTGAGATGGGGAATCATATAAAAGTTCCTTAAGACTCAAACAAGAACAAAGAAATGAGTGAATATGATTTTGGAAAGGTGAGGTCATGACTTCTGTAAAATGTCAAATGCAAGAATTTTAGAAATATCCAGTGAATATAGCTAAATCGTCAGTGAGTGAGAGAGAGAGTGAGTGAGTGAATGAATGAACAAATGAATGAATGAACCATAAAGATACTACAAAAACATACTTTGGAATTTTGGCTCCTCTCTTCTTCCATTAAGGGGGGAGGGGGCATTGCCTTGGATGTGATCAGAATAGGAGAAATCTCTCTGGAGCATGGCTATTGTCTCTTCTTTGGCCAGCTGTATATTCCCCTTCTTCATCTTCCCTAAAAAATCTCTGAGTTTCCAGTCCATGTATTTCTGGACTGATGCTATGACTCTGCAAAGATTTGAAGGAAAAGATTTCTGCAGTTTTTTTTTTTTTTATTCATGGTCGAATTTGCTCAAGTAAGAAAAGAAAAACCCTGTAAGTCTTTTGAAACATGTGTACATTGTTATAGGATTCCTATCTGGTTACTGGAGCTATGCTGTTGTTTTCTGAGTTTTTATTTTCTTCACTGCCTTGACAAAATGTGGGTCTTGAGCAAATAATGTTAAAAGCACAGGTTTGATGTTAACAGATTTTGAGTGAAGGAGATAGTATGAGGAATTCTCTGGGATGAAATCCTCTTGTTTCACTCTAGAGTGATATGAAGAAGGTCTGCGTTTAAATCTGTGTAGTAGATTTTTTATTGATTGATTGATTGATTGATTGATTGATTGATTGAGATTTCTATGCTGCCCTATCTCCGGAGGGACTCAGGGTGGCTTACAATAATAAAAGAGAACAATACAAAAGTTAAAAAACAATTAAATATGAAATCTCACTAAGCCAATAAAATATATAAAACTATAGCTAAAATCCCCTCCCCTCCATCAGTCCGGGTCAGTGAGTTGGAAAAGCCATGTTTTTAGGCCACGGCAGAAGGATCGGAGGTCAGGGGCCACCCGAAGCTCCAGGGGCAATTGATTCCATAGGGTGGGTGCTCCCACAGAGAAGACCCTACCCCTAGGGGTCGCTAGCCGAGATTGTCTGGCCAATGGCATTCCCACCTCTGCCTATGGGAGACAGCATTCCCACCTCTGCCTATGGGAGCGCATGGGACGTTGGGAAGCCGTTACTGGCAGCAGGGTTCTCGCAAATACCACTGGTCCTAAGCCATGAAGGGCTTTATAGGTCAACACCAGCACCTTGAATCTCACACGGAGGGCAACCGGTAACCAGTGCAGCTCGCACAAAAGGGGTGTGATATGGCAGTATTGGGACCCTCCCACCACAACCCGTGCCGCTGCATTCTGGACAAGTTGAAGCCTCCGCGTGGTCTTCAAGGGCAGCCCCATGTAAAGAGCATTGCAGTAGTCCAGATAGGAGGTAATGAGCGCATGAGTGACTGTACGTAGGGCATCTCGGTCCAGATAGGGGTGCAATTGACGCACCAGACGAAGCTGGGCAAATGCCCCCCTGGCCACGGTTCCCACCTGCTCCTCCAAACTGAGCCGCACATCCAGGAGGACACCAAAGTTGCAAACCCTATCTATGGGGGGGCAACATCTCTCCCCCCCATAGCCAGAGGTGGAATGTCCTGGATAACTCGAGATGCTGGTACATACAGCCACTCGGTCTTAGCTGGGTTGAGCCAGAGTTGTTTTTCACACAGAGCTGGAGCCTGATTTTAACATTGAAGCAGACAAAAATGCTGATTCATGCTTTTTGTTCCATGTGTTGATATCCTTCTCCCTTTAAATAAGGTCTATAGACAATCTCCTCTCTGCGCCCTGCTCCATGCACATGGCTCCTCTTGCTGCAAAGAAAACAAATCATGATGTTTCTTTTTTTTATTTCCCACCAAAGAAGTTACAGAAAGGGCAGGGCATACTGCCACATTATTTGCTGCACAAGGGTAGCAAAAATGCAGCGATTTTCATGATTCACCTTTTATTGAAAAGTATTGGGAAGCTATAGGCTACCAGGATGCATTTTTAAAAATTGCATACCACTGAAAAAAATCTTGCCTCTGCATTTGCTTTTAAGCACAATGACATCTCTACCCCCACATTTGTTTCTCAGTGGCCAATTATGTGAGTACATTTTTAGGAGGAATGTTGATTGCTGGTGATGACTCTTGTTAAAAATGAATGACAATGAATGAGAAATTAAATTGGAGCAAACAAAGCAAAACAGATCTGCAAATTGAAGAGGTTGAGGAAGTCAAAACAGGCAGTAGGAAAGGAACACTGAAATGAATTATATAAACCTTTTAATTAGAAAGCATTTGGGGGAGAAAAAAACCCAGTTGAGCTTGGAAAATGTTTCCTTATCTCTCTATATGAATTGTACAAGGTACCAGATAATACAAAGCACTATTTTAAAGACTACTTTAATTGTAGACTATGGCTTAATTGAACACTGTTTCTTTGGTGTCCGTGAGAGTATTGTCATTCCATTATCTAGACTATAAATCCATCTGCATTGAATATGCATAAATATTGAAATGAGCCCCATGGAACATTAAAATTTATACTCATAGGACTCTTATTAGTCTAGGCATAGTGGATCTACAGATCCTCCAAAGAGGCTTATTTTAGATCTAGTTGGCATATGGTGCTATGACATAGATTTTATATGGGATGAATAATAAGTGAGCCTATCCTCCTCATTGAACAAAGGATATGGACAGTCATTATACCTCCACAATTCCTTACTAATGATCTTGTTAGCTAAGATTGATAGGTCCTGTTATGTATGTAGGTTTGAATGTTATTGGTTTAGTTTGAATTGTTCTTGTAAAATGTCAAATATAATTGGTTTAAAAAGTGCGGGAAAACCCTGCACTCTGATTGGCTGGCAACTGCAGCTGCTGGCTATAAGTAGCAGCTGCAGCCCAGCCAAATCGGGTCTGTTATGAGCTGTAGTCACTAATAAACTCTTCACTGAAGCACTCCGCGTCTGACTCTTCATGCAAATCTAACAGGTCCTGACCTCCAAAACTTCTGAAGAGGTTAGTTTGCCCATCTCAATACTTACATTTGTCTTTTTCAAATGACTGCATCATCATAAAAATAGAAAGGTTAGAATTCAGGAGCTAAGCCTATTATGAAATAACAATCTAAATGCCGTATTAAGACCTGTCACAAAATCAGTGTTTCTCAATTCCAGCAACTGGCTGGGGAATTCTGGGAGCTGAAGTCCACACATCTTAAAGTTATTAAGATTCAAGATGGAATAGCTTTTAAGAAAATGAGCTTTTTCCTATTTAACAATGGGATGAGCATAAAAATCCTTCTGCAAGTTATTCAACTTATCTCTCTGAAATTGCTATGGAAATATTGTTAGGAAAGCATACTGTAATTGAATACTGTCCTGTAAAAGTTGTTCATAGATCAATGTGCATGTATACTGAGCAAAACAAGAAGTTCTCTCTCTCCCTCCTTCCCTCCCTCCCTCTTGCAAAATCTAATTAATGCTTTTCCATACAAATTGTAATACCAAACTGCAAATGATGGAGAATGCCAGAAGGCCCAGCTGTTGTTATTAAAGTGTGCTGGAATCCATAATTCAGCAACTGGAATTTTAGCCCTGCTTTAGAATAAAATATTAACATTCTTAATATTGCAGTTTCAAAGTTCTGATTGCAGTAACTGCAGATCAGGAGAAGATTCATTGTAGAATTGATCCAATGAACTGCATTACACATTCAAAGACACAGCAAATTCAAGAATTCTATTGTAAATTATATACACCTACACTCTTCATACTTGAACAATTATTTTATTTACTTTAAAAGACTTATATAACTATGCATATTGTAACCACAATCCAAGGTGGCTCACAAACACCACCCTTATGTACAAAATACTTAAAGGCTAGGATGCATTGTCCTCAATTTAATTCAAGCCATTTTTAGCCTTGATATACAGAGCAATAATTGAAAAGTTCAGGCAACATTCAGACATTGTCTTCTTCTTTGAAGAATAGAATAGAATAACAGAGTTGGAAGGGGCGTTGGAGGTCTTCTAGTTCAACCCCATGCTTAGGCAGGAAACCCTATACCATTTCAGAAAAATGATTATCCAATCTCTTCTTAAAACTTCCAGTGTTTTACAACTTCTGGAGGCAAATTGTTCCACTGATTAATTGTTCTAACTGTCAGGAAATTTCTCCTTAGTGTTAGGTTGCTTCTCTCTTTGAAGAGAAATAGGGAAGCAGAAAAAAGAAGATTGATTTAGGGCTTCATTTTATGGACTACCTGGGTGAGACAGCAAAGAAATATTTGGACCTGCTCCAGATATTTATATCATATAAATATTAGAATCAAGGTTTGTTCCCAAGGAATGTATAGTTCCTCATTTATCTGAGATACTGTATGTTTATTGTTATTCTACTCTGTCAATAATACATCTGTTATCCTATCAAGCTGTTTTTGTTTTCTCACAGTGGTTAAAATTGCTTTCAAGTAAGAAGTGGAAATATAAAGCCTTAAATAGCCTACTGTAGGAGATATGGTTCATTAATTCACCTTATGTTGCTATGAGTATAACTTTGTCCATAGGTGATTTATGTTCTTCATTTCTTTCCTGTGAAAGGTTTGATTTTATAACTGGTTCCCCATAGATTTTAATTTGTCAGTGCAGTGGCTATAGTGTCTTTTTGACAGTAGTGCTGTCATATCTAGTAGTGACTTCATTAGGACAAAAGTTGATCACTGTGTATCTCCAAGTTATTTTGGGTAGGACTGCCATTTTGAGACTTGTTTCTTTCTGTTATCCATTTTATTGGCACAAATAAAATTGGAAAATAATAAGACATTATAACTTCTATTATTTGTCATTACCTTGATACCACTTTGAATGATTTTGAAGAAAACAATCTTGACTACCAAACAGCAAAAAGTGATAATAAAATCTCACATTTGTTTTGTATGGATAATCTTTTTGCATGAATTTTTTATAGAAAACCAGAAATCAAAATCCAATCATTGACAAATACTGTAAGAATTTTTAGCACAGATGTAACAATGGAATTTGGCTACAACAGCAATGAATTGAGATAAAATCATAAACAATAATGGAATTGAAATGCCTAGGACTTCAGTCTAGGAACAGTTACTGAAGTTTGTGTTTTAAATGACAAATGGTGTATCTGTCACTGAGGAAGACTTACAGCAATAAGGTGTAATAGTAAGGGCAAGTAGCAGTCAAAATAAATAATTCATGGAGGTTCTAATGATGTAAAAGAAAAAGACAGTTACTTATAAACAGTGGTGGGATTCTACCAGTTTGGACCAGTTCTATAGAACCAGTTGTTACGATTCTGTGCAGTATGGAGAACCAGCAAATCACACCACTGGCTGGCCCCGCCCCACCCACTCCACCCAGGAGGCTTCCCTGAGGCCCAGTCAGGGGTGGTATTCAGGGGGTTGGGGGAGGGAGAAGTGGCCTGAGAGCAGAGCTAACCTTCCTTAGGATTGAAGCTTCTATTTTTCAGTGCAGACTCAGGCAGCAGATTGCAGAAAGCTAGATCTGGGAGTGAAGCTGTGATTCTGCAAGCAGTGCAATCTGCCTGCTTGCTTTGCCTGATTTTGGGTAAAAGTTGCTCTTTTTTAAAATAAAAAATTCAATCTTTACACATATATTTACAATATTTACATACAAGCCATGCCCAGCCAGTCACATGATCACCAAGCCACACCCACAAATTAGGCCATGCCCACAAAACCAGTTGTTAAGAAATTTGAATCCCACCTGTTAAATTTGCATGAAGAGTCAGACGCGGAGTGCTTCAGTGAAGAGTTTATTAGTGACTACAGCTCATAACAGACCCGATTTGGCTGGGCTGCAGCTGCTACTTATAGCCAGCAGCTGCAGTTGCCAGCCAATCAGAGTGCAGGGTTTTCCCGCACTTTTTAAACCAATTATATTTGACATTTTACAAGAACAGTTCAAACTTAACCAATAACATTCAAACCTGCATACATAACACCCCTCCCCACTAGGTTCGGTCCATACTCAAACCCCAACCTATCTAATGTATTCTTTTAAATAGATGGGGCTCTTACGTGTACGTTGAGACCTTCGTGGTTCAGAAGTTTTAATGTTCTCACCCAGTGAGAGGGGAAATGTGTCTGTTGACATTTCCCTAGTTGGACTTCCTGTGAAAGAAGACCCTGTTTGATTGTTACAATCTGGTCTCTCCTCCCAACCCATCTCCAACCCAATGTCAGCACCCAAGTCAGGTAGTGATGTGCAATCTTCCACTTGTAAGGATGGATTTTGGCATTGTGACTGGTTTTGGGATGGTTCCTGTCATAATGGCTCGTTACACATGGGGTTGATTCTTGTTTGCTGATTATCCTCATGTTCCTCCTCCCCTAGAAAAAGCATTAGGTATGGGAACTAGAGAGGAACAATTGCAATGTTCCTGAGGTAATCTGGATCTAAGCTGATCAATGTGCCTGCTCCAGAGGACTCCATCCTCTGTTTGTACCCTGTAAGAATGATGGCCTGTGATTTGAGTTATTTCAGCAGGAATCCATGAAGGGTCACCCATAAGGTTCTTAGCATAAACAGAATCACCCACACTGTACGTGCGAACTTTGCTGGTGGAATCAAGTGGTGCATTGGGTGCGTAAGTGGGATGAAGGCGGTCAAGGGGAGACCTAAGTTTTCTACCCATCAACAACTCTGCTGGGGATAAATTAGTTGATGGGTTAGGAGTGATGTGCTGAACACTAAGAAGTTTTTCAACTTTCTCAGTGATGTCCCCAGGACCCAATTGCTGAAGCTTTTCCTTGGTAAAATGTACCATTCGTTCAGCCCGGCCATTAGCCGAAGGGTGCCCAGGGGCTGTTAGGGCATGTCTGATACCCAGTTGTGCTAGATATTATTCAAAAAGGTTGGATGTAAATTGAAGGCCATTGTCAGAGACAAGAACATCAGGTAACCCGTGGGTTACAAAAAGCTTTTTAAGCTGCTTGATGACAGCATCAGTTGTGGTGGATGCCATAGGGATTACCTCTAGCCATTTGGAATATGCATCTACGATAATAAGGAAGGTGTGCCCTCTGGTAGGGCCAGTGAAATCAATGTGAATCCTAGACCATGGGCCCCTAGGACATTCCCATTCCTGAGTGGGGAGGTGGGGCAGGCCTGACTACCTGACAGTTGGGACAGGATGCAACCCAGTTTTCAACCATTTTGTCAATACCTGGCCACCATACATAATTCCTGGCCAATCCCTTCATCCTTACAATACCAGGATGACCCTCATGTAACATTTCCAAAACCTCTCTTTGCAGTTTTGCAGGAATAACCACCCTATTACCCCACAAAATACATCCTCTTAATACAGATAATTCAGTTTGCCTGGACTTAAAAGGTTGGGCAAGGTGAGGTAGATCTTGAAGAGGCCAACCTTTCTTAATCCAGCCTATAATAGGAGCCAATAATGTGTCTTTGGCAGTCTCTCTGGCAATTTCAGCAGCGTGTACTGGAAGCTTGGCAACAGTTTCTAGGAAAAAGGTGTGTGCCTCAGGTTCAAAGTCCTCCTTGTGACAAGGAAGGGGGCAACGACCGAAGGCATCAGCATGTCCAATGTCCTTGCCAGGCTTGTGGATAAGTTTGTATGAATAAGCAGCAAGAAATTCAGTCCACCTCAGCATTCTTGGTGACAGGATAGTGGGTGTAGGTTTGTCTCCTGCCACAATGCCTAACACAGGTTTGTGATCTGTGACAATGGTAAATGTTCTCCCATATAAATACTCATGAAATTTCTTGATAGCTGCAACAATTGCCAATGCTTCCTTGTCCAATTGGCTGTAATTCCTCTCTGCTTTGGTCAAGGTGCGAGAGTAAAATGCAATAGGGGCTTTCCTCCCGCCGGGAAGCCTGTGGCTCAAAAAAAGAACCCACTCCAAAGGGGGATGCATCACAAGTCAGTACAACAGGTAAATTCTCAGAGAACTGTATGAGCACAGCATCAGACGTGATTAGTCTTTTAATATTGTTAAATGCTGATTGTTCCTTCCTGCCCCAGACCCAAACAGACTTTTTGTCAAGCAATCTGTGTAATGGTTCTGCAATGATTGCCTTCTGAGGTAGGAACATGTGATAAAAGTTAATAAGTCCAAGGAAGGCTTGCAAATCTGTTTTGCATTTTGGTCTAGGGGCTTCTTTGATTGCTTGAACCTTGGCATCTGTAGGGTGGATGCCATGCTTGTCAGTCATGTAGCCCAAGAACTCAACCTTGTCAGTTCTAAGAGTGCATTTTTCTTCCTTGACTTTTAACCCCGCTTTCTTGAATCTGGTAAGGACTTCTCTGAGTCTCTCTTGTAATTGAATGTCACTTTCAGCAGAGATTAACACATCATCAAAGTAAGGCACTACCTCTGGTAGTCCTTGGAGCATCCTTTCCATAAGGCTTTGGAAGATGCCTGGTGCCACGCTTACTCCAAACTGTAACCTTTTACATTTGAAGGCACCTCTATGAGTCACAATGGTTTGGGCCTCTGCAGTAGCATCATCAACTGTTAGTTGTTGATATGCCTGGGCCAAATCCAATTTGGCAAAGACTGTGCCCCTGCCAAGTGAATGTAATAAATGATGCACCACTGGAACTAGATATGCGCTCTGCTGAAGCGCATGGTTCAATGTCCCCTTATAGTCTCCACAGATTCTCACTGACCCATCAGTCTTGACTGGTGTGACTATGGGTGTCTCTCATCTGGAGTGGTCAGTGGGCTCTAAAACTCCTTGAGCTATTAGTTTATCTAATTGTGCATCAATTTTTCCCTTTAAGGCAAATGGTACCCTTCTGGGCTTTAAACGAATTGGGGACACCTTGGAATCTAGGTTGAAAGTTATAGGGGTCCCCATATACTTTCCCAATCCTTTGCTGAAGACCTCTGGAAACTCAGACTTCAAGGCCTCCTCCCATTCAGTGTTGCTCACGTGATTGATGCCAGTCACCTCGATGCCTAGTGGATTGAACCACTCAAGTCCCAGCAAGCTTGGGTGGTCCTTGTCCATGATGGTCAGGGGCAAACGTTTGGTGTGGCCTTTGAACTTCACGATGAATTCTCTTGTTCCAACTACTGGAATCTTGTTCCCTTGGTAGTCTTTAAGAGTCAGTGCTTGCTTCTGGAAATGCTTCTTCTGAATGTTGGGAAGTAGCCTGTGAATAGTGTCCCATGACACCATAGATAAATATGAGCCTGAGTCCACTTCCATTTGGCAAGGCCTTCCTTCAATTAGTACCTTCACATGTACTTTTCTGCTTCTTAAGGGTGAAGAATGACCAATGGTGACTGTTTGATGAGTTCCATTCTTCCCATTTGCTTCTGTATTGCACCCCATTTTCTCACTGAGGTTGTTGGGCCTGAATTCTTTGTCAGGAAACTTCCTTCCATTGGTTGGAGTTCTGGATGATTTGCAGACTCTTGCTAGGTGTTCTCTTTTTTCACAACGGAGGCAGATGGTATCTAGGAACTTGCATTCAGTGCGGGGGTGGCTTCCCCCACAACCTCTGCAATAAAATTCTTGCCTCTTTCTTCCAAGGTCTTTCCTTTTCTTCTCCATTCTGAGTCTATAAATTCCTTCCTCCACCTCACTACAGTCTGAATCAGAATCTATTTGCTCGCAATGGGTTGTTGTGGATTTTTCCACATCAGGATGGCTTGCGGCCTTGTTAATTTTCTTCATGGCTGCTGCTGAGGACTTGGTAGCTTCCGCTGAAGAAGCTTCTTCTATGGCCTCCTTAAGCGTGTTCTTAGGTTTCATTAATAATTTGCTCTGCAAAACCTTGTCTTTTAGGCCTAGAACAAATCGATCGCGCATGGCCTCTTCTAAGTTGATAAATTCACATGCACCCCCAATGTCCCTTAAACTTGCCATGAAATCATTAACATTTTCGCTTTCTCCTTGATCCCGACGGTAGAATTCGTGTCTCTTAATGAGGCACGATACTTGTGGCGCGTAATGGGCTCTTAATAACTTATGTAAGTCGGGCAAGTCCATCACCTTCACGTCTGCAGTTCCCGCCAATGCCTTCGGCATCTTGAAAATGGCCGGACCGTAGTGGGTGAGAAAGACCACCCTCTTCCGCTTGTCGGAAATGTCGGCGAGATCGTTTCCCTCCAAATACATTTGGAAACGATCTGCATACAAGTCCCAGTCTTCTGCCGTCGGATCGAACGGGGCTGGGGGGATGTTCAGCACAGCCATCTCTCTCAGCTTGTTCTCCGCGTTGTCTTCTCTTCGGAAAGGATCCCACCTTCGTCGCCAGTGTTAAGTCTGCATGAAGAGTCAGACGCGGAGTGCTTCAGTGAAGAGTTTATTAGTGACTACAGCTCATAACAGACCCGATTTGGCTGGGCTGCAGCTGCTACTTATAGCCAGCAGCTGCAGTTGCCAGCCAATCAGAGTGCAGGGTTTTCCCGCACTTTTTAAACCAATCATTTCTGACATTTTACAAGAACAGTTCAAACTTAACCAATGACATTCAAACCTGCATACATAACACCACCCCTGCTTATAAATGTAATTGCAGAAAGACATAATCTTTTTAAAAGAATTGTTCAATATAAAAAGCAAAATTTCCAAGGGGAAAAAATGGACATGAGCAGATCAAATAGAAGGCAAGGAAGTGATGTATAGGAATGTAGGAGTAAAGAACAAGGTAATGATATCCTTGATGCCATATAAAAACTTGTCAACAGGTAAGTTGAGCAGTATAGAAAGACTAGCAGGGTTATTTTAACAACAACAATAAGAGCAAAAAGGCATTATTGAATGAAATTATGTATTCATTAATGCCTGAGTGAGGGGATAAGGGTAGAATCTGGAAGAGAGCTTCCTGCCAAAGAGAAATTATAGGAGAAATTCTTTTCCTATAATTTCTGCATCATATTTTAGGGCAATGAAGAAGGAGAGAATGGCATGAATCTCTCAAAAGAAGTGGGAAAAAAACTTCTTAGGTCAAAGTATCTTAACTTCTGAGCTACCTTTTTTTTATAGCCAAAGTCTGGTTTTAATAATTAAAAGTCAACGGCAGAACCTCTGCCTCCCGTGGCTCATCAGAATTACATGGAGCAATTAAATGGTTTAAAGGTGTTTCCTAACTATTCTTGCTCCTGGATTAAACAAGAAAGTAAAAATAACAGTCTGCTGAAAGCTTTACTAGGTGACCCTTTTAGGCTGAGATCTGAAGCATAATTACAGGGAAGATGAAGGATCAAGAGATTAATTCTAGCAAACAGAGAAGGGTGATGATTTGGCATCAAGCATTCTGCTCTGCCTTGAATGTAATAGATTTGGGCTTCTCTGCTGCCAGAAAAATGCCTGTAGTGTTTTTTCCTCCTTCAAAATGCATTGAAAGTTGATTTTCTAGGGTTAGGCCTTTCCCAAAATAGCAGACACAAGGAGAGACTGACATAATTCCAAATACCTGTGATATTTGGGTTTCTCCTACAAGTTCAATCAATGGTTCAGATTTTTTTTACTAGTCTTCTAAGATATAAAACTTACAAAATTCAGATAAATCTAGTCCTCCCATTTCATAAGATGTTTTTATTTTTATTTTACAAAGGGACATGTTTACACTTTGTGGTTCTTTTTGTTGCAGCAGCATTATTTCTAAAATTTTATAAAATGCTATCTATTTGTATCTCGTGGTTTGTAACTCCCCTATCTATTCAAGATCCAAGCACAGAGGCCTGCTGTTATATCTGTTGACTGATTTTGTCATAAATCTGTTTTTAAAAAAAAAACAGTTTCAATAGCTGACCCTTGGTTCTGGTATCACCAGATAAAAATGTTTTCCCATTTTCCTTCAAGCTCTACCTCCTGCAATTTCATAAACTACTGAATGCTGATTTTTTTTTCTTTTTGTTGCTTGACAACAGACTTAGCATTTTTTTTATTTGAACCTGTTGGGGGTTTTCTAGTTGCTAATCTCTTGTTTATAATAAGGGGGAAGCAACTGCATTAGCAAATATTCCATGGAGAATCTTCTATCATTTAATTTATTGAGATGATTGTGAATTGCTCAGTAATCTAAGGCTTAATTTAGTTTTCTGAATGATCTACTTAGAATGCATTATATTGGTGTGTAGACGTTTTTGGTGATTCTAATAGATTGTCATCCATGCCCTAGTCACCTCCCATCTTGACTATTGCAATGGACTCCACATGGGCCTTCCTTGAAAAGTTTCTGGAAGCTTCAGTTAGCTAAAACTGTGGCAGCCTGCATGGTTTTGTGCAAGCTTAGATTTGTACATGCATCATCTCTCTTATGAGAACTGCATTGGCTGCTAATATGCTTCTGGGTCCAATTCAGGGATGTCATCTACAAAACCTACATGCCCTGGGACCAGGTTATTTGAAGGACCATTTTCCCCACTCATATCTATCTGATCCACCAGAGCAGGGAGGCAGGGAATGTTACAGCTCCTTCTCTTAAGGAGGTCCATCTAGTGAGACCAAGAAGAAGGGCCTTCTCTGTGGTGGTTCTTTCTGTGGATTATCACCATTATAGAAATAAGATTGGCTCTCACTCCTACCAAGAGCCCTGAAGACATAGTTTTACTAAAGGGCCTGCACGCCCCAGAGTTATACAGAGCCCATTAAATGGTTGGTCTGATTGTTGTCACTGGGGGGGAAGGGTTTATTGATTTGTGTATTAGAATTTTATTTATGTAAGATACCCAAAAATATGTGAATGGATTAGGTGGCTGTATAAATTTTCTAAAATGTATATGGCCACCATATAATACACATAGAATACACTATTTTATTTATTATTTATTTATTATTTATTTATTAATTCGACTTATATGCCGCTCCTTCTCCGAAGACTCGGGGCGGCTTACAATTAAAATACAACAGTGAATAAATTAAATTAGTTAAAAAGATATTAAACATTTAAGCCGAATTAACGTTTAAAACCCCAATTAAATAACCCCAACCCAGGAGAATCAGCACAACCCAGATTGTAAAAAGAGCCAAGTTTTCAAATCATGGTGGAAGGTGCGAAGATCGGGAGCCAAACGGAGCTCAAGCGGAAGAAGATTCCACAAAGTGGGAGCCGCCACAGAATAGGCCCTCTCCCGGGTGCGACGCAAGCGACCCTGCCTGTGTCGCAGACGGCACCCCGAGGAGACCCTGCCTGTGCCCGCACAGGGCGAGTTGGCGATAGATGCTGGGAGAAGCCGTTCCCGTAAATAACCTGGACCCATGCCCTGTTGGACTTTAAATGTTAATACCAAGACCTGAATCTCACCTGAGGGCAACGGAAGCCAATGCAGGCGCGCAGGAGGGGTGTAACATAGGAGTATCGGGAAGCTCCCATCACACCCATGCGGCCGCATTCTGCACCAGCTGAAGCCTCCGAGTGGTACGCAAGGGCAGTCCAAGGTAGAGAGCATTGCAGTAGGGGGAAATAGCGAGCCTGAGTGACTGCAGGGCATCCGGTCCAGGAATGGGCATAACTGGCGAACCAGCGGATCTGGGGAAAGGCCCCCTGGCCACGGCCCCCACCTGCTCCTCCAATTTGAGCCGTGAGTCCAGGAGGACCCCCAGATTCCATGCCCTGTCCATGGGGGCAACACCTCCTCCCCATGAGCAAAGATGGTACCTCAAAACTGGACCGATGTCGGTATGCACAGCCACTCTGTCTTGGCCGGTTGAGTCGAAGCATGTTCCTGTCCATCCAGATCTGCACCGCTGCCAGACAACGGGACATCACTGGTGGCCTGGGGTGGAATGTAGCTGAGTATCATCAGCATACTGATGATAACTCACCCCAAGCCACGGATGATCTGCCCAGCGGCCTTGGAGTCACCTCTGCCCTCCTGCCAACACTGTTTAGCGTCCCGAGAGGTAGGAGGAGAACCACTGTAAAACAGTGCCTCCCACTCCCAACCCCCGGAGACACCGCAATAGGATACCATGGTCGATAGTATCGAAAGCCACTGAGAGATCTAACAGGACCAGGACAGAGGACGAGCCCCTGTCCCATGCCCTAGTGAGATCTTCAATCAGCGTGACCAATGCTGTCTCCGTGCTGTACCCGGGCCGGAAGCCCGATTGGTACGGATCCAGGTAGTCCGCTTCCTCCAGAAAAAGTGGCAATTGCTGAACCACCACACTCTCAACAACCTTCGCTAAAAAGCGAAGGTTGGAGACCGGATGAAAGTTGTTCAACACGGCTGGGTCAAGGGCAGGCTTCTTCAGGAGGGGCCTCACCACCGCTTCTTTCAAAGTGGCAGGGAATAACCCCTTCCTCAACGAAGCATGGACTACTGCCCAGAGCCAGCCGCACGTGACCTCTCTGGAGGCATAAACCAACCAGGAAGGGCATGGGTCCAATAAACATGTGGTGGAACTCAGCCGCCACATAATCCTGTCCACTTCATCCTCAGAAACAGGATCAAACTCAGCCCAGATCACGTTGGCCAAAACACTCGCATTCCCCTCCTCAGACCACTGACAATCTGCACGTAACCCCTCCCGGATCTGAGCGATTTTGTCCTTCAGATACTGACTAAATTCCTTAGCTCTGCCCTGCAATGGGTCCATCACACCCCCCCCCAGCTGAAGGAGGGAGTGAGTAACCCCGAACAGGGCGGCTGGGTGATTATCTGCGGACGCTATGAGGGCGGAGAAGTAGGATCTCCTCGCCACCCCCATAGCTACCAGGTAAGTCCTAACATGGGCTTTTAGCTGGGCTCAGTCAGATTCAGAGTGAGTCACCCTCCACCTGCTCTCTAGTCCCCTTCTGCGATGCTTCATTTCCCAGAGCTCCTCGGTATACCAGGAAGCTGAACGGGATCCGCGCCGAGTAAGGGGACACATGGGAACAACCCTGTCGAGAGCCCCCGCAGCCGACTGTTGCCAGGTAGCCACGAGGACCTCAGCAGGACTGTGAGTAAGGGATGCAGGAAAAAACCCCAGTTCTGCCTGAAACCTGTCAGGGTCCATCAGGCGTCTGGGGCGGAACCATCTAGGTAGCTCCTCATCCCAGCGGTGTGGGGTGGCTTGGTGGAAGACCAGCCGCAGGAGATAGTGGTCTGACCATGGAACGGGAAGGATAGTTGTATCACCACCCCCTAGACCACTCCGCCACTGCTCAGAGACAAAAACCAGGTCGAGCATGTTACCCCCCTCATGAGTCGGGCCATCTATTATCTGGGTCAGGCCCATGGCCTCCATGGAAGCCATGAACTCCTGGGCCAATGCCGACGCCAATCCCAGAGAAGGCAGGTTAAAGTCACCCAGAACCATGAGCTCTGGAAACTCCACCGCCAAAATATATAGTTCCTATATTTTGGGAGTAAGGGTTAATTATTCTGTTTATATCAAACATGGGCTTTACAGGAAATTTCTGACTTGCCTTTCTTAGTGACAATTTCCTTCGCAGGGTACAGGAAGGTCCAAGAGGAATAGCTATCTCCAGTTTAATATTAGCCAACAGGAAAGCTTCAGTCAAACAAATGGAAGTAGCTAGCTCTGGACAAAAATAGCTACACAATACTTGAGCCCTTAAACTTAAAGAAAATTAAAGAAGAACATATTCAAATGTGCAACTTAATCTTTGAAAAAATAGATTTTATAGAAATCTGAACAATAATAAGTACAAAAGAAAAAAGTAATCCTACTATTATTCCATTAAAAATGCAACATACTAATAGATAACAATGAAAATCGGAGTTACTTAACTCATTTTTCAGTTCAGTTTCTTCAAAAAACATCATGAAGAGTGGGATATAGAGGCAAGCATGAAACTTGAGATAGATGGAAGGAAATTCATGGAATACCTCTTTACTTTGAATCAGTCTGAATCACCTAAATCTGAGGAATAATTATGTACTCCTCTTTCCCATTATCATCTTCCTCCATCTTCAACGTTCCCAATATTTCATTCATTCTATTGCCCCCCTTTCTTTCTTCTGCTTAATTAGAGTTTTTCTCTATTTTTCTTCATGTGGGTGGGTGGGGAGTTGACCCGGAGTGTAACACAAACGTAACAAAATCCAAAATGTAAATAAATGTCCTTTAATGCCTCCAACTTGGCCCCACTGTTCAATAATTCTCAGTTGGAGATAAAACTTATTCAAAAATAGTATTCAAAAGAAAGAAACACAGTCTGAACTTAATGAGCAGATAGTGGTGAAATAAAAAAACTAAAACAAACTACAATGAAGGAATTTCTACAACGGACCAGGGTAAGTAATTACCAACTTCAAGGAGATAACAAGAAACAGTCTGTTGGAAGGATGCCAACCAAGATAACTTCAGCCCAAAATAACACATGCTTTGCTTCTGGCAATGCTGTGTTTTAACCGTCTCTCTTATATACTATTCTACCCAGCTACAACCAATGAGGAGGATCATGGCCACTTCTTCTTTTGTAAGCCAAGTTGTTTCCTTCTCCATTCCTCCCTGCATGTCCTAGGATGAAGGGGGGATGGTCCTGGTTCTTCCTCTGACTGCTCAGCTAGCCTCTGCCCTTCCCCAGCCTCCTCCACAACCTCTGGAGCCACACTTCCACTCCCTGTCAGCCGTTCCTCATCTCCCTCTGAGTCTGACTCTATCAAGGGCATGACAGTTGCTAAAAATCTCCATCAAATCAGAAATAGAAAATCACAAAATAGTTTTAAGGTAAATTGGAATGGAAATGGGTTAGAGTTCATGCAGAAGAAATGCCAGGAGGCTATCGCTAATCCTTGCATGTATGCTTTTGCTGTGTCCCAAACATTTTGTAGTAATGTTTCTTCTTTTTTATTTTCTTTAAGGAAAAATTCCATTTCTTTTTCCATCATTTGTGTGAACTCTTTGTCTTTTATGATACTTTGATTCATTGTCCATCCCTATTTCTTCTTTTGTCCCATCCACTCAATTTTTATAGGATTGTGGAAGGATAGCTACGACAAAAATGAACATTCTACCAAAACTGCTATTTTTATTTCAAGCAATCCTGATAAAATTAGGAAAAAAGTTCTTTGAGGCCCTAAATAGACTGATTTCTAAGTTCAACCTGCAGGGCAAAAACCTCAAGAATTAAAATGAAAATGCTACAAGACACCAAAAACAAAGGCGGGTTTGGCCTCCCGGATTGGGAGCTGTATTATCAGGCTTCAATGCTCACATGGGTAAAAGAGTGGATAAATTTAAAGAATAAAAGAATATTGATGATAGAAGGACATGATCTACAATTGGAGTGGCACACATTCATATGGAATGGGAAAATAAATCATACAGATATTTCCCAAAGGCACTACATTAGAAAAGCTGTGCTGTCAGTATGGGAAAAAATCAAACAGAACCATTACATGAAAATACCGGTCTGGCTATCCACGATGGAAGTGCTAATATATCCTAATATTTTAGATCCAGGTAAGATTGTAAGATATAAAGATATAATTAATGAACAGGGGGGCCTAAAATCTAAACAGGAATTAAAAAAAGCAGGGAATTGACTTGGACTGGTGGACATTTACCCAAATTCAAATGTGACACAAGAAAGATTTAGAAATGTATGTATTCTATAAGGAACCCCAAGAACTGGACAAAATACTGTTAGGGACAGATGAAAAATTAATAAAGAAAATGTATAATTACCTATTGAATTTTAAAATGGAAGAGGAATATGTAAAAGAAACTATGATTGTATGGGCAAAATTTTTTGGGTACACTATAGAATTAGATAATTGGCAAAAATTGTGGGAAAGAAATTATAAATTAACATTGTCAACAGCATATAAAATGTATAAAATGTTCTATAGATGGTACTTGCCATCAGGAAGATTGACAAAAATGTTTCCAAATATGTCACCAGAATGTTGGAAATGCAAACAGAAGTCGGAATTCTACTACCATATGTGGTAGACCTGTCCAGAGGTGAAAAAAATATTGGTTAAAGGTAAAGAATTGGATAGAAGAGATGACAACACAGCAAATACATCTGAAACCAGAACTATTCTTATCAAGGATAATACTGGGGAAATATAATAAAAGATTCACATATTTAATCATACATATAATAATAGCAGCTAGAATCATATATGCACAAAATTGGAAAAATGAAAGTACACCCACAGATGAGAAGGTAATAAAAAAATATTAGAATGTGCTGAACTGGACAGACTAACAATGGAACTTAAGGACAAAAAGGAAACAGAATACTACTTAACAGGGAATGTATTGTATAATTGGTTAAACAATAGGTGCAGAGATTAGTATTTAACAATGAAAGAAGATAAATAAAATAGAAATAAATACATTTATACTGAAATATTTAAGAATAAACAATGTAAGCAATACCACTATTGGATTGTATGTGAATATAGTTTAAAATGCACAGAATGATAAATGTAACAGTGTATTATGGTATAAATAAGAAAATAATAGTTATGATCATGATGTACAACACTATGTAGTCAAAAGGGCCTTGGTGGTGCAGGCTGTTAAATGCCTAGCACTTAAATTCCAGCTGCCTGCAATTACTGCAGGCTCGAATCCCACCAGGTTCAAGGTTGACTCAGCCTTCCATCCTCTCGGGGTAGGTAAATTGAGGACCCAAGATTGTTGGGGGCAATTAGCTGACTTTGTAAAAATGCCGCTTAGTAATAAGCAGGCATATACAATGGAATGAAGGCTATTGCTGAGCGCATTGGGTTGTATCCCAAAAATTGTAAGCTGCCCTGAGTCTTCGGAGAAGGGCAGCATATAAATGTAATTAAAAAAAAGATATTATACTGTATGTCCAGGCGAATAATATATAACCTGGATGTATACTATGATGTAAAAAAGGACTTGATATAACCAGTACACTGACATTGTAAAATTAGAACTGTGCTGAATAATAATGAAAAATGTACAATAATTTTTTTTAAAGAAGAAGTAGAAATCCCAGGAGGCATAGTAGTGTGATCCATGATTCCTTCTGCATTATTTGATATCATCCAATATTGTATTATCCCTTTGCCTTTGCCTTTGCTATTTCTTCTGGTTACCCTCTAATAACCTTATCTTGTACAGAGTTTGATAGGCACAGACCTGCTGTCCAAGACTTATGTTATTTATCTCAACCTTATCGGCTGTAATGAACAGAAATACGGCTGTTTGAAAGGTAGGATAAGTTGATAGCTGCCAGGAAAATACATCTTCTCTGGAATGTTCTGGACAGACATCTCCAAGTATCAAATTAGATCAACCTCCCTCACTTCTGCAAAAGTATTTAAGCTGGGAGAAATCAGTGGTATGAGAACTTCAGCATAAACCTCCTTCCTGTCAATTTTTCCCTTTTTATGCTGTATTTTATATTTTCTTGAAATTTAATAACATTGATTTAAAACAACAACAAACTGTCAACATGCCACATTTCAGCTGGCATGAGAAAAAGTTCCACTGCAGTCTTTTTCAGAGTTCCTGTCTGTTAAAGGATATTTAGTTATGCCTTTTCTTGTAATTTATATCACTTCAATCAACTTTTGTGTTGCATGTTCTACAAGTGTTTATTGTCATGAATCCTAAAAGAATCTACTGGCAGCCATTGGGTAGCAGAACAGAGATTACACACCTTAAATTACATTAGTTACCTTGTGATAAGATGGCCAATAAATTTTATAAATAAAATAAATGGAAATAAATTACTTGGATATTATTTTTTGTTGTCCATGCTGAAAAATTCACATATATACCAGTACATTCAGGAAGAAGGCCAAAGATAAAATTAGAAAGAAAAGCACAGAGAGATAGAAAACATGCATACATATACACGGAAAATAAGAAATAATAAAACAAAAACACACATAGAAAATAAAAAAAAATAAAAGCACACAGAGATAGTGGAATCCAGGAGACAGCAAATGAATTTAGCAAGTTTTCATCACAACAATCAAGTCCTGAATTTTCCCATTTTTGTAAGATGTATTGTCTATTGCAAGAAATATAAACAACTAATCTATATGAAGAATTTCCCTACACTTCACATGAATTAGTGTTAAAAATACTAGAGATGCTTTTAGCTTTAATAAAGAACCCTTCAATGTGAAATGGTACGATGATTAAAAAATACCGAAGTTATTTGCTTGTAGAAACACTGCATTTTGCATTGATTTAATAAATGTAAATATACTGTAAGGTAAAGGTTCCCCTTGCACATATGTGCTGGTCATTCCCCATTCTAGGGGGCAGTGCTCATCTCTGTTACAAAGCTGAAGAGCCAGCGCTGTCCAAAGACAACTCTGTGGTTATGTGACCAGCATGACTAAACACCAAAGTTGCATGGAACGCTGTTACCTTGCCACCAAGATGGTCCCTATTTTTCTACTTGCATTTTTAATATGCTTTTGAACTGCTAGGTTGGCAGAAGCAGGGACAAGTAACGGGAGCTCACTCCATTATGCAGCACTAGGGATTCGAACTGCTGAACTGCCAGTCTGAAAGATCAACAAGCTCAGCATCTTAGCCACTGAGCCATCATGTCCCCTTGCAAGGAGATATGCTGTAGCACTTCATAAAAAGAAGTTAACAGCCTTAAGCATAAGATCAAGGCCTTTTACATAAAAGTAAAATAAATATACCAATTGTGAATAGTTTACCATAGCTATTTGGCTAGTCTAGAGATACATCTACTCAATATATACAGTCATTAGATTTTAAAGATCAAATTTTAATTGTCAAATATGATTTGTATTCCAATTAATTTCATTAATAAGCACAGCTAAAACATCTCATTATTAAAGGGGTATTAATTTGATTTGTCATTTGAGGAAGGATAAACTGTAAAAAATTGAATTTTTAAAAATAGTTTAAACAATTTGTCTTTCTGAACATGAACAATTTATAGTCCACTGCTTTCTGTTTTGCAGGTCATGGAACCTCCTCTGATTGTGAAGCTTGATTGCTGAAACTTGGGGCACTTCTGCATGATTAAACAAAAATGCTAAGCAAAGAGGGAATAGCTGAAAGAAAGAAAAACAGTAAGTTTAAAGTAGTGTTTTGCCCTTTAAATGTTGATTGGCTCCAGCTCTAGCTTCCTGCCTGCAGCGTTCTTTGCATTGTCTCTTTTCTAGCACTTCAAATTATAACCTTTCCTGGTTTATCTAAGGTCTCTGGAAACAATGTATATCCACTTAGAGCACCATTGTATTTCTCCATCTGTCATCAATTAGCAATTTAAAGGAGAAAATAGAGATGGGGGGATTTTCCCATGGGATTTCTTCTCACCACTTAGGTAATTTTCTGGTGAGGGTTTTTCTTCTAACTCAAGGGGGTGTGTCTAACCTTTAGCAAGGTTCAAAATAAGTTGTACAACAGGTTTGCTACTGTAACCCTCAACAAGTCAGACAAACATTAAAACCACCATGCAGTTATTCACACTGTGGTCCAGTTGAAATTAGGGAGACATACTTGGGGAAATGCTTAAGATTACCCACCTCAAATTCAAAGCTGAGACAATGATACAACATCTGGAATATAAAAACCTAAATATGGATCTAGTACACAGATTACACTTCCCTTGTAATCAGAGAAGAGAAGTTAGAAAGCACCCATAAGACAATCAACAACACATTGATGGAGGGAAGAAGAGAATTGGGGACTATCTTTCTGAGACATTCTCATTAGCGGAGAAAAGAAAGGCAAACTGTAAGCCTAAACACACTAACCAAATATTCAAATATCATAGCTTTGGTCAATAGCAGACAGAAAAAAATAGTTAACAATTCTGTTCAGAAGAGCAAATGAATATTGCAATATGCCAAACTACTGAGGAAAGGAAAAGGAAACCTTGCCCTTTAAGGAAAAAGGTAAAGTTCTTTCCTTTTGCGGATTCAAATTTCCCAGCTGGGAGATTTTACTGCAAAATCATTTGGTCAGCTGCATTGGAAGCCAGAATCAGTTTATTAATAGGAAGGCAAATAAGAATAAATTCTACAGCGTTCCTGAGTTTAATCTAATAAGTGAGTAGGAAAACCACTTTTTTATACACTTCAGGTTCTTTGATTTTGTAGCTGTGAATCTTTGAAGTCCTTGATTTGTGTTCGAGTTCCTGTTTCTTGAGATTGGGATCTCTTCCTGGGGTCTTGGTAGGAGTAATTGTTTTATAGTCCAATCTTTGTTTTTCCCTGATCCTTTATAGCTATCAGTTTGCACCTGGTTGCAATATCCTGAGTTTCCTGTTATGCTGTTTGCTTTTCACAAGTTTTTTATAGCTTGCTAGCTATTTGATTTCTATGGGAAAGGATCTTAGCTAATGTGTGTCCCATGCAAAGGTGGGGGCTAATGGAGCTGTCCCTGCTTGTGTTTTCACCTCTCCTTTCTTTTAGGGGAATTTTCCTTCCTCTTCTAATGTTTTAAGATTTCTTTTTCTTTTCCTAGAAGAGGGCTGAATTGTAACTTACAACACTACAGAAAGCAGAAATAGATTATCTTATCAATACAATGATATCTACACAACATTTCATTTTTAAAAAATGTCAGCCAAAAAACCAATCACAGCACAATTGTCAAATTACCCCTCAAAAAAAGATAGTTCTCTAATTCAGTACATATAAAAGATTATTGCAGAAACCTAAAATAACAATATAGCCCCTATATCACCATAGCCTCCAAATCAGCAAAATCTACCCAAAGCATCTTAGGCAAATTCAGAGACCTAGTAGCCAAAGTGGACAAATCAGGATATTGACCTCACAGTAAAAGAAAAGTATATAGAGCAAACAGATAGAAAATTGGCATAGCATATTCATTAACATCTATTGGCAGTCAGAAGACATGATGAAAATTCATCACCTTCACAGTGCTCAGACAAATGTGTTTCAACTGCAATTTGAGCTGGGAAGCTGCAGATGTTTTACATCAAACAAGGTCTAAAGATAACTCGTAGACATTTGACACTATGACAAATCAGCAGTCAACAGTCAAATGGACACCAACCCCCTATGAACCATTCAAAAAGAAGAAGCAAAAGTCAAAGAAAGAGGCATCTCTTATCACATTCCTATTAACCAAAAGCCAGATAAGCAACAACCAGCATTTAAATATGCAGCATGCCAATCAAGGAAGACACATTACTACCAATTAATGCATGCTAGACAAACCCACACAAGGCTGGTAAGACATCTGCTATATCTAAACAGCCAAGAAATCTCTGTTCTCCATGCCATAATCCTAGCTTGGTGGTTTTATTGCAGTTGTTTCATTACTAATTAGGTAAAATCATCAGAGTACTGTTGATTTCATTACCAAACTAACAGTTTAGTAATGAAACTAACAGTTTGGTAATTAAATGTCTACAAGAAAAGCATGAAGCTCAGAGAGCACCAAGGACCCAACAGTTCAACCCTGAGCTACAACTATTGTCTTCTATCAGTTGGTGTCCCATACTCACAGCAGGGCAATCTGGAAATGCAGTTATTCTCCAAGTGATGCAACTTTCCTACTTTTTGAAGAAACATGCAACATTATAGTGTAAGTTTTAACAATAATTTCTGAGCTTCTAATGGTTCCTTATTGTGCCAGCAGGCCTTGAGCTCCACGGAATGAATGAACTGGTGAGGTCACTGAATTATTAGGTATTAACATAATGAGGACCCAAATTGTTGGGGGCAATATGCTGACTCTGTAAACTGCTTAGAGAGGGCTGTAAAGCACTATGAAGTGGTATATAAGTCTAAATGCTATTGCTATTAACATCCTTTGTCTGCTATTTCTTTGTTTTCACTTTATTTTTATAGCTTTACTTTTATGGTTTTTAATGTTTTCAAATAATTAATAACAATGGTCTTAGGTCTTTATTGTTTTATTTTTGTTGTATAATTTCTGGTGTTGTTTTGTTTAGATGGGAGGTTATAAAAATTAGACAAATAAATAACAATAAATAAATACATTTCTACTTTTTGGATCCAGAATCTACCTGATTCCCAGCAACTCCAGGCAGATTACATGTCAACAATTGGGAAACAATAAAATGAAAGGAAAAAAAGAAGACATGCTGGAACAAACAGCCCAATAGCTCTAAAATGAAGTGAGAGACTTGATAGCCCCTCAAATCTAGGCCTGGGAGGAGAGTCATCTTCAGAGAGATGTTATTCAAGAGGGCAGGTGCCTTACAGAGAAATTAAACATGTTCAATAAACTTAATCTGTTTAAAAGATCAAATCATGGCATTATAACAAAACAGAGAAATCCAAGTTCTCCCATTGATAGAATTTTTGCATCCCTTGTTGACCTACTGAAATTCTTGGCCTTGTTCAAAATATCCAGGTTCCAAAACATTTACCAGGCCTGATCTCTTCATGTTGATTTGATCTGAGAAGAAAAAGGTCATTTAGTATCACCAAAGCAACCCCAGGATGATGGAGGGGTTGGTTCAAAAAAGTCAAGATGGTGGCTTCCATTGCACAATCAAAGCTTCACTTTTTCATTGCTCAGGATTTGGGAATATCCAAATTAGATTGTGATAAAGTTGTTAAAAGAGTGTTGTTAGGCTCAAGTTATGATAACATTTGAAATAAAGGAAAAAGAAAACTTTCTCTTTTTTGGGGAGTATTCGCATACTGGGCTAAGTTATATTTAGTGGTTTTGCATTCTTCGGGAAAGAGTTCTGACAAATCATGGAAATACTGATTGGCATTTCTTGTTGATAAACGCTCTGTGCATGCTGGTAAATATAGTTTTTCTAAATGTTTTATTTAGAAATCAGTCATTCTTCTATATAAGAAGGCGGAAAAAAGATCACATTAAGAATTAGTGACTTGCAGATTGCTGCTTGTAAAGGTGTGAAATTACACTATAAATTATGCTTGAAACCTTGATATTTTCCAGGATAAGTGTGGTACTTGAGCCAAGTTTCTCTACCCAAATTCATAAGAAATGCATGCCTAAATTTGTGGCTTTTTTGAAGAGTTCTTTTCAGTCAATTTTGCTTTGCTCTAAATATATCGAATAATTAGAACTACTTCTCCTGGCCCCTGTTTTCTTTTCTTAAAAAAAAACCACACACCAAAAAAAAAAAAACCCCACTGCCAAAGTTCTTCTAACTCAAACATGACCTACCTTTATTTTTTATTTTATTTTTTTTCCTCCATTCTTTTTGCAAAGTCCATTTAGTGGTCACCAGGGTTATTTTTCAATACAAATTCTCAGTGCTGCCAGAAAAAAAAATCAATGCCAGCAGTCCAGAATTCATGAGCAACCATGCAATAACAAAGCTGTCTGCTCATATGATGGAGGAGGGAGAATTGCTTTAAAAAGCCCTTGCAGAAAAATACACTTTGAAGAACTAAAGAAAACATTACTCTTATTGTGAACCTTGTATTTAACAAGGATCCTGAAAGTATACAGTTCACTTTCTCAGCTTACAGAACTCTGCAAAGCCAATCAAAAACTTGGTAAACCTTTGATCCCACACAGAAGAAACAAAGATTAAGTGGGACATTGCCTCTGTTAAAAAAAATCAATTAGCATTTTAAATTCAGTTTTCCAATTACACAGTCCATCTACCCATGTTAGATGGTCAAAGAAGGATAATGAATGTTATCAAAGTTGATATCATTGACCAGAGAGGAGTGAACACTTTAAAAGCAGACATCAAGATTGGAATTTAAACCTAGCTAAATTCTAAAGTCATCTTATTGTTATCAATCCCATCAATGATAAATCTGAAAACCCAATTCAATTATTTTGGCCTATTCTTCTCACCCTGAATTTAGAGGCCACTCAAGATATTGAAGGAGTCCTGAAAATTAGTCTTCTTCTGTATAGATATCCTGAAATATAAGCTGAAGCCGAACTAAACACGATCAGACAGAAAGTAGAAAGAGCTGCTGTCTGTTAAAGGTTGGTTGGTAGGTTTTGCTTCATAAAACTGCCTCCGTTTCCAATATTCAGTGGAAGCTACTTCACAATATATTCACAATATAGATTCACAATTATTACGAGCTTCTGTATATTTCCAATCTCAGTATTATGACTATTATCTGATGATGATGTAGGTGCTGTATATCATCTTGAATATTACTCTGACTCTGCTAATGCTTAAGGACTATTGGATCAGCAAGTGTCAGGACAGCTTTGATGAACAACATGGAACTAGCACTTAATTCTACTATATCTGTGAAATCTTGCTGAGGTAGAGAAGTTGTAAAAGTTTGTCATCCTTACAGATGTCTAGACTGATAAGAGAGTAGGAACATTAGTGAAACCAAAAAAAAGTGCTAATAGAAATAGCTGACATTGTATGACAGTGAGATGCATTTGTAGAAGACACTGGATATAGACACTGGAACTGAGTGATAATTTAATCATATATTCCCATGCAGAAAATCTCTTGCAATATGATTGCCCAGTATATATACTTCTTGTAACCTTTACATGTTTGATTATCCAGCCATCTTGACATATATTGTGAGTGCATAATAGTGATGCTATCATGATCATAAATCAATAGCATCAAATGTGAAATCTAACTACTGTGGCTGAGAACACCTCCTCAGTCCCACCCCCATGCTAATTACTACTTCCCCTATTTGACTACTTTAACTACTTACCCTCTCTTTTGTTTCTTGCTCCAGTACTTTGCTCCTCATTCTCTCGAGGAGTTCTCTGTGCATTAGTTTTCTCTTCCTCTCTTTGCTGACTTTAATATATCCATCCTGCTCTTTCTTATTTTCTCACCCATATCCCACTTTTCTCTGTTGCTCCATTTTGCCCCTGTTGCACTGCCCATTCTCTCCCTTAACTCACCATCCCCAAGAGAATGTTCTCCCTTATTTACCTAGTCTCTGCTCTGCACTTCTATCTCTCACTTAGTTTCCCATCATGCACATATCTACATGTAAGTATACTGTATATGTGTATCAGTATCTATTGGTATGTGACTATGTACACATTATTTACCGTGTGTAAACATTTATGCATAAATAAGTGTACATATATCTGTATCTCTGTACATATTTATTTATCAAATTTATATGGCTGCCCATCTCACAAGAAGGGACTTTGGGTGTAGCATATAGCAGAAAAGTATAAAAACAATGAACATTATATATTTTTATATATTTGTTATATATATTTTTAAAAAAAACACAAGAGTTTTGATCAGCAATGGAACCATCTCAAGATCTCACCAGTCTCCTGAGACCCCCTAGGCCTGATAACAAAGTCAGCTCTTCCATAGCATAAGGATGGATGGAACTGACATCACTTCTGAGGAGACAATGTTCCATAAGGCAGATAGATGCCATGGCATAGAAGGCCTGCTATCTCAGGCCCACCAAATTTAGTTCTCTGAGAAATGGGACCCACAGAATGCCATTCTTTCTGGATCTGGTGGATGAGCAGATGTAATCAGAGATAGGTGATCCCTCAGACAGGCCAGCCCCATACTATCAAGGGCTGTAAAGGTCAAGCCAGCAATTTGAATTGGACTCAGAAGCAGATTGTCAGCCAATGTGGCCTGTGAAGCAGAGGTATACAGCAGTAGGCTAGGTGGTATAACTATCTGCAATAGAGCAGTTGCTTAATAGCTGTTAGTGAAGATGAATAAACTTGGATCACATAAGAAAGTTAAAGAAAATGATAGCTGATTATGACTGCTTGATATGCTGGTAGCAACAGTAGAAGGAATAGAGAATTGAAGTCAAATAATCATTTCTAATGTACACAAATGATGCTGAGAGACATCAGCTGGATGATAAATAAATGAAGAAAGATGATTCCAGGCAACAGTTTCAAAGAAGGAATGAAGAAGATAAAAGTGAAGTACGTCAGACAAATGCTATTCAGGGAAGTAAGATGAAGAGTTTTGGAATAGAGTTGTTGGGAAAATATGAGTCAAAATAAGATAAATCTTATTCACTAAACTATCACTGAGATTTCTTAGATGAATGGAGCTGAGAAACATCAAACAATCAGCATCTATTGGGGAAGAAGGCTGGATATTATGTGGCATGGGGAAAATACATATTATCTACAGTTCTTCCAGAACAACTGTTTGCCTGAGAGGAATAGTGACCTTTTAACCTCTTTCAGTTCTGGATCACGGGAAAGGATAAAAGGTTAAAAGTCTTCCTTATCTTATAATAATGTCTATTTCTTCAACCATTCGTTTTTTTAAAAAAGCCATTCATGCAATTACTAATTCTGTGGATAGTGCCTTTGAAGTAATTTTGCTGTTAGTTGGCAGGAAGGAATCAATTCTTTCAGAAATGCCCCACTACCTTTTCAAGAATCTAGTAGTTTATCTTTTCTTATATTGCATGGCTATTGTATTATAATCTCTCCTGGTAAGATAACAGAGACAACACCCAACCAACTTCATGCTACCTATAAATGCAGTGATTGGTGTTTTAAGGATAACATGTTTTTATTTTTTTTATTTTTTTATTTTTGAATATGCATCAGTATCAATACATGAACAGTGAGGCACCTGGGTATTATTCAGTTGGATACAAGTAGTAGTGGTAGTATTAATACTATTTGTTACTTAAATCATACTTATATAATTGTAATGGTATTATACATATTTGTGTTAAAATATAGGCCTTCATTATTTAGTTATTCAACATTTTAGTCCACTCTTCTAATGACAATAACAATATCATTAAAACATACACAGTGTCACCATCTTTCAACATCTAATTTTGTTTTAGTGTCCTTTGATGTCATTCTCCAAGCCAAAGCACGCATTCCCATGCCTGCTTCACAGGAGGTAGGAGCCAGGATTTCAGGATGTTATAAAATAAAGACATACTTTCACCCATGATTTGCTTCCAGGATCCCATGAGCTACAGTTAAACATTAAAAACTTCATTCCTCTTTCCCATTATAGATTAAGATTTTGATTCAATTGTTACTGGTGGTACAGTGATTAGAGTGCAGTACTGCAGGCTACTTCTGCTGACAGCCAGTTGCCTATAAGTTGGCAGATCGAATCTTACCAGGCTCAAGGTTGACTCAGCCTTCCATCCTTCCAAGGTTGGTAAAATGAGAACCCATTTTTATTTTGGGGGGCAATATGCTGACCCTGTAAACTGCTTAGAGAGGGCTGTAAAGCACTATGAAGCAGTATATAAGTCTAAATGCTATTGCTATTATAAGAAATAAAAGTTGAAGCCAGAATCGGCTTAAGGAATAAGGAAAGATTTGGTATTTTACAATATAGTTTTTCCAAAATAGCAGCTATTTGCTGTCTGAGAAACATGTAACACTGATCCTTATTTTTGGCTTTATTTTGTTGGTTATTTTAGTCTACTATTTAATGAGTTTTGATTTGTTTTACAGAAATACACTATTCCATGCCTTTATTTCAAAATATGCAATCCACCACATTTTACTGAAAGCAGAATGTCATACAATTCTATTGGGCTTCTTTTTTTGTACACTGATGTAAAATTCCAGCCAAGGTATATAAATCTTAATGTTATAAAAAGACATTTCAGTAGCCTTTATTAAGGTAGCTTTGCTATATCCACACATTGTAGTTCTATACTCCAGAGTATGCCCTATTGAATTCAAGAGGAGTTATTTTTTAAGTTGACATATACTTGGGTCATACACCATATAGCAAATTGATGAGGAGTGTTTCTATTTATCACATCATGTTATGAACATTATTTAGCTAGCAACCATTGCCAATTTTCAGTTATACCTATGTGTACATATACATACATAGAATTGTGAAGGAGGGACTGTTTTAATCAGTTTATTTTTCTTTCAATGGGCTGTGAGCTAACCAATTTAATTTCAATGGGGAAATTATCTAAATTCCATAAACACAGGGCAACTACCATGTAATCAGTTTAAGTTGATTCTAAATTTTAGCTTTAGTTTTCATTATCTAGGTATTAGGTTTGTTATCTATCAAACTAGACATTGAGCTGGAGCTAATAATTCATGACATTTTCCTTTTCTGTGAGAAAAAAAATCTATGACAAACACAGACGATGTGATTCAACTTTTTTTTACCTTTTGCCTTAAGAAAGCCTGTACAATATTTTAATACATTCATAAATAATAATTTATAGTCATAACTTTTAGTATGATAAAAAATAATTCCACCAATGATTTACATATGCTACTGCTCATAAAGTGTATAATTATGCGTAACAGGATCACAACCTATCATATTTAAGAATGTGTTTAAGTAGTGATTCTTTTTTGTGTAGAGGAGTTTGATTTAAAGAAACATCTTTTAAACTTAAATTCTGTCACCTCCAAATATTTTATGGGTCCGTAGTACCGTGTTTCCCCGAAAATAAGACCTACCCCGAAAGTAAGACCTAGCACTATTTTCTAAACCTGCCCTAATATAAGACCTACCCCGAAAATAAGACCTAGTGTAAATCTCCAGTTCCAGGAAGAGCATTTGTAATTTATTTGATTTGTTCTAAAATAAACTCATCAGACCAGGATTCTTTAGTTTGTTATTTCCTATTCTAGCCCTGCCCCCAAGTTCATTGTAAGAATCCAAAGCTTTTCATTTAAATTTCTGGGGGGAAAATGAATCTCTTGTTGAATCAGAATTATATTGTTTTAAAATTATTATTAACATGTTGTGAGCTATTTTCAGTGCAGTGGAACTATTTCCAGAATGTTAGACTGAATTTCATGAATACCTGGTTATTTTATTTTCAGCAAATTAATGAAGACCTCAAATGTGTGGACTTGTGACTTTACACTGACTTCTGAGTTTGCCAAACATTTTTTTCTTGCAATGATGCAGACATTTATTTAACAAAAGAAAGAAAGAAAGAAAGAAAGAAAGAAAGAAAGAAAGAAAGAAAGAAAGAAGAGCAACAAGTGTTAAAATAGAACCACCATGATCTTTTCAGTACCATACTGCAGGATATAATTTTTTAAAAATAAAATCATTTAACTCTGTAAATCTTTAGTGCATAATTTCCTGACAGAACAATTAATCAGTTGAAGAACTTGCCTCCAGAAGTTGTGAATGCTCCAACACTGAAAGTTTTTAAGAAGAGATTGGACAACTATTCATCTGAAATGGTATAGGGTTTCCTGCTTGAGCAGGGGGCTGGACTAGAAGACCTCCATTCACTCTGCTATTCTATTCTATTCTATTCTATTCTATTCTATTCTATTCTATTCTATTCTATTCTATTCCATTCCATTCCATTCCATTCTTACATTATCATTTTTAAAAGTATGGTATTATTTTTATAATTTAAACATGGATTGTTTCTTTTGTCTTGTGTTTGCCAATACCCCTCCCCCTGGATTTTACAGCCTCTTTCCTGCCCAGAAATAAGACTTACTAAATATCAAATCAAATAGCAAGTACTTTACAATGACTAAAGAATTATGCTTCATATTTTGTCCTGAGAGCAAGTTTTGCTTCATTTTTATTCTTCTATTTGTGCACATTCTTGCTATAATGGATCATCAGTTAAGCCATAATAAAGAAATTCCATTGCTATGAAGAATTAATTAGTGTTCTGCAGTGCTATTGAAACTATCACTTCTTTTAAACACTCATTGCTGTTTTGGGGACCACATGAACACATTGGAAAGTTAATACCAAATAGGTAGGTAAGACAGAGCTAAATATGCTATTTTTTGTCTTGCAACAAATCCTATGTAGCTGGCACTCACTCACACAATGCCCAGGAGATGTGGTTGTTGCTGCAAAATTTCACTGCCATCACTGCTCTGCCCCAGCAGTAACTAAAGAAATCCTGAAAGTATTGCTCCTAGGGGCTGTGTTCCTAGTTGCCTAATGATTAGTGCATTGCTTGTCAAAGTTGTGTAACTTGGTGATAGCACATGTTTATTGTAATATGCAGACTGTTGTGGCATGCACTGCCTAGTAGGAGTTTAAGATTTTCTTTCATGGCAGCATTTTGTGCTAAGGGAATTGTGTGACTGAAAGGTTATTTTTTGAGATTTATAATGAGTCACAATGTCAATACACAAGATTGGGCCAGCATAGCAAAGTCACTTAAAAGTTATCTTGTGTTGATCTGATCAGAAAAAAATCGGCATCCTTTGGGTGAAATTGCCACACAGGTATACAAGTGACTTCTCAACTCATTTCTCTTCCAACAAATTTGTTTTTCTTTTGAGGGAAAAAAAACTCCACCACAAATCAGAACTTTCCAATCTGACCATTTTTTGCTGCAAAGATCTGAGACACAGCAAACACAGATTCTTGCCTTTAAGTATAGACAAGTAGTCCATCACCTGCAATCAAATATTTCTGCTTACTAGTGGCTCTCTTGAGACCTTGACTTGGAAATGTTTGATAACCCTGTTAAGCATCTGTGAGGCACAGAAAGTGAAACTAAACACCTCTTGCTGAAATATTGGAATAAAGTAGAAAATGCAATTTAGATAGCCGTTTTTTAAAATTACATTTATATGCCACCCTTCTCCGAAGACTCGGGGCAGCTTACAATTTTTTGGGATACAACCCAATGCGCTCAGCAATAGCCTTCATTCCATTGTATATGCCTGCTTATTACTAAGCGGCATTTTTACAAAGTCAGCTTATTGCCCCCAACAATCTTGGGTCCTCAATCCGAGAGGATGGAAGGCTGAGTCAACCTTGAGCCTGGTGGGATTCCAGCCTGCAGTAATTGCAGGCAGCTGGAACTTAAGTGCTAGGCATTTAACAGCCTGCACCATCAAGGCTCTTTTATTTATTGCACTACGATAATAAACAAATGTTTATGACAGCTACTTGGAACAGTTTTGTGCAAGGATTCTGCATCAGTTCAAAAACAGCTCAAGATTCTGGAACCCCACAAACTGTTTTTTACTCAGTTGTGGTATAACACTCTTGCTTGCGCAGGCATGGCTTGACATTGCTTATGAGATGCCCATTTCTCCAATGGAAAGAACTCATATCTCCTATCATTCCAATTCCTGAATTCCATTTCCACTTATGCAGCAAGCTCTTTCAGAAGGAGTATGCATGTACATGTACATGTGTGCGTGTAAACAATGTATTTTATTTTTGACAGTAAATAAAAGATTGCTTTTGTTGCTCCGGGAAAAGTCCTTGCTTGAGTAGATGGCTCCTGAATGCTATTGTAACAGCCATTCATTGTCCTTAGTATTTCATTGTTTTCTTTCTCTTATTTTTTTTGTTTCTAATCTCTCTCTGTCTGTCTTTTTAATTTTGCTAAAAAAATTGGAAGGAAAAAGAAAAGAGTACACTTCACAAGTGTAAAACAACAACAAAACCCATGAATGGAGTGAGCTCCCGTTACTTGTCCCTGCTTCTGCCAACCTAGCAGTTCAAAAGCATATTAAAAATGCAGAATACTGGCATTCCAGAAGGAAGGGGGTGGGGTGCTTCTTGTGGTTGAATGCTTTGAATGCTTTCAGTTTTGATGTAACAACATGGGAATTGGCGAGGGAGCCTGGACCATCACAATGGATTCCCTCCCAGCTGGTTCCAGCCTATTACTGAAGGCTGTGACACCTGTTATCACCATCCCACCTCAGAGTTCTCATTACACTTTATGACATCATATTGGCTACTGGTGGACACTGGGTAGAGGTTGAACAGGGGAAATTAGCTTAATGCTTTGTGCAGGAATCTTCAGACTCTGCCTGACTTCTCTGCAATCACTTCTCTCAGAAGTGAATCAAATATCTTTTGAGGCAGGTCCTTACAGGATTCTTGTTCCAGATTCAGGCCATTTATCTGACCATTGCCTTGGTAATGCCTCTTCTTCCTGTCCCCAAGGCTATTCCTTCTGCCTCAAGGCTATTTCCACCTTGAATTCTGCTGCCTTACTTTCTTTAATACTATTTTTGTAAACATTTGACTGACAAGTAAGATGGAGTAAGATGCATTTAAGGATGTTATTCACACCTGATATGTCTTTTTCCTAAATTGTCAGAAGCAACACATTTATTGTTCCTCTTAAAAGTGGTGGAAAGCACAATAGGCTGGAGATATTCATCTGCTATGACATAAATGTGCTCACTGAACTATATGATCTTTTTGGATTGAAATTTCAAGACCCCAAAATGTTGAGTTTCAGAAAAGATTTCTGCAACAGCAACATCTGATCCCCTGGCAGACATTACTGACAAGCATGTTGGCAGCTTTCAAATTGCCTCCAGGTTTGCCGATGGGTTTTGTGACTCAGCAAGCATGGCTCTTCTGAATCCTCTCAAGCAAAAATTCTTCTTGTCAGTGATGGGAAAATATTCCTCTTCCTGTTGGTAACACTTTACAGTAGCCATGGTGATACTGTTGATATCTCAGGACCAGTAGTTGCCATTTTTCTATAGGGACAGAAGGAAATCTTTCCTGAAATGTTTGGAGTCAAATATAACAGAGAATGGATTGTCACATAAATCAGTTCAATAGCTTTTTGGTCAGTCGCTGACTGTGAAATCATCTACATTGCTTTTTTCCCCCCTTCTAAGTCAGTAACTATCCTAGGCTTTGCACCAAATGAATCACATTTCATGTAATATTGATGTGGTTCACGTATTCCAGAGAATACAGTCCTGCTGCATGCATCTGAATAAACTACAGCTGCTGTACATTAAGTAGACTACAATGAATTATACTACTAAAGGGACTGTTGTAGACCTCATCATTCTGGACAATTTTCATCTAGTTTCCAAACTTCTTTTTCTAGGAAAGGTTTTAGAGAAGGTAACTGTATGCAGTATCAAAGGATTCTGAAAGAAACAGATTATTTGGACTGCTTTCAGTCAGGGTTTATTATTTATTTATTATTTATTTATTTTATTGGACTTATATGCCGCCCCATCTCCGAAGACTCGGGGCGGCTCACAGATTAAAACATATAAATACAATAAACAATTAAAAAGAAATTAAATCACTAAAGCCCAATAAAACCCAAATTAAAATTTAAAACTATCCCACACCCCCCGGCAAGGTGATCACAGCCCAACTTGGTCAAATAGCCAGGTCTTCAAATCGCAGCAGAAGGTGCGGAGGTCAGGGGCCAGGCGGAGGTCCAGAGGCAGTTGATTCCATAAGTTTAGGTCTGGTTATGGAACTGAAATGGCACCGATAGCATATATGTCTGTCTTCTGGCAGCAATAGGATGCAGGAGGCATCCATCCTTACTTTTCTTGACTTTTTAAAGGGTTTTGACACCATCAGTCATGGTATCCTTCAGGACTGACTTCAGGTGTTGAGAATGGGTGGCACAATATATTGCTAATTCTCCTCCTTCCTTTGAAGTTGCTTCCAAATGGTGTTGATGGAGGTTGACTAGCTGTTTTTGATCTAACATTAAGTAGTACAATGTAATGAATCATGCTGAAAGTCTAAACAGTAAAACTCAGAGATATTTAAAGTTGTAGTCTATAAATCAGAGATTAGAGATTTGCTACTGTTCTTCTAATCTACACTGAGACTCTTTTCTTACTGGAAAAGAGCTACATGCTATTCCACAAAGTGGAGAAGCTCCAAAGTAAGTTAAGAGATTCCAATATTGCTGTTCTTGGTGCCACATTAGAAAATGGGGACCAAGCGCTGAGAACTAGCTGTGATTTTGAAATGCACTTCTTTCTTTTTGTAATGACACAAAGAAACATTGGAAGTCTGATCTTCAAGGTCACATCTCTGTCCCTTGTGACATGTTGTTCTATGGGTTTTTGCCATAGAAATCACCAGTTTTTGCCAACTGGTGATTGCCAGTTCCTGTATCATATTAATAAAAACAATGGAAAAATAAGCAGAAGTGAGTTCTAGTGGAGGCGTGGTAAACTAACGACATCTCTGACAGGGTGGGAGGTGACTGCAAATAGACCTAGTCTCCATAGTCTAGCATTCACCCATGGTTCTGAGAGATAGGAGGGGAATGGACCAGCCCAGGAAAAGAAAAAGCGAGACCAATCCTATGAAAATATTTGAATTAATTAAGGATTAAGATTGTTAGAAGTAAACAGAAGGAATATAGAATTTGTTTATTTGCTCAAGATTAAAATATGCTTCTATAAAGCTCTGGGGACCCTTTAGGAATTATATCTGTTGATATAAGGATTGAAAAGTTTATGATTTATGTAGTTGTGTATAGATAAGGGATGGCAAATGGGAAGAACAGATTTATAACTCTATGAGGGGAGGCATTTTAATGTTTTCTACTTGTAATGATATTGGCAGTGTTGTAGGAAAATTCCAATAAAGAGGAACACAGACAGACCACAAACAATAATTCTTACCTTAAGATTCAGAGGAAATGACAACAGAAATGAGATGAGAATTTTAGATAACATTGTAAAATAAGATATGAGAATGTATTAATATAACATGAATTGGAATTGGATAAGATAAGCTTAATATTTAACGATAATAAGGATGATGCAATATGAAGCTAAACAAATATTATGAACAGGTAACTATGGTCATGTTTGTATTGAGATGTGAAACCTGGAACCACACTGCTTGCCAAATGAGAATTTTTTATTTTAAAAAATAAAATAAAAACAGGGAGAAAATTGAATAATGGAATTACTAGGTATGTTTAACTGATATAGTGGTAGGCATTTGGAGAGAGTTTTGAAAGGTTGAAAATAAGCATTGAAGGATTATGAATTAATGTGAAATATATGCATTGAGAGATATGATTGATATTATTAATTTTGCCTATACTAAAATGTATGATATATTGATGCCACATTGTTAATGTATTGTTGTGCATATGCAGATTGAAATAAAAAAAATTTGGAAAAAAAAGATTCAGAGGTTTATTTCATGAGCAATTTGGAACATGAGCAGCCATTGTAACATTACTTACATCAATAACCCATTGTAATGAGGTCAAGTGACATAGCTGAGTCCAGCAAGGAATAGCTATGGCCAGTGGCCCCGAACACATCCCAAGACATTCTTTTTATACTTTTCTGCATGCATGTCACAAATTATTTCCTTGTTCTTTCTTACTGACAGATGGTCTCCACATATGCCAGTGTACATCTCAAACCTCTATCTACTGGCTACTTTAAGTTCCTTATTTTTCATGATTTCATCCTTCTATGTCCAAATATATTTATAAAGCAACATACTTTGCAAAATCATGTTTCACAATTAGCAATGACTCAGCAGGATTACAAATAGTTCTGCTACATTTTGAAATTATCCTATCTAAAACTTTGGTTCATGTCTCTTTATTCTGGGGCCTGCTATCATCCAAAGGCTTATTGAATCTGATAGATCAATGTTTCCCACAGTAGTAACTTCTTACATGTTTTATTTCTTCTTTATTTTCCATCTTTTTATTTTATCTTCTTTTTCTACATTCAGTTTCTTTTTCTGAATTTATTTTGTACTGGGTTTTATTGTAATTAAAATATTTAATAAAAATTGGGGGAATTGGAAAACTAAGCAAAAGTTAAATTCTTTCCTTACTTTAATAGTCCTAACATTGTCATACATTTATCATTTTATCATATTTAGCCAAATGATAATTGTGAGAGTTTCTGCATGATTTCTGACTTGGCACTTAGTAATTGCAAGAGAAAATAGTCTATTTCTTTGCAAACATCTACATTTTGTCCCCAACAATCAATAATAACTTCAGCTTTTGCTATTAAACCTTTGTATATTCTAAGGTTCTTGCTTTGTTTCCTAATCTTGGCTAAATAGCTCTCAAAACAGCCTTAGTGACATTTTTTTTAATTGCATGAAAAAGTAATGCGAGTATATAGTCAAAGCACTTTTGTCATTACAATTATGTCTTGCATGAAGTAATGCCATATGTTAATCCCCATCTTAATACCCAACAATACATCATTCCCAACAAAGAGTATATCTTTTAAACCTACTGAGACTTGACTGGGCAAATTAGTGCAATGTCAGCAATAGGTCTGTCTTCAGAGTTCTTATATTTTATGTTTGTCATACCACTAGCAGAACTTATATAGGTCTAAAATGATTCTAACAAAACTAGTTTCATTTCTGACTTTCCCATTTAAGAGTCATCTTACTTCTTTTTAAATGCAGTATGAACATACCCTAGAAATCAGTTTTATATGACATGTTCTTATGACATTCTCCAACTTGCTGCAGAAGCTCTTTAAATACAGAGGTTTAACATTTCAGGAACTGGAATGATTAGTCATCTAAATGATCAATGAATTATTAGGTTCTTCAGAGAGAATTGTTGAGCCTTTGATTTTGTTCCAACTCCTTATTCTCATTGCTGTTCACCTGCCCTCCTTCTAAAACCAAATGGTCTGAAGAATAATAAGAAAGAATAGATACTACCACCCACTGATCTATTTCCAAGAAATAAACACTGGAAATAATGCTTTTAAAAATGATGAATAGTAACAGAATTGATGATATAGAAAGAAGGGCAGTAAGAAAAGTAAATGAATATTTTGAAAGAATAGTCAAGCTTACCTGGAAGTAAGTACTATTAATCCTAGTGGCCCTTTCTTCTATATTAACATGCATAAGCTTGCGCTATTAGAATTAATTGTTTCCCAAGGGTTTAATATTTTTACAATTACTGCTAATATCTTTAGATGACAGATCTCAGTAAAAATTTCCATAAGCTGAATTGAGAGCTAGTGAAAAACAATGATGAGCAAATAAATCTAAATGAATGCAGAAGCAGTAGTTCTTTGATGAGGCCTCGTTTTCTGAAACACATTTCATTCAGTGCAACCGTTTCATTCCACTGCCTGCTTTCATAAAAGTCAGATAAAAGAAGAGAGCTATATATCTAGAGCTCTGTCTTCCTTAAATGCATGAGAATTGGAAGGCAGCTGCTAATTTTACTCTGTAATTATCATACAAGAGAGAGTCCTTGAACATTTTCTATTCATGATTCGGTAAAATGTCTTGAGTAGCATAAACAGAATATGAATACATCTATTTGAATGCCAGGTGCCTGCAGAATTTTGCCTGGATTTACTTCCCAAATGGGCTTATATTTACATGAAAAGGTGGGTTCAAAATTGAGTCAAGGCTCTGCTTAATATGAAAGCCACATTATATTGTTGTCAAATAAAATGTAGACAATGAGCTGCAAAAAAAAGAAAAAGGGTACATTTATGACCAAGGCTTTTCAATAACAAAATGGTCAAAACACAACAAAATTAGGCTATAGCCAATAACTTTAATAATACATAGCATCAACAATCAATCTGTCTGAATAATTCCTGTAGTTACCCAGGAACAATTCACTTAGTGAAATAGACTTTTCTGAAAGCTCCAGGCAAAATTCACACTCTCCCCCTGGTGATTTACAATACAAAAAAATAACAAGTACAACTTACATAACAGCACCCAGTCAATAAAACTATACAAGTATGAACATAATGAAAGAAATTAAAATATATGTCTAATTTAATGATATAAAATGATCATAAATGAATTATATGCAATTATGATGGATTGTTTGCTTATAAAATAAGGGTTCATAATTCTCCCAAATTAGGTAGGCAAGATTCAGTCCACATCTCAAGTATTCCGCAATGTATGGGACACAAGTAGGATTAGAACTAAGAAGGGCCCAGTGTGAAAGAATGCAGGTTCAACCTCAATTCTAGAGAAGTAATGAACAAGCCATTAAGAAACAGCTTTGGGGGGAAAGAAATCTACAATTCAATCCTAAGAAAGAGCAAAGCATGAGTAAGAAACTCAACTCCATCTTAATTTTATTCAATACATGATGAAGCAGGAAAGAACTTGGACAGGCTTTTAAGATTCTGTTACTTTTCTCTACTGCACTAAATTTTTCTTGCACCACGTTATTTGTACTACACTTGCTTTCTAGGCAGTTCCCACAGAAAAACCTTCATGGATAAATAGAGCTCTCAGTTAGTAACATACTATGTGAGTTATTCCTTGGGGTAGGTGTTAAGTTTGCATGAAGAGTCAGATGCGAAGAGTTTCAGTGAAGAGTTTATTAAGTGACTACAGCTCGAATGGACTCGACTTGGCTGGGCTACGGCTGCTTCTTATAGCCAGCAGCCGTAGTTGCCAGCCAATCAGAGTGCAGGGTTTTTCCCGCACTATTTAAACCAATCCCATTTGACATTTTACAAGAACAGTTCAAACTAAACCAATAACACTAGGTTCAGTCCATACCAAACCCCAACCTATCTATCGTATTCTTTTAAATAGGTTGGGCTCTTGCGTGTACGTTGAGACCTTTGTGGTTCAGAAGTTTTTACATTCTCACCCAGTCAGAGAGGAAATGTGTCTGCTGACATTTCCCTACTGGGACTTCCTGTGAAAAAAGACCCTGTTTGACTGTTAGAATCTGGTCTCTCCTCCCAACCCATCTCCATCCCGATGTCAGCACCTAAGTCAGGTAGTGATGTGCAATCCTCCACTTCTAAGGATGGATTTTGGCATTGTGACAGGTTTTGGAATGGTTCCTGTCGTAATGGCTCGTTACACATGGGGTTGATTCTTGCTTGCTGATTTTCCTCCTGTTCCTCCCCTTCCCCCCTAGAATTGACATCAGGTGAGGGAACTAGAGAGAGACAAAGGCGATGTTCCTGAGAGAACCTGGATCTAAGTTGATCAATGTGCCTGCTCCAGAGGAGTCCATCCTCTGTTTGCACCCTGTAAGAACAAGGGCCTGTGATCTGAGTTATCTCAGCAGGAATCAACAAAGGTTCACCTATGAGGTTCTTAGCATAAACAGAATCACCCACACTGAATGTGCGAACTTTGGAAGTGGAATCCAGTGGTGCGTTGGGTGCGTAAGTGGGATGAAGGCGGTCAAGGGAAGACCTAAGTTTCCTACCCATCAACAACTCTGCTGGGGATAAGTTATTAGATGGGTTAGGAGTGATGTGCTGAACACTAAGAAGTTTTTCAACTTTCTCAGTGATGTCCCCAGGACCCAGTTGCTGAAGCTTCTCTTTGGTAAAACGTACCATGCGTTCAGCCCGGCCGTTAGCCGAAGGGTGCCCAGGGGCAGTAAGGGCATGTCTGATACCCTGTTGTGCTAAATAGGATTCAAAAAGGTTGGATGTAAATTGAGGGCCATTGTCAGAGACAAGAACATCGGGTAACCCGTGGGTTACAAAAAGTTTTCTGAGCTGCTTGATGACAGCATCAGTTGTGGTGGATGCCATGGGAAGTACCTCTAGCCATTTGGAATATGCATCTACTATAGTAAGAAAGGTGTGCCCTCTGGTAGGGCCTGCGAAATCAATGTGAATCCTAGACCAGGGGCCCCTAGGACATTCCCATTCCTGTGTGGGGGCGAGAGTGGGGCAGGCCTGACTACCTGACAGTTGGGACAAGATGCAACCCAGTTTTCAACCATTTTATCAATACCTGGCCACCATACATAACTCCTGGCCAATCCCTTCATCCTTACAATACCAGGATGACCCTCATGTAACATTTCCAAAACCTCTCTTTGCAGTTTTGTAGGAATAACCACCCTGTTACCCCACAAAATACATCCTCTTAATACAGATAATTCAGTTTGCCTGGACTTAAAAGGTTGGGCCAGGTGAGGTAGATCTTGAAGAGGCCAACCTTTCTTAATCCAGCCTATAACAGGAACCAACACAGTGTCTTTGGCAGTCTCTCTGGCAATTTCAGCAGCATGAACTGGAAGCTTGGCAACAGTTTCTAGGAAAAAGGTGTGTGTTTCAGGTTCAAAGTCCTCCTTGTGGCAAGGAAGTGGGCAATGACTAAGTGCATCAGCATGTCCAATGTCCTTGCCAGGCTTGTGGATAAGTTTGTATGAATAAGCTGCAAGAAATTCAGTCCACCTCAGCATTCTTGGTGACAGGATAGTAGGTGTAGGCTTGTCTCCTGCCACAATGCCTAACAAAGGTTTGTGATCTGTAACAATGGTAAATGTTCTTCCATACAGATATTCATGAAATTTCTTAACAGCTGCAACAACTGCCAATGCCTCCTTGTCCAATTGGCTGTAATTCCTCTCTGCTTTGGTCAAAGTGTGAGAGTAAAATGCAATAGGGGCTTCTCTCCCACTGGGAAGCCTGTGGCTCAACCCCCCCCCCCCAAAGGGGATGCATCACAAGTCAGTACAACAGGCAAATTCTCAGAGAACTGTATCAGTACAGCGTCAGACGTGATTAGTCTTTTAATACTGTTAAATGCTGATTGTTCCTTCCTCTCCCAGACCCAAACAGACTTCTTATCAAGTAATCTGTGCAATGGTTCAGCAATGGTTGCCTTCTGAGGCAGGAACATGTGATAAAAGTTAATAAGTCCAAGGAAGGCTTGCAAATCTGTTTTGCATTTAGGTCTAGGGGCTTCTTTGATTGCTTTAACCTTGGCATCTGTAGGGTGGATGCCATGCTTGTCAATCATGTAGCCCAGGAACTCAACCCTGTCAGTTTTAAGAGTGCATTTTTCTTCCTTGACTTTTAACCCCGCTTTCTTGAATCTGGTAAGGACTTCTCTGAGTCTTTCTTGTAGCTGAGTGTCATTTTCAGCAGAGATTAACACATCATCAAAGTAAGGCACTACCCCTGGCAGTCCTCGGAGCATTCTTTCCATAAGGCTTTGAAAGATGCCTGGTGCCACGCTTACTCCAAATTGTAACCTTTTACATTTGAAGGTACCTCTATGAGTCACAATGGTTTGGGCCTCTGCAGTGGCATCATCAACTGTTAGTTGTTGATATGCCTGGGCCAAATCCAATTTGGCAAAGACTGTATCCTTGCCAAGTGAATGTAACAGATGATGCACTACTGGAACAGGATATGCGCTCTGCTGCAGCGCATGGTTCAGTGTCCCCTTATAGTCTCCACAAATTCTTACTGACCCATCAGTCTTGAGTGGTGTGACTATGGGTGTCTCCCATCTGGAGTGGTCAGTGGGCTCTAAGACCCCTTGAGCTATTAATTTGTCTAATTGTGCATCAATTTTTTTCCTTTAAAGCAAATGGAACCCTTCTGGGCTTTAAACGAATTGGGGGCACCTTGGGATCTAGGTTGAAAGTGATAGGGGTCCCCATATACTTGCCCAATCCTTCGCTGAAGACCTCTGGAAACTCCCATTCAGTGTTGCTCACGTGATTGATGCCAGTCACCTCGATGCCTAGTGGCTTGAACCACTCAAGTCCCAGCAAGCTTGGGCGATCCTTGTCCACGATGGTCAGGGGCAAACATTTGGTGTGGCCTTTAAAGTTCACGTTGAATTATCTTGTTCCAACTACTGGAATCTTGTTCCCTTGGTAGTCTTTAAGAGTCAGTGCTTGCTTCTGGAAATGCTTTTTCTGAATGTTGGGAAGTAGCCTGTGAATAGTGTCCCATGACACCATAGATAAATAAGAGCCCGAGTCCACTTCCATTTGGCAAGGCCTTCCTTCAATGAATACCTTCACATGTACTTTTCTGCTTCTCAAGGGTGAAGAATGACCAATGGTGATTGTTTGATGAGTTTCATTCTTCCCATTTGCTTCTGAGTTGCCCCATCTTCTCAATGAAATTGTTGGGCTTGAATTCCTTCTCAGGGAATTTCTTCCTACTAGGTGGAGTTCTGGATGATTTGCAGACTCTTGCTAGGTGACCCTTTTCTCACAACGCAGGCAGATGGTGTCTAAAACTTGCATTCAGTGCGGGGTGCCCCCCACAGCCTCTGCAATAAAATTCTTGCCTCTTTTTTTCAAGGTCCTTCCTTTTCTTCTCCATTCTGAGTCTAAAAATTCCTTCCTCCACCTCACTACAGTCTGAATCAGAGTCTATTTGCTCGCAATGGGTTGTTGTGGATTTTTCCACATCAGAATGGCTTGAGGCCTTGTTAATCTTTTTCATGGCTGCTGCTGAGGACTTGGTGGCTTCCGCTGAAACAGCTTCCTCTATGGCCTCCTTAAACGTGATCTTAGGTTTTTTGATCTTAGGTTTTAATGTTCGCTGCCCTGAGTCCTTAGGGAATAGGGCGGCATACAAGTCGAATAAATAAATAAATAAATAAATAAATAAATAAATAAATAAATAAATTAGTAATTTGCTCTGTAAGACCTTATCTTTAAGGCCTAGAACAAACCGATCACGCATGGCCTCTTCTAAGTTGGTAAACTCACAAGCACCCCCAATGTCCCTTAAACTTGCCACGAAGTCATTAACATTTTTACTTTCCCCTTGATCCCGACGGTAAAACTCGTGTCTCTTAATGAGACATGATACTTGTGGGGCGTAATGGGCTCTTAAAAGTTTCTCCAAATCAGGCCATTCCATTACCTTCAAGTCTGCAGCTCCCGCCAATGCCTTCGCCATCTTGAAGACTGCCGGACCGCAGTGCGTGAGAAATACCGCCCTCTTCCGCTTCTCGGGGATGTCGTTGAGGTCGTTTCCTTCCAAATACATTTGGAAGTGATCCGCATACGATTCCCAGTCTTCCGCCGCCGGATTGAATGGGGCTAGGTGGGTGTTCAGTGCAGCCATCTCGCTCTTCTGCTTGTCTTCCGTGTCGTCTCTTCCTCAGGGAGATCCCATCCTTGTCGCCAGTGTTAAGTTTGCATGAAGAGTCAGACATGAAGAGTTTCAGTGAAGAGTTTATTAAGTGACTACAGCTCGAATGGACCCGACTTGGCTGGGCTACGGCTGCTTCTTATAGCCAGCAGCCGTAGTTGCCAGCCAATCAGAGTGCAGGGTTTTTCCCACACTATTTAAACCAATCCCATTTGACATTTTACAAGAACAGTTCAAACTAAACCAATAACATTTAAACCTACATACATAACAGTAGGTAAGCCTTAAGTCATGAAGGAATTTAAACATTACAATAAGTACTTTGAATTTAACTTGAATAATAGGAGAAAGCCTGTTCAATGTCAGTATACCAAGCCAGAGTGACCTGACAGAAGCCTGGCTGCCATATTCTGGAATTGAGCTAGTTTCTTTCTTTCTTTTTTTTTCATGGGCATCTCCACATAAAATGTATTCCAATCTTTTATTTAGGAAATAATCAGAATGCAGAGTATCCCAAATAGGAGACTTCCCTTCCAATTGGACAGCAGTTGTGCCAGTGACTAAGCATTAGTGTACATTATATGCCATATTTGAAATCACATTCGATCATTTGACATCTTTTTTATTCATGGGTAGGAATACCACTTCAAATATATGATCAGTGAAACTGAAATTTGGAGTTTCCCAATCCTTTAATTACGTTTACCTTTAAAAAAAAGAGAAGAGGCTAACATTTGAAGCTGGCTTATTAATAATGCTCTTTCAACTTTGTATATTATCATGTATGCTTCACGTGAATAAATGCAACTGTCTAGATTTAAGATTAGCAGATAAGATTAGCTGTTTCCTAGTCTGTTAAAAAAATAACCTTTTCAAGCACACTTTGGGAGGAGTAACGGTACTGCCGTAATGCGAAATCATACTAGTATCTTATTATCTCTTCTATGGTAATTTCTTAACTTCATACATCATTTTGACTTAAATGTATAACAACTGACCCCATAGCCCATCCGACTATGGAATAAAGTGTACATCAGATATATGGCATCCATAGCATTCCTCAGTGGAATGGGGATGACATCTCTCAACTTTCTGTTCTTCAAAGGGAACAATGGAGACAAGAGACAATATATTTTTCTACTGTCTTCCCATCTATCTCTTTCATTCTTCCTTACTCTGAGTATTTTCTTGCTAGATAAGAAGATTTCCATTTCAATTGGGTAAAGAAATAAGTATGTAATGATTGGAAGGCAAAGAGAGATGAAATTGGCAAAGATACATACGATATTCCTTTTGGTAGTCCTTGCACCATCTGTTTCCTTAAGGTAGGATTACTTTAAAGGCTGACAGGTGGAAATATTAAAATGCTTGGTACTCATTCAACCTTATCCATTCTGGGTTGGTCCAACAACTTGCAAGAACCAAAGGAAGATCTCATCATAGTTCTCTTGCAATACATCTCAATTGGCCTTTAATATAGCACAGACCAGGCTATTTGTGGGACTATTTTTCCCTGAGGACAGTTCAGATATGGTTGGCATGTGTGTAGTCTCTTCCTAAATATTGTTATCTGATGGGAGCTAGGAAGTGTGTCTTTTCCCTAACAGATCCTGTCCTACAGAACACTCTTCTCCCTGAAATCTAGCAGGCTTCTACTCTTCTAACTTTCTGTAAGTCTTTAAAGATCTGGCTTTTCACACAAACATTGACAGAAGATTAAACACTCATTAGAAATGATTGGTGCCAGTTTTTTTTAATATAATGTTTTAATTAGTTGAGTTTTAGAGTTTTAAATGTTTTTATACATTTTGATTTTGCATGTTTGATTGGGAGATGCCCATAATTGAAAGATGGGCAGCAACCAATTAAATATGAGCCAACAGTGTGCGGCAGTAGCCAAAAAAGTCAATGCAATCCTAAGTTGCATTAACAGAGGGATACGATCAAGATCAACTGATGTAGTAACACCACTCTATAAAACCTTAGAAAGACCACACCTAGAATACTGCATCCAGTTTTGGTCACCACACTATAAAAAAGATGCTGTGACTCTAGAAAAAGTGCAAAGAAGAGCAACCAGGATGATTAGGGGACTAGAGGCTAAAACATACGAATGATTGCAGGAACTGATCATGGATAGTCTAGTGAAGAGAAGGACCAGGGGAGACATAATAGCAATGTTCTAATATTTGAAGGGCTGCCACAGAGTGGAAGGGGTCAAGCTATTTTCCAAAGCACCTGCCAGACAAGGAATAATGGATGGAAACTGAACAAGGAGAGATTTAACCTGGAAATAAGGAGAAACTTTCTGACAGTGAGAACAATACCAGTGAGAACAACCAATGGAACAGCTTGCCTTCAGAAGTTGTGGGAGCTTCATCAGTGGTAGCTTTCAAGAAGAGATTGGACTGCCATCTGTCAGAAATGGTGTAAGGTCTCCTGCTTGGGTGGGGGGGTTGGACTAGATGACCTACAAGGTCCCTTCCAACTCTGTTAATCCGTTAAAAAGCTAAATATAAATATTTTTTAAAATCAATATTCAAAATTATTCCTATTATTCTTATTCAATATTTTTAATATTGAAACCCAGAATTCTGATGCATGAAAAAAGAAAATATCTGCAAAAATGTTTTATTTTTATTTTTGGCATTGCTATCACAAAATAACTTTTCTGGCACTGGAGATATGAGGACCTCATCCTGGCCGTCAAAGAGACATAAGTTCTGTGGGAAAACTAGCCGATCTCAAATTGCATATTATTATCACAGTAAAAGAAGTCCACTCATCTGTGGGCCAATTTACATCTTTCTGTTCTGAGGTGTTTGCAGAAGTGGGAGGTAAGGTTCTGAAAGGAGAAAAAAAAATATGAAAGTGGCAAAAGATGCTTCTCACCTGCAGTCAGTTCTTTGTACTGTAGAATTAATTTTAGCACATGGATTTCAGCGTGGGTGAAATCTATATGTTACCATTTTTGCCTCATTTTCTCCACATTGACTTCATATGGGGGAGTATTCATTAGGCTGGTATATCAGAGTCTAAGAGATATGATTGATATTTTAGTCATATAAGAAAGAAAAACTTATCAATATCATGGCTAGATGGAAATACATTTGAACTTCAAAAGGAAGATTTGGACAAAAATGAATCCTGATGCCTTTCTGAAACCAAGGTGAGCAATTACAAGCCTGAATCTCTAAATCATGCATATATATATATATATATATATATATATATATATATATATATATACACATACATACACACACATACACACATATACATATACATATATATATATACATATATACACACACACACATGTATATATATAAATATGTATGTATATATGCATATATATACATGTAGGTCTTGGTGTATTCGGGTCTTGTCCCGTGTAAGATTGAGAATACCTTGGCAACGTTTCGACGAAATCTCATCCGTCATCTTCAGGCTGATGTCTTCAGCTTCATTCTCCTGGGAGAAGTGTGTGACCGTGGCTGTTTCTCCCTTTTAAACTCCAGAGTTGGATGTGTTGTTGCTTTTTGATTGGTTTGTGGAGTTGATGTATGCAGATTGGATGGCTTTTTTCTGAGACCTTGTGTGGCTGAGGTGCTGGCTGTGTGTCTCTCAGCCCTTTGTGTTGTAACGACCTGGGTAATGGGCTGTGTGATGAAAAATCTCATCCGTCATTCTCAGGCTGGTGTCTTCAGCTGAAGACACCAGCCTGAGGATGATGGATGAGATTTCGTCGAAACGTTGCCCAGATACTTCCAATTTTACGTGGGAGAAAACCCGAATGACCAAAGACCTACATACAAACAACACCTTCAAAAACCTCAGAAAACAAATATATATATATATATATATATATATATATATATATATATATATAGTCATAGGAGAGTATAATTTAGGAAGCGTGAAGATTGAGATCTTGGCGACGTTTCATCTCATCAAAAACATCGCCAAGATTAATCTTACACGACAAGACCAATACACCAAGACCTACATATATATATACACCATATATATATATATTTAATTACATTTATATGTCACGGAGACTCAGGGTGGCTTACAATTTTGGGATACAACCCAGTGTGCTCAGCAATAGCCTTCATTCCATTGTATATGCCTGCTTATTACTAAGCGGCATTTTTACAAAGTCAGCTAATTGCCCCCAACAATCTTGGGTCCTCAATTTACCTACCCCGAGAGGATGGAAGGCTGAGTCAACCTTGAGCCTGGTGGATTCTGAGCCTACAGCAGTTGTAGGCAACTGGATCTTAAGTGCAGGCAATTAACAGCCTGAGCCACCAAGGCCCCTATTTCATTGACTCAGGGTGTTTTTTATCCAAAGCCCTAACAAATGGCATGCACCAGTTAAAGACAATATAGATTATTATAAATAGAGCATAAAATCCAAAGAAAAATTGCCACAGGAGGCTAACCTTTAAAAGTTAAACTTCATGTATATTGGATTAAAACTCAGTTGTAGAAAAAGGAAACATGCAGAACAAGAAGTTCTCAAATTTTAGCAAAATTAGTATAATCCATGTAAAGCTATGGCAACTTAATCTTTTTAATCTTGACTTCACATTGCTCTAAATAAGAAAGAAATGGCAATCAGAAGTGAAAATTAATTGAAAAGATAAAGTGGGCAAAATTATCCATAGAATGCAGGATTTCTCTCAAACTTATAATAATGAAATTCAGATTCATACAATAAACTAGTGGGAAACTCAGGACATTAAAAGTTAATGAAGCAAGAAAATGTGTGTGTATGACAGAACGCACACAAAGTTAAAGTACAATGTTATCTATTCAAAGAATTGTGACTTAATTCACTGAATGTGGGCAAATATATGTGTCTATACAAATACTAAAGAGTATTGTTTACTTCCATTCTGTGATTCAGAGAAAACTATCAGAAGAACTAAGAATAAATTATGCCCAATGTATCCTTCATAACCCGATAAAAATCAACAAAGGTATGTGTATATTCCAGAGTTTTTATATTGTTTTGTGGACTTCTATGAGAAATCTACCTCAGGTATACATCTACAAGTAAAACAATATTACCCTAGCTAACAAGCTTCTACTTGATAAATTGTCCTACAGAAAAAGAAATAAATGGCCTTAGTCAGATTGAGGCCTTTGATAACAATAGTTAAGACAGAGGGTGGAGAAATTAATAACACAAAGCATGAGAAATCATTGTTCTTCATGTTTATACCACAGGTCTGCATTGTGTGTTTGGTTGCTTTCTATGAATCTTAGTGATTCATTAATTGACAAATCAGAAAAGATTATGGATGTCTTTTTCTATCTTCTGGGTATGATTAATCTCTTCTCAGTGATGAATTACGTAATCTTGCTTGGAAATTGCTTCGTTATGCTTTGGAGGTGTTACTTCTCATCTGGGTTCAT
>CM019149.1:54341877-54466604 GCA_009733165.1 Naja naja | reverse complement strand
GAAAGAGATCTTAGCACTTCACAGTGAAGAGCCAGTAAATGTCATATCCCAACAGCTTATTCCATGTACAATTTAGGTCATGTTGTGTTTTAATACCTCTACTTAATTATATTTATCATTGAGTGCAGTTGATTGCTATTTTTGCCTTGATAGTCCCAAACAGAGCAAAAGCATTTTTATAACTGTGGTACAATTACACAATTAATTGCACGATACAATTAGCAGTTGTGTTGCTAGGGAGATGGATTCAATAATTGTTGCTGTAATCTGAGAGTTATTTGAAGGTTGGTCCCAAGATATGTAGTCATTTCTGCCTTGTTTGCTTCATTTGTGCTTTAAATGTCAAACAATGAGGGCTTTACCAATAAAGGAGAATATTTGTAATTCAGGTTGAAATGAGGGGTCTTTGCACTGACTTGCACTAATGATGTTACCTAGTTTGGGTAATGAAACATCTGCAAGAAAACAAGCAAGCTCAAAGAGCACCAGGGACCCATCAAGCTCAAAGAGCACCAAGGACCCCACAATGAGAAGCTTGCTTGGATTATTTATACAGTGGAGACTGATTTTATTTTATATACATACATGTCTGTGTAATATCTTAACTTGCATTTGTCAATATCTAGAGTTTTTTTGCTGGGAAAAATATTTTTTGCAAGCGTTAGTTTGGTGTAGTGGTTAAAGACACTGAGCTAAAGTAGGCCTTAAGCAAAAAGCCAGCTGGGTGTCCTTGGGCCAGTCTTTCTTCTGAGCCTCTAGGAAGGAGGCAATGGCAATCCACTTCAGAGAAACCTTGCCAGGAAAACTGCAGGGACTTATTCAGTAGTTGCCAGGAGTCAAAACCAGACTCAAAGGCAAAGAAAACAAACAAGCAATAGCCATTGTATTATGTTCATATCCCATTATTTCCCCACTATATGTATCTGGCTTAGTATAAAATCACATTGAATGAAAGGATTCCAGGGAAATGGAATCCTTGTATACCAGAACCAATACTTTATTTCCATCTGTCTCATTTGGGTTGATTCCGAATCAAGTTTAACTGAATGAAGCTGATTCTGATTCTCTCTTCAACCCAACTTTTGGGCATACATGCCAAGTCATGAAGTTCACTGTACAATCAACTCCTAGATCAGAGAGGCTTAATTCCGGATTGCACAATATTCTTCTTTTTTCTATACTTATATTCATGCTTACTATATCTATGTATGTTGTATATCTTTTTAAAAAGGAAATAGATTTGTCAATAATCCTACTTAAAAGTACAATCATTCATTGTAGTCACTCAGTTTATAAGACCAATGAACTGTGTCAGAGATGTATGAGTTTTTAGAATTAGGTTTCTGCAGTCTTAAATCATGCAAAGAAGCATCTCTCTCTCTCTCTCTCTCTCTCTCTCTCTCCCTCTCCCTCCTTCTCCCTCCCTCCCTCCCTCCCTCTCTCTCACATCCCCCCCCACAGAGACACAGAGAGGATTGTGCTATTCTTGAATGAAGAAACCCTGACATACTGAATTGAAATTGCAGATGTGATAGAAAATGGATGCCTTCAAATGTACAAGTATGTATCTGCTACTCCAAAGATAGGAGGATAAATCTAGCAAAATGTCAAACTATAAGTTTTTGAAGGAGATGATTGGAGCGTTACAACTGATAATGCAAAACCTGTTGGAAGTGTTATCTATCCCACTCACATTGCTCAAGATAACAGAACAGTGTGAAAGAGGCATTATCTGATTAATCATTTGCTAAAAAGTCTGTCATGAAGACTTTTGGTTAACCCTTTGCATGCCAGAAAATATTCAGTATGTGTGCCTAATATACCACTTTCCCTCCTGCTTCTTTTTCACTTGTCCCCCATTCCTCTATTTCTGATTAATAGTCTGCCCTTGACTGGGCTATAGAAAGGAATGATAAGTAGAATGTCTGGTAATAGAAATATATATCTCAGTTACTAAAATGTAATGTATATCAAATTAAATTTAGCCCCTGAGTTTTGTATTTTAGTTTAGTTTTTTAAAAAACCTGGCTTTAAAAACAAAAGGTGCCTCACTTCCATGTTGATATATGTTATGGGACTTCCAGGAGAGGAACAGGAATTTTCAGGTGAAGAATGGAAGCTAGAATATCTTTGAATGTGCAGAGACAATATTATAGTCCTGACCAGAGGATCAGAGTGTAGACCAATCTCATAGATAAAAAGAAAATGGGAAATATTTCCCCTATGCTCTGAATGGTTGTTCCTTGCAAGAAGACCACAGGGTAGTGGTTTCCTATGAGGTTGAGCATTGGAAGATGAAGAAAAGCCATAATGATTTCAACCATGGTGCATCTTTTAAAGGACAGGTTTTGCTAACCTCACTTTCTAATCACCTTTAGAAATTATCCATTTAACTAGCTTACATCTGTTAGAGATCTTCAAATAGCAAGTTTGCAGTGCCACCTGGTGAGTTTATCTTAATTCCAGAATAAAATAAAAATTAACTAGAAGCTTAAGAATATAAAGAAATAAATGGCAAAAAGCCAAATAAAAGCCTGGACTTTAATTCAAGAAAATTATCAATGAATTAAGGGATGAGACAAATTTGAAAATTAGGACTTTTGGTATAAGACTTTAGAAGTACTGTATATAAATTAAAAAGTAGCTTCATGGAAATGAAATTGTTTAGTCTACTTAAATCAACCCAGAAATTTGAGACTTTATGATTTTAGACATTGGACATTGGAAGGTAATAAAAGAGAGGGAGGGAGGGAGACAAAAAGAGGGAGACACTCTTTGGTTAGCACTGAGATAAAGTGGCTGAAATATTTTGGTTGACATCAGGACTGAAATGTTTATGATTTTAGGATTTCATATGGATAAGAGATAGGTTATGGAAAGAAGAGATATTTGCAGGTCACCTTACAGGGGTTAAGAATTATTAAATTTGTACTTTGTGATGATGTTTGGAAGTAACTTATTTAAATATTTATTTTATTTTTTTCTTATTTTTTCTTCTTTGATCCTTTTCTTTTTCTATTCTTTTTATTTTTCTGAGTTTGTATTGTATTGTATATATTTTTAAACAGTTAACATATGCGATGGAAATTTCTGTGTGGATATTATTTATTATTTATTTATTATGAAATTTATTTGCTGCCCATCTCATGTCAAAAAACTCTGGATGGGTTACAGCATGACAAAATATTCTTCCACATTATTGTTTCATGAAAATAAATACAAATTCCATTAAGGAACATAAATGGCCCTATTCATTTTATGTCATGTTCCTACTATAGAAATACCAAATTATTAACATAGAATTATGTTAAATTATTAACATAGAATTATGTTAATAATTATGATTATATTAGGAATGTGAAAGTAATATTTGTAAGTACGTATTGTATATATTTGTTAGTACATATACATCTGTCTTACATATTGGTAAAAAAAATCAGAAAATAAAATACAAGCTGAATAGTCAAGACCTTGTTGATGATCCAAACTCCATCAAGGACCTTGGAATAGTCATCTCTAATTATCTAAGTGCTAGAGCCCACTGTAACTACATAGCCAAAAAGGCATTAAGAGTTGTTAACCTAATCCTACATAGCTTTTTGTCTGGTAATATCACACTACTAACTAGGGCATACAAAACATTTGCTAGACCAATACTTGAACACAGCTCATCAGTCTAGAACCCACATCACGTATCTGATATTAACACAGTTGAGAAAGTCCAGAAATATTTCACAAGAAGAGTTCTACACTCCTCTACTCGTTGCAGAATACCTTATGCCACCAGACTTGAAATTCTAGACCTAGAAAATCTAGAACTATGCCATCTTCAGTCCGATCTAAGTATAGTATATAAAAACATACATTGCAATGTCCTACCGGTCAATGAATACTTCAGCTTCAATCATAACAATACAAGAGCACACAATAGATACAAACTCAAGGTTAACCGCACCAAACTTGATTGCAGGAAATACGACTTCAGCAACAGAGTGGTCAATGTCTGGAATACTCTACCTGACTCTGTGGTTTCTTCCCCAAACCCCAAAAACTTTAACCTTAGACTTTCTACTATTGACCTCACCCCTTTCCTAAGAGGCCTGTAGGGGGCGTGCATAAGCGCACCAACATGCCTACCATCCTGTCCTATTGTTTCTTTTATTTTTCTTATATGTATTCATTTCATGTATTCATAATTAAGTTTATCCTTATACTTATTATCTTGTAAGCAATTGACAAATAAATAAATAAAGTAAGTAAGTAAGTAAGTAAGTAAGTAAGTAAGTACTGGGCCTACAAGTCTCAAAATTCTATTGGGCACCAAGAGAAGAAGGGATAGGTTATGTAGAAGTTGCTGGATAGTCTGGTAATAGAATACAAATATTTTTTATTTTAATCTCATCAGTTTTGTCTTTTGTTATAAGTGTCCTTTAAGATTAATAGTCAGATAATCTTCAATTAATTGCCTGGAACTAGTTAGTTGTTATGCTTCAATTAACAATTGTAAAGATAAAACTTGATTTAGAATCTGGAAATAAGCTACACTAATAGAATGTGGACAATATTGCTCACAATCTAAATAGCAATAGCAATATCACTTAGAATTATATACAGCTTCACAGTGCTTTTACAGCCTTTGTAAGTGGTTTACAGAGTCAGCATATTACCCCCAACAATCTGGGTCCTCATTTTACTGACATCAGAAGAATGGAAGGCTAAGTCAACCTTGAGCCTGGTGAAATTCGATCCACCAAATTGCAGTCAGCAGAAGTAGCCTGTAGTACTGCATTCTAACCACTGTGCCACTACAGCTCTATATCATAATGATACAAACATTTGTTCCCACTAATGTTGTACATCCAGGAGTATGTTGGAATAAAGGCAATAAAGATTGTAAGGATATCCTGCACACTTTACAGTAGTGTGCTAGATCAAGTTTTCTTACCTACCAAGTAATTCTGGTGATATATACTGATAAAGGCTTTCAATGACTGATCATAAAATTTAATCATAGCATGATTGTGACTTGTGTACTGGTAGCTAATATAATAACTAATAGGAAACATATGGATGCCAGAAAAGGTATCAGAAATCCCACAAATGGTGATTCATGCTTCCTGCCTGCCACCTATAAACCAATTAGCTCTCCATATTTCACAGCAGGCAGCTTCCTCCAAAAAAGAGGGAAAGTAAATACCACCCTTTATTTGACAGCACATTTTCTTCTCAAGTTAAAAAGATGAAAACTGTTGTTAACACTTCACAACAGGGAGATTATTTTGCTACATGGTGTCTTTTGGGGTTTTGGTTTTGTTTTGTTTTTTGCTTTTTTGGGAGGAGGGGTTTGGGACATATTGGAACACCAGATACATTGATATGTTTCTGAATGGCTTTTTACAGAGAAATCAAATCAGCAGTTGGAACATCTACTACTGTTGGAGGGGGACAAAAAGTGAACCTGACTGATCACAAGTAACAGTTTCATAATGATAAAGGTGGTGAAGCTGCAATATTTCTTTGCCCTAGTTACATTGGTGAGAGGCAGTTTGGTGTACAGATAAGGCACTAAGCTAGAAATTGGGAGGCTATGAGTTCTAGTTTTGATTTAAGCAATAAAGAGGAGTGGGTGGGGTGTGGGATTCCCACGGTGATTGGGAAGGACAGCAGGGCCATACTGGTTTTTGGGAGTGTGCCCCCACTGTTTGCAAGTGGTGATGTGCTTCGACCCTCTGGTTCCTGCCCACTCCCCCGGGGATTGGAGGATGGGGACCCTGGGCTGCGGTTGGTGTACTTGAATGCCAGATCTGTGGGAAACAAAGCTCCCCTCATCCAGGAACTGATCGAGGAGGAAGACGCAGACCTGGCTTGCATTACGGAAACCTGGTTGGGCCCAGTGGGAGGGGTCCCTCTGGTAGAACTGTGCCCACTGGGTTTCCGTGTATTGCACCAACCTTGGACCCAGGACAAGGGCGGGGGTGTGGCTGTTGTGATCAGGGAGGTTCTTTGTCCAAGGGAGGCCACAGTCCCGCAGATAGGTGGGTGTGAGTCTCTTCTCTTGAGGTGGGGCCCTCGGGGTCAGTTGGGCCTGTTGCTCGCATACCTCTCTCCCAGCTGTGTGGCATCGGCCCTGCCTGGTCTGCTCAACATCATATCGGGGGTGGCGGTTGAGTTCCCCAAACTTATGGTATTCGGGGATTTCAACCTGCCCTCTCTGGGAGGAGCGTCGAGGCTAGACCAGGAGTTCTTGGCTTCCATGGCAGCCATGGACCTGACTCAAATAATTCAGGGTCCCACACACACACTCAACCTTGTTTTTATCTGAGGACAATGGTGTAATGATCTGGGTGGGGGATTGCCAACTATTCATCCCCTGCCATGGACCGATCACTCCCTTCTATGGCTGATCTTCCAAAATGCCACCCCTTGTCACTGGGAGGCAGAACCAATGAGATGGTTCTGCCCCAGGTGCCTAATGGACCTGTAGGGGTTCAAGACGGCGCTTGGGTTAATTCCGACCTCTCTTGCTCACAGCTCAGTTGAGACCCTGGTGGATGCCTGGCAGACAGCTGCCTCCGGGGTGCTTGACCAAGTTGTTCTTTTGCGGCCTCTGACCCAATGCAGATCCTGGTTGGCTCTCTGGTTTTCCATGGAGCTCGGGAAATGAAGCGTCAGAGGAGAGGCCTAGAGAGCTGTTGGAGGTCCAGCAGGTCCGAATCTGACCGATCGCAGTTAAGAGCCTATATTAGGTCTTATCTTGCTGTGATGAGGACAGCAAAGTGTGCATACTTCTCTGATCTCATTGCATACATGGATAATCACCCGGCCACCCTGTTCAGGGTCACCCGCTCCCTCCTTAACCAGAGGGGGGGAAACTCTCTGCAGGGGCATGCCGAGGAGTTTAGCCAGCATCTGATGGACAAGATCGCTCAGATCCGGACCGGCTTGGACGCCGACTGGTCAGAGTCTGGTTGGAGTGATGTAGAGGATCTTAGGGATGTAATCTGGGAGGAATTTGACACTGTGACCCCAAATGAGGTGGCAGGATCATGGGAGGCTGAGTGATGCCATGTGTTTATTGGACCCGTGTCCCTCCTGGCTGGTTTATGTCACCTGGGAGGTTATGCGAGGCTGGCTCCAGGCAGTAATTAATGCTTCTTTGAGTGAGGGATTCTTTCCCGCTGCCTTGAAGGAGGTGGTGGTGAGGCCCCTCCTCAAGAAGCCTGCCTTGGACCCAGCTAATTTAAACAACTTCCGTCCTGTCTCCAACCTTCGCTTTGTGGTGAAGGTTGTTGAGAGCGTGGTGGCCCGACAGCTCCCAGTGTTCCTGGAGGAAACTGATTATCTGGACCCACACCAATTGGGCTTCAGGCCCAGGTACAGCATGGAGATGGTGTTGGTCGCACTAGTGGATGATCTCTGGAGGGCGTGGGATAGGGGTCATTCCTCTGTCCTAGTCCTGTTAGACCTCTCAGCAGCTTTTGATACCATTGACCATGGTATGCTACTGTGATGTCTCGAGCGGTTGGGAGTGGGGGGCACCGTTTTATGGTGGTTATCCTCCTAACTCTCGGGCCATACGCAGATGGTGTTGACAGGGGGCAGAGATCGGCCCCGAGGCCCCTCCCTTGTGGGGTGCCTCCGGGGTCAGTTCTCTTGTCCCTCTTGTTCAACATCTATATGAAGCCTCTGGGCGAGATCATCCATGGTTTTGGGGTGAGGTATCATCAGTATGCTGATGATACCCAGCTTTTTATTTCCACCCCTAACCAACCCAGTGATGCCCTCGATGTGATGTCCAGGTGCCTGGAGGCGGTGTGAGTCTGGATGGGGAGGAACAGGCTCTGGCTCAACCCGGCTAAGACTGAGTGGCTGTGCATACAGGCATTTCGGACCAGTCAACAGTTTCCATCTTTGGTCAAGGGGGGAGAGGTGTTGCCCCCCATAGACAGGGCTCACAACTTGGGTGTCCTCCTGGATGCACGGCTCAATTTGAAGGAGCAGGTGGGAGCCATGGCCAGGGGAGCATTCACCCAGGTTCCCCTGGTGTGCCAGTTGCACACCTATCTGGATCGAGATGCCCTATGCACAGTCACTCATGCGCATGTCACTTCCTGTCTGGACTACTGCAATGCTCTTTATATGGGGCTGTCCTTTCGGACCACCGAAGCTTCAACTTGGCTAGAATGCGGCAACACGGGTTGTGATGGGAGTGTCCCGATACTCCCATATTACACCCCTCCTGCGTGAGCTGCACTGGTTACCAGTTGCCCTCTGGGTGAGATTCAAGGTGCTGGTGTTGACCTATAAAGCCCTATATGGCTTAGGACAGGGGTATTTGAGGGAGACCCTGCTGCAAAGTAACTGCTTCCCAACGTCCCGTGCGTTCTCACAGGCAGGGCCTCCTTGGGGTGCCATCCGCCAGGCAGTGTTGGTTGGCGACCCCTAGGGGTAGGACCTTCTCTGTAGGAGCACCCACCCTATGGAACCAGCTCCCCCTGGAGCTTCAGATGGCTCCCGACCTCTGGTCCTTCCATCAGGGCCTGAAAACATGGCTGTTCCAACTTGCCAACCTGGACTGAGGAGGGGGATGGGTTTTTTAATGTATTACGGTATTGTTTTAATCTGATTATTGGGTTTCATATTTAATTTCTTTTTAATTGTACAGCATTTGTACTGTTTTTATTATTGTATGCCACCCCGAGTCCTTTGGGAGATGGGGCTGCATAGAAATCAAATAAATAAATAAATAAATAAATAAATAAATAAATAAATAAATAAAGCCAGATGGGTGATAGTGGGCCTGTTCCTTTCACTCAGCCCCAGGAAAGACCCAATGGCAAACCATTATCAAGACCAACAAAACAAGAAAGACATACAGGGTTCTTTCTAAGCACTTTCTTTTATTTCTTTATTATCTCACCTACAGACAAAATCTTGCCAAACTAAAGCAAGCCACCTGCACCATTAAAAATAAACTCTGAGGACATCTAGGGAGGAACTAACTTGATCTCTAACCCTCCCAACCAAACTATCTAAATCTCATTGTCTCTTAATCCTCTGGAATATATTCCCTCCTTCCTGGGAATCTGGACTGCATTCAAGGTGCTGGATTCAAGGTGCTGGTGTTAGCCTATAAAGCCCTTCATGGCCAGGGTCCAGGGTATTTCCAGGAGCACCTACTACTACTATCGAGTTCCAATCGCCCAGTGCGCTCCCACCGGCAGGGCCTCCTCGGGGTGCCGTCGACCGTTGGTTGGCGGTGCCTCGGGGGAGGGCCTTCTCTGTGGGGCGCCCACCCTGTGGAACCAGCTGCCCTTGTGGTTGCGGCTGGCTCCCAACCTTCGTTCCTTCCGCCGTGATCTTAAAACTTGGCTGTTTTTACAGGCCGGCCTGGATTGAGGTTGGTTGGGTTTTTTTTTTTCAATTAATTAGGTTTTTTTGTATTTTAGGGATTTATTTGGATGGCTTTTATATTTTAATGCCTTGTATTTATGTTTTGTATTTGATTCTTCATGTGAGCCACTTCGAGTCCCCCCAGAGATGGGGGGGCATACAAATCCAAATAAATAAATAAATTTCATCACATCACTTCCAAAATATTGCCAAGGAAAGCAACAGGGACTTGTCAACATGCAGTATCATTACATTGGAGACTTGTCATCCAACAGCAATATTGTTTAGAGCAGGACATTCCCTAGTGTAGAGGATGGGTATGAAGATCTCCCTTCAGGACACTTTTTATTGTATTTTATTAATACAGCTAGTAATATTCACCGAAGTCTTGAGGCTTCATGGGCAGAGTCCGAATGATAATTGGCAGCATCTTGTATGAAATTTCTTATGACCTATGAAGTCCAGTAAGATGATTAGGGGACCAACTGTAGGGTTGGATCTATTCCCTATCCAGTTTCTTCAAGAGGTTGTATAAATGACTGCATCCAAGATACAAAAGCAGCCCAAGAGGAATTATAATTGGTTTCAATTTGTTCTGTTTCTTTACAGAAATTGAAACTTTGTTCAGTAACCTGTGTGTATACCTCTGTGTTCTCATCAATAGGTCTCATCATAATTATCATAGAAAATGAGCATGGTACCTAATATTTTTTTCAGATTCTGTGGAAGTACTATTGATCTATCAGAGGGATCTGTGCTAATGAGCCTGAAATAACAGCTTTATCAAAAGGAAGAAATGGACAGTTCTTCTTCCCTCACTGTTCACTTTTTGCAAACATGAAAAACTTTTCATTTAAAAAGTGAAAGTTACATTTGTGAGAAAAATTGTCTTAATGATTGTGCTGTCCAGCCAGCTATAGTTAATGGGATTTGGGATAGTTACTTAGGAATTGAGAGCTGTCCCCTTAAGGGAATGCATCATGGTAAATGTAGTTAAGGTATCCTGGGAAATGTACATGTCATGTGATCACATCTGTAACCCTGATTGGTCACTGAATTGACCCTTGGTGGGTCGGAGGAGGTTTCTTCACTCTTGCCTGAACACAGCCTCGTGGTATTATTATTATTATTATTATTATTATTATTATTATTATTATTATAATATTATCATTATCATTATTATTATTATTATGAGACTTCTATGCTGCCCTATCTCCCAAAGGACTCAGGGCTGCTTACATTAAAAAGAGCAATACAAAAGTTAAAACAGAATTAAATAAGAAATCTCACTAAGTTAAAAATATAAAACTAACTGCTAAAAATTCCCATTAGTAGGACTACCCCCTACTTCTACAATATGGGAGGGAAGAGATAACCACCTTTTTATCTATAAAGACAGACATACAAAGGATTGGACACTAAGAAGAACCTTGTCATAAATGTGAGTTGATAAGGATGTCTGATGAACCAATAAAAAGGACTTTGTATGGATGCTTTGTGGAGTTTATCTGTCTGCATTTGTACAGGGCAGAATATATCTATCTGCTTTGTGCAAGACAGAACAGTAAAAAGATGGAAAGACCTGAAATCCCTGAGTAGAATGATGACTTGTCTGTCTGAATTCCTGCAATCCCAAAAGTAAATGATGATCTAGATTCCCTCAGTATAAAGTCAGTTAATTTGGACTTTTAAAAGTAAAGAATTATTGCTGTGTCGGAATCCCTGTGAAGATTAAAAGTAGTTTGAATTTGTGATAAAGACAAAGATATTTTGAAGCCAGGAGTAAACGTGCATGCTATTCCTTTGTACCTCAAACCTCATCGCAGCTGCAGGAAGGGGCAAATCCCCTCTCCCCTCTCTTCATCAAGAGAAGCTTCTCTGTCTCGGATTACATCTCTGCTAGCTCAAAAGGAACTAAATTAGCAGGGAGGGGCAAGAAATCCCCCCCTTCTCCTTTTACACAAGAGACTTTCAAACATCCTATTCTCTGGATTAATCTGCATCTTCCCATTGTTGGCTAAAGTAATGAAGCAGTTTGAGTGAGGTTTGGAAATGTTTTCTCTGTTTAACTGTAAAACCTGCATAAGTTTGCTGAATCTTTCTTTGCCCTCTAACAAAGAAACTGCATTTCTCCAACTCTCAGAGGCAATAAAAGAGGCCTTCTCCAGCTATTTACAACCACCCTGGCTGGTTTATTGGGGGTTATAAATCATTAATGCAGGACCATCTTCAGAGCACAAGGCTGATCTGAGCAAGCTATTTCAACAAAGGAGCTATTCCCTATGCTAAAAACCTAAAGTTTCTTCATGTTCTCCTCTCTTTACTAAAAAAAAAAAATTAAAAGTATAATTCTGCATGCAACCTTGGGAGTGCTGTATTTGTTTGATGAATTTCTCTTCCAGCGAGTAAGCAAATAAATTCCTTTGGGGTTCACCCCACCCACAGACTTAAGCAGAGCAGCCCACAGCACAATCTGGTGGTCTAGGAGAAATTTCCCAGAGAATTCAAAGACCTGTCTGCAAATTTTTATAAGAACTTGTTCACAAATTTTTATAAAACTATAGGAACTTTCCCAAATTTAACCAGTGTTTAACCAAGGAAAATTCCTTTTTGTTTGTAATTATTGTGGAAACATTAAGCAACTTAATGCAAGGTTCCAGTACTACCTGCAGCCTAACCTGTGCTTAGCAACAGTCTTCCAGACCTAGCAAGCAACACTAACAGGCACACCTGCATTTTGTTCTCACATCTTCAGACTCAGCAACAATGCCCCCTATTGTGCCAATTTGTGTTGCAAGCAACTCTAACAGGAAACCCTGCGTTTTGCTCTCATGTCTTCAGACTCAGTGACAATGCTCTCTATAGCACCCACTTGCGTTGCAAGCATGCACCGCACCCTAAAAGCAGCCATATTGTGCAGTGCCACCTATGTGTTCAAGCACTAAATCTAGCAGACACTCCTCCTTTCTGCTACCTGTGCACAGCGCCCTAGCAAAATAAAGGCAAACTACTAAATTTTCCAAAATTCACCTTTGCCAATTTGAAGCATGGCAACTTCTTCAGCCATGACAGATGTACCTGAAGTACCAGAAGAGCCAGAACAATGATGCCATCTTGAAACTAAATGCAATTGTGTACTTCACACACATTTGAAGGCTTAAGACATGGGATTTGTGAGAAGAATTCAAAAGAAACATAGTCAGAGTCATTCTCCTTGTTTCTTTCTTTGTGGAAAGGATGGGCAGGAGCTGTTAGCTCCTTTGAGTGTCTACTCATTCCCTAGGCTTATTTAGGAAAAACAGGATCTGTATGCTCAAGCAAGTCTAATCAAGGAAGGATGCCAAGGTATAGACAAGGAAAAGACAAACTCAAGGAGAGTCAAAAGCGAAATATGTAGGTGACTTGTAGACTGATAATAAACTTATTCTCAGATTGTAAATTAGATCAAGAGGAGGAGGAGGAAGATGCAGAAAGTGGAGGAAGAGGAGGAGAAGGAGAAAGAGCTTAATTCATTTTTGTGGAAAGGATTTAAAGTGTGGGATTTAGAAGGGTTTAAAGGAAAGACTAAGAGCTTTTTCATTTCACTCAGATCCCTAAGCTTTCTCATAAATGTCCACTTTTGGAATGCAGCATTTGACATAATATGTAAAGCCACATGTACTGTAGCTTCTGAGCCAATGGAAGTTCCTTATTCTTCTTGTCTGCCTTTAGGGAGACAAATCACACCATCCATGCATCTATAGGACATGTATTAGCCTCAATCAGAATTCACAATGAAAAATGCATCAGAGGAATTGTGTGAGGGTGAGTGTTGGTGACAAAGAATAAAACACCATAAAACAAGATCCTTATTAACAATACATGGATTTTCTTGGTCTTTTCAGCCTCTAAATGTGGATTCTTCTTCTGTGCATTCCAGAAATCTTGCTGCAAGACATGAGCCAGATGAGGAAAGAGGTGGATTGTATGTGCTTCATAGTTGGAGGAATATGACATTTCATAAATATTGAACTCTGTCATTATCTATCCACATTCATATGTGCTTCATGGGCTCATTATTTTTTTTAAAAGATAGAAATGACATGGAAGACCTAAAAATAAATTAAAAAGGTAAAAACAGGTCCCGAAGCTTACAGCAGCTGCATACAACATGTCATTCAGCTTGACAGTTGCATTTTTAATGACCTCATTGCTCCAGGGTTTTAGAGGGAGAATTATTTTGCTGTTTTGCTTTCATGAAGTTCTAATTTTAAACAGAAGTAACATTTATCATGCAGTGAGGTTTAAACTCAAATCAGCTGAGAATCTGTTCCCTGGGTTGGTTGTTTTTTGGTTCTGCAGCACTGAAAGTATTATATGAGTTTTAGCATTGGGTCAATTTTGCACAGTGACAAAATTATTCAGAAATGTGAGGGTCATGAAGGCTAGGGGGTCATAGTACACTATCAGAGGTGAACATTTGTGGGTTTTATTAAGCCTGATGCCCACTTGACACGTTACCCAAGCATCAGGAAGAGATAACTTTTGCAGATAGGATAATATAATTCTCTGGAACAAAAGAAGAACAGAGCTAATTAGGAAATGTGATTTTATAAATCTTGTGTGGATGCAAATTGGTAGAACTATCTCTTAGCAATAATCACATATGAATATAAAAGGTAATATTTGAAAAGGCTCATACTTCATTAATTATTTTGGTGGATTATTTCCAATGTTCACTGTGAGGGATCATTCATTTATAAAGTTCTAACTCCCTCAACGAAGAAATGAATGTGAGTATCACCACTTACTGTCCTGAATGCTGTAGGATCTCCTGCCATGTGCAGTAGGTTGAACTAGAAGATCTCAAAGAATGCTTCGAAGTTCCAACCCTCTTATTCTGTATTCTATATTATACCATTGTTGAAGCAACTGTCTAGTTGCTACTTAACAATCAATCAAGTCAGATTCAAGGTTTGCTTATGATATAAAATGGAGACAAGAATACTCATTAGTTTGCCTTTACTATTATATACCTTGTCAGTTACAATGCATCAAGGGATGTCCATTAACTGACTTTTTTCATCATGTCCTGCTTGCTTAGCCAGAATAGTGTACTAATGAGACCCAAAAAGCCAATGCAACCCTAGGTTGCCTTAACAGAGGTTAATGTTAGGGAGTGTTACTGCTTTATAATGCTTTGGTAAGACCACATTTGGAATATTTCATCCAGTTTTAGTCTCTGCAATATAAAAAAGATGTTGAGATTCTGGAAAGAGTGCAGAGAAGAGCAACAAAGATGATTAGGAGGATGGAGGTTAAAACATATGAAGAAAAGTTGCAGAAATTGGGTATGTCTGGTCTAATGTACAGGGGACTTTAGGGATGACAAGATAGCAGTGTTCCAATATTTGTGGGGCTGCTACAAAGAAGAGGGGGTCAACCTATTTTCCAAAGCAGCAGAAGGCAGAACAAGAAGCAATGGGTGGAAACTAATCAAGGAGAGAAGCAACCTAAAACGAAGGTGAAGTTTCCTAACAATGAGAACAATTAACCAGTGGAACATGTTGCCTTCAGAAGCTGTGGGTACTCCATCATTAAGATGGAAAAGAGATTGGACAGCCATTTGTCCAGAATGATATAAGGGCTCCTGCTTATGCATGGAGTTAAACTAGAAGAACTCCAACTCTGTTATTCTGTTATTCAGTTGATCCTAAGATCCTATGGCTATGAAAATTCCTTGATGTGATTCTGCCAATTATAGGTTGCTTATCTTCCACACTACTTCCACCCACCAGACTTAGTAGCTAATGAAAGACTCAGGATATTGAACACAATAACATTAATTACACTTTTGTTTGCACTTCACCCAAAAATCAATAAGTAGTCCAGCACATTAAATATTATCATCACAAATAAAAGGCTGCTCTGATATAGGTTCAGTTCCGGGAGTTATTCTCTAATTGTTTGGGAATCTGGTGGCTCCAAAATGGCATAAACAAATAGTCCTGCTCAGCCTTCCATTGCTGAAAATAAATAGAGAATTGGGTTATTTTTTAAAAATAAAACAAACTTAATGGAATTAGAAGATGGAACTGACCTTCTGTATCAAAGGCCCGCCTTCAATTTATTTCCATTTAGAGCTCTTCTGGGAGATGACCATTTGATGTTCAAAACATCTTCTTCCTAAATGAGTTAGTGAGGAGGCACAATCCCATATTATATGTGATAGATGCATGGTAAGAACAAGATAATTCTGATAAAGGAATAAGATGTATTGTTTTAATTTGCTCTTTAAAAATTCACATTACTGTTTATTCTTTTATTGAATGTATTAAAGAATTTAAAAATTTGCTCCTTAAATAATTTATTACATTGCTTAAAATGCATGATGAATCATTCTTTTGGCATGATTTAACTTATTTTCCAATGACAGTTTATAAAAAGTACCTGAAAAATTCAGATGTAATTTACCTTGTCAGTTGTCAAAATATTCACTTATGAATATGAATGTATTATTATGAAAGCTGCAAATGAAATGCAATTTTGTTTGAGTAAACATTTTTAATATTCATTTGTTAAATCAAGTTTGTAACTTCTAAAATAATGAGTGAAAAATATAATGGAAACCATCTTATATTTACATGAGATAGTGCTTACTGAGGCAGAAGAAAAGAAATCTATCTATAATTTAAAATAAAAAAAATAATGTGATGCACTTTTTAATATAATATTTAGTTCTACATGAAAAACTTTTAGATTATTAATAGTGGACATTTTTTAAATTAGAGTTAATACTGAAATAATATATTTCTTTTTATTTCTGTCATGAATGGTCTGTTATCTAAACATCACAGTGTTAATAATCTTTAGCTAATTCTATACTAATGCCTCTGCACCAAAATATAATGTATTATATATAGTTTTCCACAATATAATTTTAAAAAAAGAATAAGGAAAGAAATTATTTTCATTAATAATAGGGTGTCCAAATCTCTGCTTACCTTAGTTGCTGTTTGTTAGTGCTTGTAAGATGGAAGGCAGTTATTAGACCTCTGGCACACTGTATATTGATCATTGGTGTAACTGTTTCTAATTATTTGGATTGTTGGCTTTTTGGATTTATTTACTGTCAGCCACTCAGTGTTGCAATAACCAGAATGATGGCATATAAATTGCAGGAAAGAAAGAGGGAAGGAGGGAATTAAAAAAAAGCTAGTATCAATTTGGTTCCAGGATTTTTTTTAAAAGACCATAGTTTATTCCCCAAAGCAATTTGACAACCAAGTGAAAATTTCACTTGGTTCTCACAGCTCTAATTTTGATTCCAAGTGCTGCAGTGCTCTTACTTTTGGCTCCATATTCTTATTTAAGACTTTTCAATCTATACTTTTCATTTAACTATATACCAGGTAAAGAGCTTGATTATTGGGTGATCTAAAAATATAACAAATGATATGCTTATTTTTGTTCATAACACAGATTCTTATTTACAGATCAAAATACCATTCCTTGGAGTTATAAAAGAAGTAATACATAATTAAATATATAATTACGAAACACTTTTGTTTCTTAAAGGCCTCCTTTTATTTGTTGATGGCTCCCATTGGAAGAAATATCCTTCTGGGTTCAGTTCCAAGTGGGGAAAAAGACACTGGAAACATGGAGGATGTTTGGAAAGATGGTTTAATTGTGGGCAGGATGGGTTCCTGGGCAGAAAAGGCACATGGAGTGGAGAGAGAGAGACAGAGAGAGATTTATACCCTCTGTTGGGATTTGAATTTGAGCTTGTATTCTGATTGGTTGTCAGATTCCCATGGGGCCATACAGGGGCAACTCTATAGGCTGTCCTGAGTCCCAGGCTTGATTCAGCCTTGCTGGATGATAATGTGATGAATGGGCTTTGGGATTCCTATTATTTACGGGAGCGTCTCCTGCCGATATCGAGTGTCAACCACCCTGTATAAGCACACAGACAGGGGCTTCTCGGGGTGCTGTTGGAGAGCCAATGCCAGTTGGCAGTGCCCTGGGGACGGGACTACTCTGTGGTGGTTCCCGCCCTTTGGAATCAACTATCCCTGGGGCTCCATCTGGCCCTTGACCTTCGCACCTTCTGTCATGACCTGAAAGCTTGGTTATTTGAACAGGCTGGGCTATGCTGACCTCCTGGGGGGTTGTTAAATTTTATAATGTATACTGGGGTTTTAGCGAAATTGGGCTTGTGATTGTTTAATATTTTTTTAAGTAATTTATTGTTCATTGTTGGTTTTAGTTGTGAGCCGCCCCGAGTCTTCGGAGATGGGGCAGCATACAAGTCCAAGTAATAAATAAATAAATAAATAAATAAATAAATAAATAAATAAATAATGGCTCTGCCTGAAGGAGGTAGATCTTTGTTATGTAGAATAGACTGGCTCAGTTGTTAATGGTTCATTGACAAAGGTGTGGGGCTGAGTTTCTACTTTTCCTTTTAGGGGAAATATTCTGTCTTTTAGTATATCCTAAAATATTTAATTTTCCTAGGAGAGACGTCGGTTTTAACTTCCAACACTCCATTCATACGGAAGTTTTCATTTATTTGCATTAGGTGTCTCCCTGTAAAAGTCAATATATCCCCATTTTCTCTATGTCAGTGAAAACTGATTGGAATGTTGACTGGAATGAAGACAGGTCATAAAGTCAGAGAGAAGAAAAGCAACAGCCTTTGCTGGAATCGAATGGTTCTAAGTGTCACAGAACAAAAGATTTGGATGCCAAAGTGACATGCAAAAATGTTTATATGGCAATGTTTACAGAACATGCTGTAAGTCATGTCAAGACTTGGAGGATAACATAGTAGCTACACAAAGATATGAATACATAACAAGGTCCTTTACTAATGCATTATTCTGTTAATTATAATATGAAAGCACTGAGTTTAAAACTACAGTATCTCTTTAAGAAGACTGAAGAAGAGATTGCCAGTGTAGAATCAAGCAGTCTACATGGGCATCAACACATACCTATGTTTTGAAAGAGCTGTTGGATAAGTGTAGGTTGAAGATATTTGCAGATGGACCACTCACACCTCCCAAATCTCAACTATACATTGTGTGAAGATGCGTCCTGTTGTGATTGGTTGATCCAACTTCCTGTTAGGAGGCTTTTACTGTGCTTTGTTTATAGAATTCACAGTCTTTTGGTTACCAGCCTGATCCCTTAACCACTACACAAAACTGGCTCTGTTAAGTTTGCATGAAGAGTCAGACGCGAAGAGCTTCAGTGTTTATTAGTGACTACAGCTCGAATGGACCCATCTTGGCTGGGCTACGGCTGCTACTTAGAGCCAGCAGCTGCAGTTGCCAGCCAATCAGAATGCAGGGTTTTCCCACACTTTTCAAACCAATCATTTCTGACATTTTACAAGAACAATTCAAACTAAACCAATAACATTCAAACCTACATACATAACACCCCTCCCCACTAGGTTCAGTCCATACCAAACCCCAACCTATCTAATGTATTCTTTTAAATAGGTGGGGCTCTTGCGTGTACGTTGAGACCTTCATGGTTCAGAAGTTTTAACATTCTCACCCAGTGAGAGAGGAAATGTGTCTGCTGACATTTCCCTACTGGGACTTCCTGTGAAAGAAGACCCTGTTTGATTGTTAGAATCTGGTCTCTCCTCCCAACCCATCTGCAGCCCAATGTCAGAACCCAAGTCAGGTAGTGATGTACAATCTTCCACTTCTAAGGATGGATTTTAGCATTGTGACAGGTTTTGGAATGGTTCCTGTCGTAATCGCTCATTACACATGGGATGGATTCTTGCTTGCTGATTATCCTCCTGTTCCTCCCCTTCCCCCCTAGAATTGATATCAGGTGAGGAAACTAGAGAGGAACAAGTGCAATGTTCCTGAGAAAACCTGGATCTAAGTTGATCAATGTGCCTGCTCCAGAGGATTCCATCCTCTGTTTGCACCCTGTAAGAATGAGGGCCTGTGATTTGAGTTATCTCAGCAGGAATCCACAAAGGTTCACCCATAAGGTTCTTAGCATAAACAGAATCACCCACACTGAATGTGCGAACTTTGGAAGTGGAATCTAGTGGTGAGTTGGGTGCGTAAGTGGGATGAAGGCGGTCAAGGGGAGACCTGAGTTTCCTACCCATCAACAACTCTGCTGGGGATAAGTTATTAGATGGGTTAGGAGTGATGTGCTGAACACTAAGAAGTTTTTCAACTTTCTCAGTGATGTCCCCAGGACCCAGTTGCTGAAGTTTCTCCTTGGTAAAACGTACCATGCGTTAAGCCCAGCCGTTAGCCGAAGGGTGCCCAGGGGCAGTGAGGGCATGTCTGATACCCTGTTGTGCTAAATAGGATTCAAGGTTGGATGTAAATTGAGGGCCATTGTCAGAGACAAGAACATCGGGTAACCCGTGGGTTACAAAAAGGTTTTTGAGCTGCTTGATGACAGCATCAGTTGTGGTGGATGCCATAGGGATTACCTCTAGCCATTTGGAATATGCATCTACTATAATAAGAAAGGTGTGCCCTCTGGTAGGGCCTGCGAAATCAATGTGAATCCTAGACCATGGGCCCCTAGGACATTCCCATTCCTGTTTGGGGGCAAGAGGTGGGGCAGGTCTGACTACCTGACAGTTGGGACAAGATGCAACCCAGTTTTCAACCATTTTGTCAATACCTGGCCACCATACATAACTCCTGGCCAATCCCTTCATCCTTACAATACCATGATGACCCTCATGTAACATTTCCAAAACCTCTCTTTGTAGTTTTGCAGGAATAACCACCCTGTTACCCCACAAAATACATCCTCTTAATACAGATAATTCAGTTTGCCTGGACTTAAAATGAGGTAGATCTTGAAGAGGCCAACCTTTCTTAATCCAGCCTATAACAGGAGGCAATAAAGTGTCTTTGGCAGTCTCTCTGGCAATTTCAGCAGCATGCACTGGAAGCTTGGCAACAGTTTCTAGGAAAAAGGTGTGTGTTTCAGGTTCAAGGTCCTCCTTGTGGCAAGGAAGTGGGCAATGACTCAGTGCATCAGCATGTCCAATGTCCTTGCCAGGCTTGTGGATAAGTTTGTAAGAATAAGCAGCAAGAAATTCAGTCCACCTCAGCATTCTTGGTGACAGGATAGTAGGTGTAGGTTTATCTCCTGCCACAATGCCTAACAAAGGTTTGTGATCTGTAACAATGGTAAATGTTCTCCCATACAAATATTCATGAAATTTCTTGACAGCTGCAACAATTGCCAATGCTTCCTTGTCCAATTGGCTGTAATTCCTCTCTGCTTTGGTCAAAGTGCGAAAGTAAAATGCAATAGGGGCTTCCCTTCCACTAGGAAGCCTGTGACTCAAAACCCCCCCCCACTCCAAAAGGGGATGTATCACAAGTCAGAATAACAGGCAAATTCTCAGAGAATTGTATCAATACAGCATCAGATGTGATTAGTCTCTTAATACTGTTAAATGCTGATTGTTCCTTCCTCCCCCAGATCCAAACAGACTTTTTGTCAAGTAATCTGTGCAATGGTTCTGCAATGGTTGCCTTCTGAGGTAGGAACATGTGATAAAAGTTAATGAGTCCAAGGAAGGCTTGCAAATCTGTTTTGCATTTAGGACTAGGGGCTTCTTTGATTGCTTTATCCTTGGGTGGATGCCGTGCTTGTCAATCATGTAGCCCAGGAACTCAACCTTGTCAGTTTTAAGAGTGCATTTTTCTTCCTTGACTTTTAACCCCCTTTCCTGAATCTGGTAAGGACTTCTCTGAGTCTTTCTTGTAACTGAGTGTCATTTTCAGCAGAGATTAACACATCATCAAAGTAAGGCACTACCCCTGGCAGTCCTTGGAGCATCCTTTCCATAAGGCTTTGAAAGATACCTGGTGCCACGCTTACTCCAAATTGTAACCTTTTACATTTAAAGGTACCTCTATGAGATACAATGGTTTGGGCCTCTGCAGTGGCATCATCAACTGTTAGTTGTTGATATGCCTGGGCCAGATCCAATTTGGCAAAAACTGTACCCCTGCCAAGTGAATGTAATAGATGATGCACCACTGGAACTGGATATGCGCTCTGTTGAAGTGCATTAACCACTACACAAAACTGGCTCTGTTAAGTTTGCATGAAGAGTCAGACTCGAAGAGCTTCAGTGTTTATTAGTGACTACAGCTCGAATGGACCCGTCTTGGCTGGGCTACGGCTGCTACTTATAGCCAGCAGCTGCAGTTGCCAGCCAATCAGAATGCAGGGTTTTCCCACACTTTTCAAACCAATCATATTTGACATTTTACAAGAACAATTCAAACTAAACCAATAACATTCAAACCTACATACATAACAGGCTCTTTGATACAATTTTGAAAAATACTTTATTTCAAACAATCCTACACTATTTCTAACAATATGTTTTTAAAGATAAAAAAATTGAGCATCATAAACATACCTGGGGAAAAAACATACCTAAAAATGATTATAATGATAGCATAGGGGAAAGACTTATTATAATATTCTACTTTGACATTTGTAATTCCCGGTCTTGCTAACAAAAGCATGCGGTGGAATGAATCAGGAACAATCCAAAATACATCTCAAATGCATGTGTCCAATATTATTTATGACTTAAACCTCATTAATTTCACTTGATCTGATCATAAGTTGATGCAGTAGATTTACGAACACTTTATCTATGGGCAGAACACAATTTATTGAGTTAAAGCTAAAAGAACCAGATGAGACTGGTTTTGGAGAGCAGTAGTAATCTCAGTATATAATTGCTCTATAGTTAGCAGTTAAATCCGTTAATACTAAAGTATTGCCTGTAAGCCTTAGGGTCCTTTTTTATCAGAACTATACAGAAACAGCATACAATCCCAGTTCATAGAATTTTAGTATTACAAGGTGGTTTCAAACATGCAAAAGCCAGAAAGCTTAGAACTGATTATTATCCTTTTCTAAAGCAACCTGTATGGAATAATTTCCATTTTTTTTCTGCACAGTGATTACACACCATAAGTGTGATGGCTGACTTGCTGTGCACTTTTGTTCACAGCCAGACAACAGAATCCAGGGTGGGGGAGGGGTAGGATTGGAATGTATGGGTGTCTGAGACAGAACTGAGGAATTCATGTGCACCATCTGTGGCCTGGGAGAATCTCAATACCTCAAGATCCAATGACAAGAGCTTTCTGAGCCAAGCAGACTATTTCCCAAAACAAAGAGATTGCACTGGGTTGATGAACAATGGACAGTGGGTGGCCCAGGGTGAGAAAGGAGGAGCGGGATTAGCTATGCAGTTTTTCATGCAAAAACTTCAGAACTGGCTGTGCTTCCACTGTGCCTATATGGATCTATCTGTAAAGTTATACTCTTGGTAAAATAATGTTTCTTTTAGTGGATATGGCAATGGGACAGTTGACAAGAAGGCCTCATCAAAGTCCCTTCAGTATACATGAATGTGCAAATGACTAATATGTACCAAAAGACTTGTAATATGTTTTTTTAAAGACTTATAAGCAGAACAGTTTCATAAGAAACAAACACTGTTGATGCATACTCTGAAGCTAGAAAATTGCTTACTTAATTATTTCCATCTGATCAGGTTTACTCAACTGCCCCTCCCCTCCCCCAAAAAGAGAGAGGAAAATAAATAACAAGTTTTAATCTTATGGAAAAGGGGCTTTCACAAAGTCTGGCATTAATAGAAGAGAATGGAAACCAACTTTATTAGCAATGGAGAGCTCCTTTTCTCCTTGCGGTTAAGCTTATTCTATAATCCTTGGTGGGTTTTCAGTTTCTAGGCATGATTGGACCATGGAAAAGATAATAAGCATCTACATCCTGTTCATTTACATTTACTGTCTTTTTTCTCCTTTCTCCTTTTCCTTCCTTCTCTGTGCAGTTTAATAATAATAATTAAAAAAAAGATGAAATCAATCTTTTGTTTATTTGGGCATGGAAAAGGGTATACAGCAATCTGAAAATCTAATTCAATATTGAAGTCTAAAATAGGGCTTTCCAAGGGTTGTGGGGGGGAGAGCAAAACCATGCTTGGAAATGTATTACATTTTTCAAGATTAATGTGCATATAGTTTACAGTATTGAATCTGTCCAGAAAGACTAACCAATAAAATGGATGTTTTTTCACATTAGTTTCCATGCAGCTTCATATAATCACTTGTCTCCATAGAGGACTTTTATGAAGTTTAATTTTGTCATTTTCTAAGAAGTTCTAGTGTTGATTTATCTTTCTTAAATACCTTTTCAATAGATCTTTGGAATTAAGATAAATGTTACAACTAAAGGATTAAACCAACAATTTATTTGAATCTTGAAGTAGATGGGTTGCTTTTTATTTTGGTCTTTTGCTGATACCCTCAGTATTTGAAGATTCTGGAGTTTCACTTGCTAAGGTTTTCATTTTCTTTTAAATCTTCCATTGTCTTTTAAATCTCTTCATCTCATCTATATTAAACATTTAAACTTACAAGATGTAATAACCATGAAATATATTGGAGCTTAAGGTGTATGAAGGAATATGTTTTTCTTGTAGCCACTGATGGATAATTTAAGTTGTGATTCCCAATTATATGGTTTTGGAACATCTATTTATCACTTGCACTGTACTTTCAAAGGATTCTTTTTATCGCATTTATCTTCATAACAAACATACTGAATATAGTTATTAATCCTGTTTATTTTGAAATGAACCCCTAAGGCCTTGAAGCAGTAACATCCTAGTTAGATCACATAGTGATTCAATGACTTGAAGGAAATCTAAAATTCATCTTCTCCAGTATCTTCTCATGCAATGTAGGAAATCCAGATCTTCTGCTTCTCTAATTGATAGATACATAACTTTCCATTCCGTGCTTAAAAATTCTAATGAAGGAAAATCCTCCATTTTCTGAGGCACAGTTTCTTGACTATTGAGGTAAAATTTCCTTTCTCAACATTTTCACTTATTAGTCTATGCCCTAGCATTTGGAACAAAGCAAATTTTTATTATCATTGCAATAATCTTGTCTACAAACTAAATATGTAACATTTGATTAAGAATTTTAATTATAAATATAAAATCAAATACAAACTAAATTTAAATTAAAAAATAGAAGAGCAAAAAAGTGCAAGGAAGAAACAAAAAGAGAAGAAAAATATAAAGAAATAATTTCCAACCTTCATCACAAGTAGAAACAAATTTAATAACTTTCAACCTTTCTAAATTTACAAATATTTATATCTTTATCCCATATCCTAACTTTCATCTATAAACAAAAAACATAAAACATCATCTTTTCAGTTTTAGTATCAGCAAAAAGTCCAAAAAGGATAGCTATAAGTGATCACATATCTCATTTTAAACTTGATGAAATAAACAAACTTTATATACATTTTTGTTTTATTTCTAACAGCCTTTAGTTCCATGAAATATTGTTGTAGGATTTGATTTCTCTTCATTTCTTCTGTGTCCGTTTCCTTTTTGAACAAAAAAGAATTTGTCCATTTATTTTTGAACAAAAGGCTCTTCTTCAAGGGTCTTTTGTTTTTGTAAATCTACTAGGAAAAAATTATTCAGGTTTGCAGTTTTTGAAATCATGAAACAATTTATCTATATTGTATCTTGTATCTTCTACTTCACAGGAGAAGTTGTTTGCACTTTTTAATTAATTCCAAAATCTTGTTGCAAAATTTTCAATTTTCAACATTATCTGAACCCTTAGTTCATTGATAACTTTCTAAGATCAAAATAATATTTATTTTTGGTGTTTATTTCAGATTCTTTAAATTTTAAACTCATGATTAAAATTTCATGATGTGAACTATGGAGCTGCTGTTATATATGTGACATTTTCTTGAATGTCTCACCACCAATATAATACTCTGTTGCTATTCTTCTTTACAATGACTTAAATTTTTCTTCAGGTCTAATAAAATTCATAGAAACTAAGTCTGGAGAGTCAAATTCCTGAAATTAATATCAGAGTTAATAACTAAATAACAATAGTAAAAACTCACTGAATGAATATCTCATTTCAATAAGATTGTTATAGAAGCATTTAGAGGGAGAAAATGCTTTTCAGAAAATGTAAGCCTTAAGTGAATGAGAAGAGCCAAAATAAAAATGAAATTTCATGAAAGAAATAAAACAAGGGTTTTAAGAAATAATGTGCTGTTCAAGATCCTTTGAATAAGACAAATAATACTAACAGCTTAAACTCAACATTAAAAAGAAATCAGGTAGGTCATCATTAGGTCATAGAACAGACAGAAAATTACAGAAGAAAAACTGAGAAATTGACATTTAAAATTAAGGCAGTCAGAATTATAAAAGATATTCTACTATTATCTTTTTCTCCTGACTTTTGTGGAAGTATTTATTCATTCATTCATTTATTCATTTTGCTCATTCATTTCAAATTCCTCAAACTGAATGTTATCATTTCAAATGAAACACACACACACACTTCCTTCCTTCCTTCCTTCCTTCCTTCCTTCCTTCCTTCCTTCCTTCCTTCCTTCCTTCCTTCTTCCCATTAAGTTCTACACCATCTCATTTTATGTTCTAGGAAGCTCACAGTCATAAAGGTGTTAACTTAATGACAGAATGTTTGGCTTATGTAGCTTTGTACTTACTATAAACTTTTATTGAACTTCATATTTTTCATCTATATTTTAAATGTGGCAGTGTTTCATAATATGGAATGATAGCATTATTGTCCCATCTCCTTTCAAAGGAATGTTGAAGATCCTATATTTAGATGGGACTATATTGATGATTCCATGTCTTAGGCCTGATTTTAAGCTGCTGATTGCCACTGTATCTAGCACATATAGCACAAAATGGCATAAAAATGCTCAGGATGTTAGAGATTGGTTATTCATAATGTCTCAAAGGAAATATTCCTTCTCTGCAGTATTTGTTCTTCTCTGAGATCTAGCAAGCCCCTATCAAGATCCGTATCAATCGGGCTTCCAGCCCGGGTTCAGCATGGAGACGGCATTGGTCGCACTGATGGATGATCTCTGGAGGGCAAGGGACAGGGGATTTTCCTCTGTCCTAGTCCTATTAGATCTCTCAGCGGCTTTCGATACCATCAACCATGGTATCTTATTGCGGCACCTCGGGGGGTTGGGAGTGGGGGGCACTGTTTTGCAGTGGTTCTCCTCCTACCTCTCGGGGCGTTTGCAATTGGTGTTGGCAGGAGGACAGAGGTCGACTCCGAGGGCACTCACTTGTGGGGTCCCTCAGGGGTCAGTCTTCTCACCCCTCTTGTTCAACATCTATATGAAGCTGCTGGGCGAGATCATCCGTGGCTTTGGGGTGAGGTATCACCAGTATGCTGATGATACCCAGTTGTTTATCTCCACCCCAAGCCAAATCAGTGATGCCCTCTCCGTGATGACCTGGTGTCTGGATGCGGTACAGATCTGGATGGGCAGGAATAGACTACAGCTCAATCCGACCAAGACTGAGTGGTTGTGTGTACAGGCATCTTGGCCCAGTCAATAGATTCCATCGTTGGTCATAGGGGGAGAGGTGTTGCCCCCTGTGGACAGGGCTTGGAACCTGGGAGTCCACCTGGACTCACGGCTCAGTTTGGAGGAGCAGGTGGGGGCCGTGACCAGGGGGGCTTTTGCCCAGGTCCGACTGGTTTGCCAGTTGCGCCCATATCTGGACCGAGATGCCCTTCACACGATCACTCATGCACTTGTGATGTCCTGACTCAACTACTGCAATGCTCTCTATCTAGGACTGCCCTTGCATACCATCCGGAGGTTTCAGCTGGTGCAAAATCCGGCTGCATGGGTTGTGATGGGAGCTTCCTGATACTCCCATATTACACCCCTCCTGTGCGAGCTGCATTGGTTGCCAGTTGCCCTCTGGGTGAGATTCAAGGTGTTGGTATTAACATTCAAAGTCCTTTACGACTTGGGTCCAGGGTACTTGCGGGAGCGTCTCCTGCCAATATCGAATACTGATCACCCTGTGCGTGCACACAGATGGGGACTCCTTGGGGTACCGTCGGCTGGCGGTGCCTCAGGGAAGGGCCTATTCTGTTGCAGCCCCCACCTTGTGGAACCAACTCCCTTTGGAGCTCCGTTTGGCTCCTGATCTTTGCTCTTTCCACCACGATTTGAAGACCTGGTTGTTTGAACAGGCTGGGATGGACTGACCTCCTGGGGGGTTTTTAAATTTTATTTTAATTGTTTTAGTGATTGGGCTTGTTTGGTTTCTTTTTTAAATATTTATTGTTGTCTTTTAATTGTGAGTTGCCCCGAGTCCTTTCAAAGAGGGGGCGGCATACAAGTCCAATTAAATAAATAAATAAATAAATAAAATCTTCCTTGCCTCCCAAAAGACCTTGAAGAAGTGCTTCTTCCCACATACATTGGGTAGGATGAGGCTGGAGCTCAACAAGATGGTTGATTTTGGGATAATATATTTTTTTTAATTACATTTATATGCGCCCTTTCCGAAGACTCAGGCGGCTTACAATTTTGGGATACAACCCAATGTGCTCAGCAATAGCCTTCATTCCATTGTATATGCTTGCTTATTACTAAGCAGCAATTTTACAAAGTCAGCTTATTGCCCCCAACAATCTTGGGTCCTCAATATTGCCTAGAGTACCAGAGTTTTTATCTGTAATTATTTGAGGGCTTTGTTTTTTTTTTTATTTTTTTTATTTTTTGTGAGCCACTTAGGGTTATGCTTCACAAAGTGAGTGGCTAGATAGATAAAAGAAATAAGTACACAAAATAATTTGCAAAAACATGTTACCCATTTTATTTTGCTTTTTATTTGGGAAAGCAATTACTTGTAGTAGTCAGTGTGATAGAATTCTTTAATTAATAAAAAAGAATATTTGTGGCTCAGGGTTGAATTGGGAGTTCTTGATGCTCTCTGAGCTTAGTTGTTTTCTTGCAGATGTTTCACGACCCAACCAGGTAACATTATCAGTGCTAGTAAGGAGTAGGTTTGGGTCTCAGTTTACATTCTAATGACTTTCCCTGTCAGTGTTGATGGGGATGGTCTTGAAGATTCTTTGGTTGGGCTGTTTACTATTAGCTTGTTTGGCAGTTCCTTGATAGGACTATTGTTTACTTCTTGACTGTTGGTCTGATGTTAACCTTGAAGTTAATCTTGCTCATTTGGGTATTGAGTGCTGGTGGGGAAATGTTTTGGTCTTTTTCTTTCCTTTTTGGCTTATTGATTGTCTCTTTTGCACAATATGCAGTCATGTTTTGTGTCTATATGTTGATTTGTCAGAGTTCCAGGCTTCTAAAAATTCTGTGGCATTTTTGGTCTAGGATGATCAGAGTTTCTCAGTTGAAACTATGGTTAAATCTGTCCATATGTTATGAAATTAAAGAATTTGCATCATGTCTTCTGACTGCTAATTGGTGTTCATGGATGCATTCTGCTAGTCTTCTGCCTGTTTGTCCTATGTAGTAGGTGCTCCAGTTATTATATTGTAGATGACTCCTGTATTTTCTTCTGGAGCTGCTAGATCTTTTGGTTTACTTAGGATGTTTTGAAGAGCTTTAGTTAGCTTGTGTGCTATGCTGATTCCATGTGATTGTAGTAGTCTGTTGGTAATTTCTGAGATGTTTTGAAGTATGACAATGTTATTCTTTTTACAGCTTGCATTGGTTGTGCTATATTGGGTTAAGTGGTCAGGTACATTTTGATGAAGTTGTGTGGATATCCATTTTGTTGATTATATGCACCAGTGCAAAAAGCCCATTTGTTCTGGTCATTTCTCTATTTCATCACAATGCAGGTACATGCCTCCAATAATCTTCAGGTAGTACATTCTAGCTAATTAAACATTTATCACCATTCCTGATGTTAAATTAAAAATTCTCCCATGTGCTTTTCTTGACCTGAATGAAAAGAAAATGTTGATGAGCTATTTTTTCTCTGATTTAAATTATTGGACACATTTTCTGTAGGTACTTTGCTATGTCCCGAATATAACTTTAACAGTAGCATGGACTGAAGATTAGCTGGAGGTTTGCAAATTATTTTCTCTTATTTCTAGCCTTGTAGCAAATCTTGAAGTCTAGTTGTACCAAATAAATCAGAAAAGTACAGTTTGTTAAACCTATCACAGTTAGGATATTTTTATGGTTTTCTTTAAACAGATGTATAGTATAACAGATAAATATCAATTCATATGCACAACCTGATATTTACATTTATCTATGTCTGTGGCTGTCTCTTTCTCTGTCTGTCTCTATCTGTTTCTATCTCTATCTCTGTCTCTGTGTGTCTCTGTCTGTGTTTCTCTGTCTCTCTATCTCTGTCTTTATCATCTCTATCTCTACCGCTGCCGTCTGTCTGTCTGTCTGTCTGTCTGTCTGTCTGTCTGTCTGTCTGTCTATCTCAATAGAAACAGCACTTAGACTTACAGCCCTCTCTAAGCAGCTTACAGAGTCAGCATATTGCCCCCAACAATTTATGTACTCATTTTACCCATCTCAGTAGGATGGAAGGCTGAATCAACCTTGAGTCTGGTGAGATTTGAACTGCCAAATTTCAGGCAGCCAGCAGGCAGCAGAAGTAGCCTGCAATATGCATTCTAACCACTGTGCCACTGTGGTTCATATCTATCTGTCTGTCCGCCTGCCTGCCTGCCTGCCTGCCTGCCTGCCTGCCTGCCTGCCTATCTATCTATCTATCTATCTATCTATCTATCTATCTATCTATCTATCTATCATCTATCTATCATCTATCTATCATCTATCATCATCAATTTTCCATTTTACAGATTCTAGATTATTTCAATCCATAAAAATGTAAGTAAAAATATACCAGTAATCTCTATATAGTTCCTCAATTCTGCCATATTCAGATATTAGAGCTTAGATCAGAGAGATATTTGTACAATTTTGAACAATCTGAACTCAGACTTTAGTTTGTCATGCTCTTGTGATGTTGTCTTCCTTGGCTGAACTTAATTGCTTCTGCTTGGCTATGGCACAACTCAATTGGCAAAATGTCTATGTTGTGATTGATGGTATTACAATCCTGCAGGGTTTTGACTTTCCCTGCCTGAATTGGGAACTCTTTAGTAGATTTCATGGGCCACCTGATTAGCAAGCTGATCTTAATCCTTAGTAAGTTTCACAATTCCATCATCATCATAACCACCACTACCATTGTATCAGCAGCAGCAGCAGCAGCAGCAGCAGCCCAGATTGATTATCCTGCTTATAAATAGCATATAGTGAATTATTACCCAGCCTCTAGACTCAGGGAACCATTGTTCTCTCTAATTCCTCTCCCTCCTCAAGCACTGATAAGTGCAGCCATCTTCAGCACTTGACTACAAAAATACCTGATTGCAATGCTGTCATGCCATCATCCACCCATATTTTAAGAGGAATATATATGGGCAAGGGTGTCAAACTTGTGGCCTGTAGGCTGGATGTGTCACGTGCTGGCTATGCCCACCTCCGGTTTAGTGAAGTGTGAAAAAGTCATGATACATGACAACAACATGACAAAAATTTGACACCTCTGGTATATGGGAAAGGACTGTTGATAGGTGGGTAGTTTTCTTTGTTTGCTACCAACTCAAAATATTTGCAAAATGAACATATAAATGCTTAGCCCTTTTTTTGAAGTGGAAGCAAAGGGATTTGTTACTCAGGGATAAAGAGTTAAATTGGCTAGCAATTCCTATACTGTCCTATTGATTGGTCAAAAAAGCACTGCTTTGGAGGTGATGTATCATGTTTTCACATAATGCTTATATAAATGAAAGACAAATATGAAGAAAAGAAAAAAAGAAAGAAAAAGAAACAAGAATCAGAGAAAATAAATGACTTCCAACCTTTTTTCAACTGGGAAACCCATTATCTCGCCTTACAAAAGTCCCTTTATTTATTTATTTATTTATTTTATTGGACTTATATGCCACCCCATCTCCGAAGACTCGGGGAGGCTCACAGCTAAAACATACAAATACAATAAATAATTAAAAAGAATTAAACAAATATAAAGTCCAATAAGACCACATTAAAATAGTTTAAAACTATCCCATACCCCCCGTGAGGTAGTCACAGCCCAGTTTGGTCAAATAGCCAGGTCTTCAACTCGCGGCGGAAGGTGCGGAGGTCAGGGGCCAGACGGAGGTCTAGAGGCAGTTGGTTCCATAAGTCGGGGACTGCCACAGAATAGGCTCGCCGCCAGGGGACTGCCAGCCGACATTGGCTTGCGACGGGACCCTGAGGAGCCCCTACCTGTGTGCCCGTACAGAGCGGTTGGCACTCGATATCGGCAGGAGATGCTCCCTTAAATATTGTGGACCCATGTCGTAGGACTTTGAATGTTAAAGCCAAAACCTTGAATCTCACCCGGAGTGCATGTTTCCGTCCATCCAGATCTGTACCGCATCCAGACAACAAGTCATCACGGAGAGGGCATCACTGATCTGGTTTGGGGTGGAGATGTATAGCTGGGTGTCATCAGCATACTGGTGATACCTCACCCCAAAACCACAAATGATCTTACCCAGCGGTTTCATGTAGATATTAAATAAAAGGGGGGAGAGGACCGACCCCTGAGGGACCCCACAAGTGAGCGCCCTTGGGGCCGACCTCTGTCCCCCTGTCAACACTGATTGCAACGCCCGAGAGGTAGGAGGAGAGCCACCGAAGAACAGTGCCCCCCACTCCCAACCCCTCGAGGCGTCGCAAAAGGATACCATGGTTGATGGTATCGAAAGCCGCTGAGAGGTCTAATAGGACCAGGACAGAGGAAAAACCCCTGTCCCGGGCCCTCCAGAGATCATCCATCAGTGCGACCAATGCAGTCTCTGTGCTGAAACCAGGCCGGAAGCCCGATTGGTATGGATCTAGCTAGTCTGCTTCATCCAGGAAGAGTGAAAACTGCTGAGCCACCACACTCTTGACAACCTTCACCAAAAAACGAAGGTTGGAGACTGGACGGAAGTTGTCTAACATGGTTGGGTCCAGGGCAGGCTTCTTCAGGAGGGGCCTCACCACCGCCTCTTTCAAGGTGGAGGGAAAGACACCCTCCCTTAATGAAGCATTGACCACTGCCCGAGCCAACCACAGGTGACCTCCTGGCAGCATAAGCCAACCAGGAAGGGCACGGGTCCAACAAACATGTGGTGGAACTCAGACGCCGCATAATCCTGTCCACTTCATCTTCGGAAACAGGATTGAACTCAGCCCAGATCACATTGGCCAGACTACTTGCACCCGATCCTCAGACCACTGCAAGGTGGAACACAACCCGCCCGAATCCGCACGATCTTATCCAACAGATATTGACCAAATTCCTCAGCCCTTCCTGAAGAGGGTCCACCATCTCCCTGGATGTAGGAGGGAGCGGGTGGCCCTAAACACGGCAGCTGGGCGGTTATCTGTGGACACTACAAGGGTGGAGAGATAAGACCTTCTCGCTGCCCTCATAGCTACCAGCTTTAGACACTTATTTCAATCAACACATTAATAAATCACATTTTTCCTCCATTTTCAGCATTTTTATAAAAAGGTTCCAGACTTTTAGAAGAGTACTTATTGTTTTGTCCCCGACTAAACAATTCAAATTTGCCATTTCTGCCAATTTTGACATCTTCACAATCCATTCCTCAGAAACAATTGAAATATGTAATTATTCCAAATTGGGACAGATGGAACTATCTTTTTTTTAAAGTCCCAGATTCTTGATCAAAGGCAAACTAGATATGATTAGGGACCACTCTTTTAAAAAGATTGAAAACTTAGTGACTATATATTGGAGTATTACTTAAAGAATATTGTCTTCATCACTATATCCAATACATAATTTTCTAAGTGGCAGATGCTTTTCTAGTGTTAATTCATCCATTTTTCTCAAAGCACCTTTCAAGAGATAGCATACCCAATTACCTCCAGCAGCTTAGCATTATGGGAATATATGTTAATTTATCAAGATTTGAACACATTCTTTGATGAACATAGTTATTCTTTTGTATGAAATATTTAAAGTTTACTTTTGTGTAAGACAGTAGCAGACATTTATCATTATTTATTTGAAATATTTATATGGCCATTCTCTTATACAGTACAAACTTGGGCTAACAATTATAGGCTCAAATAACAAAACTCAAAAGAAATGAAAAATTTCAGATGACTAAAACATAATACTCCTATCTTAAATATATATACTCTGGGCTCAACTACTATCCAGGCCCAATGCCTTGGGAAAGATCTATGGGAATCCTATCAGGCCTTAGCCCAAGAATGACATAGAACAATCCAGCCAAAGTTCAGTTCTTTATTGGCTCATACCATATAGACAGAATCTTGCCAGACTAAACCCATACCATTCTGATAGATACAACCCAGGAGATTCTAGGAAGTGGCTATCCTAAATATTTTCCTCTAGTTCTGGGCTGGGCTGTTTCTTGTCTCACAGTGGAATTCCCATCACCTTCCTCATTGCAAAACAGCCAGTTCACTGTAGACCATCACATCTATCTTCTTACAGATTTGAATATTTTTCTTAGACATTCTAGCAGAAATCAATTTAACATGTTTGCAATTTATCTAATCAATTCATCATGTTTGCAATGTTATCTTTTTTATTTCAGGGTCTGCATAAATTAAGAAGACAAACAGAGAAGTACACTAAGTATGGTAACCTGATCTCCTTGAAGAAGTGGTAAAATCATAAATTGAATGTGTGACATCATAGCCAATTCATGTGTTGTATGAAACATGCACTGTAACCATTGAAAAGTTGTATTAATCTCTTTAAATTCCATTAGTCTTCCTCAAACTTATGGTGGCTGTTTGAATCAACAAATTTTCCAAATATTTCGATCAGATTTTCCTGGTAACATTCTATGGCATCTATAAATGTGGAGACTTCCCCTGAAATTACCTTATTATTTGCAACATATTTTTTCCATTTTCTTTAGAAATCAACTCCCTGAATCCACCACACATTTCCCTTTATTTTTGGTTAGGATGGTTTAGTGTTCTCTCCTCTCTCAAGCACTCTGTAGAGATATCTTCTTAATATGAATTTGACATTGCCCTGAGGAACTCTTGGTTTCACAGAGCAATTCTATAGGAGGTGAAGAAAGAAATACTCATTATCAGCTCAAATCAGCAAGCAACAAGGTTAAAGGGGCTGGATTTCCCTCCCCCCTTTCTCTCCTGCATCTTTAATTATTATAACAATATGGAAATAAATGTTGCTTGTTTTTATATTAGCATGCTTGCCTTCTCAAGGAATGAGAACATTTTGAATTCCGTAGATTCCTATATTAAGATGGGAGAAATTATAGATGTGATTGTTGAAAGAATTTCTGTGATCAAAATGAATGTTTTGCGTAGAATAATGTTTTGGGCAGTATCATTTTTACAACTGATACCCCATTTAAAAAGCAACAAAAGGCTAAGGGTTTTTTATAGGAAGGAAAAAAATCATGGTTTTAATTTAAGAGATTACAGGATGGAAAGGAAAGAGGCATTTGGGGTTTGGGTTGAAATTTTATTTTGCAGATTGAACTTCATTTGGATGAACAGTGTTGCTGAAAAATAGATGATTTTTAGAGTTGGAAGAGCACGATTGAGATTTGGGTGAGATGGATATTGTGATAGAACATAGGTAAATTTAATTTAGATTTTAAAAATGACTATGATAGACCTACCATAGTAAGAATATGGAATCTATCTATCTATCTATCTATCTATCTATCTATCTATCTATCTATCTAACTCTATGCATCTTTCTTACATACATACATACATACATGCATACATACACTCACACACACACACACACATATTTGTTTTCATAGATTGAAGAGTGAAGAGATCCAGCAAAGAATCATCCCCAGAGAAAAATCATCCAGATGCCCTAAGCCCTAGGGCCTCTCCAAGATACACAAAGAAGGAACACCACTCAGACCCATAGTCAGCTCCATAGGCTCACTTCTACAGAACCTTGCCAAATTTCTCGCCAAACAACTCCAGCGCTACACAGAATCCATCACCTCACATGTACAAAACTCTTTCCACTTCATAGAAACAATAAAGAAACAAAACCTACAACTCAGCGACCTACTCGTGAGCTTCGATGTCATATCCCTCTTCACCCAAGTACCTATTAAAGAAGCCTTGACAGCTATCCAAAACAAATACAACCCCCCTAAGCACATCCTAGATCTGACCAACCACTGCCTAACCAACACATACTTCATCCACAATGGATAAAGATACAAACAGATAGAAGGAGCACCTATGGGATCACCCCTTTCACCCATCATCACTAACCTATACATGGAACACTTTGAAACCAATGCTCTAGACAAATCTGAACCCAAACCCAAACTCTGGCTTAGATATGTAGATGACACTTTCGTAACTTGGCCACACGGGAAAGAAAAACTGGACAACTTCCTCACACATCTCAACAGCCTACACCCCAAAATACAATTCACCATGGAAACAAAAGCCAACAATCAACTTCCGTTCCTGGATGTCCTAATTTACAAAAAACCCAATGGGTCCCTAGGACACACCATCTACCAGAAGAAGACACACACCAACCGCTACTTAAATGCATAATCCCATCACCACCCTGCACAGATCAACTCCATAGCCAAGACCCTCATCTCCAGAACCAAATGCCTAGCCAACAAAGACCACTTGAGAACAGAATTACACACCCTCACTAACATATTAATGTCCAATGAATTCCAAAGAAGCACAATCACCAACCTAATCCTAAGGGAGACTCCCTACAAAAACCAAGACACAGAACAGGACAATGGCATCACCCTCGTCCCTTACATCAAAGGCACCACAGATAAAATCAGCAAAATTCTCCACAAACACAATATCAGGACAGCCTTTGGCACTGCCCAAAAAATAGCCAACATCTTAAGAAACCCCAAAGACAAGATCCAGCTAGAAAACCAAGGAGTTTATGAAATACCATGCAAAATTTGCCCAGCCACATACATTGGACAAACCAACAGGAGAATAAATGCACACATCGCAGAACACAAGAACGCAGTCAGAAAAGAAGAAAAACCTCCTCCTTTTCCAGCACCTTAAAGCCACAGGACATGAAATTGATTTTGAGGGATCCAAACTTATCTCCCACACTGAACACTTCAACAAGAGAATAATTAGGGAAGCCATCAAAATAGAGAAACACCCCCATAACATGAATAAACGGGATGATACTTCCCACCTACCAGACATCTGGAAACTAGCCCTAATCAACAAATGAGTCCCAGCCACGAAAACCAACACCGGACCCAAAATAAGACATGATGCCACCACCAATCTCCCTCACCAGACTCAAACCCAAGCCCACCCCACAGACAAAAGGCAACCACCATCCAGAAACCAGACCATGGCTGCAACACCAGCTGCTACACCCCCCTCCAACCCCCAAACTAAGCAAACTGACACACACTATAAACACATAGCCAGACCTCAAACTCGGAGCCAAACCAAGGCCCGGAATGTCACATCACAGCCTTCCACCCAGGATACTACATCATGGAACTCAGGAGATTACAACACAAAACCTCAGGCATTTGCAACACAGACAACGACCCAGGGGATTACAGCACAAGACCCAGGATGTCACAACAATAAAACTCAGAAGGTCATCACATAGCCCACTACCCAGGTAGCTACAACACAAAAGGCTGAGCCACTACCTCAGCCACACAGGCTCTTATGAAAAAGCCAACCAATCAGCAAACATCAACTCCATCAACCAATCAAGAAGCAACAACACAGCCAACAACACAGCCAACCAATCAGCAAACATCAATTCCATCAACCAATCAAGAAGCGACAACACAGCCAACAACACAGCCAACCAACCCGCTTACAGCAGAGCCAGCACACCACACCTCCCTCCAGTATTTATAGAGAGAAGGCAGCTCAGATCACGCTTTGCTGGCACAAGCACAAAGCCGAAGACACCAGCCTGAAGATGGCGAGTGGGATCTCGTCGACACGTCCCAAGGTATTCTCAATCTTACCTGGGACAAGACCCGAATACACCAAGACCTACACACACACACACACACACACACGTATATGTATGTATATGTATATGTATATGTATATGTATATGTATATGTATATGTATATGTACATGTATATGTATATGTATAGAGAGGGAGGGAGGGAGAGAGAGAGAGAGAGAATGAATGTAAATCAGAAACAACTCTTTTGTTATGAAGTATGGAAATGGTAATGGAGAGGAAAGTGGGAAGAAACCAGCCAATGGGAATCCAGGCTGATTTCTCTATGATTTCAAACTGAGATCATTGTAGTTTTTGAGGGCATTAAAACAAACTTGAAATACGAAAAGTAGAAATAATGATAATGTGAAAGATACTACCATGTTTGAACTCTTCCTGTCTTTGTCCAGCTTAAGGAAAGATGCACTATGCATACACAAATAAATTGTCTTTAAAAAGTTTCCCAAATAAGTTATTTTTCCCAGCCTAGCAGGCAAAGAAGGCTAATGTCTCCCTGCTGAAAGCCTTAACTGATCGCATTGTTGCTTGAGCACAGCAGCTGTCCTTACACATTTAGACTCCCAGTGACAACAAAATTAAGGCAGCTTTCCCTCCTGTTAGGCAATAAAATTATTTTCTGAACTTCTGAGAAAACGAAGGTCTCTTTAGAATTTGGGGGAAGCATAGGTGCAGGAGCTGACCACAGAAAATTAACCCCGGAGCAGAGCAAGTGTAAGGTCAGCTCTGTTGTTAGTTTTTAATTTGTTTACAGATTTAAAAAAAAAGGCTGGAATACTAAGAACATATTAATGTACTCCATGCAGTCCTTGATTATGTTGTAATTATTTGATATGAACAGATATACAAATATATTCCGGGCCAAATGGGGATGGTGTATTTCTATTTCTATGATCCAAAAATATTGCTGATTTGTTTATTGGGTTAAATACAGAAATTCAGAAATACAGAATTACACAAAGAATAGCAAAGCCACAAATTCAGGACTCCCCTCTGAAGCCCCTCTTTTCATGATCATTCAAATGTTAATTCCATAAAATCTACATCATTATTGAGGCCAGGTAATTGAAGCCAATTTATTCTTTATTTTAACACATATACTATGTGTGTGCGTGAGAGAGAATGTGTGTGTGTGGGGATGTGTGTGTATACACATATATACATGTATATGTATCAATGCATATATATGTACACACACACTCACACACACATGCACATTATGTATAACTTGCCATTAAAATGAGTTCTAATGATTTAGAATATTGACTATCAAATATTGGGATATTGTTAGTTTCTGAATTATAGAAATTCTTTTTTCTACCAACATAAAACTAACCATATTCTTATTTTTAACTTTTAACTTCTTTAAGCAATGCTAAGAAAAATAACTCTCGATTACTAAAACTGATGAAATACAAGACTTATTTATATCCCTAAAGGCTGACCTGCAGGACTATATTGTACTTGAGGACTTATGACCACAATTGAGCCTAAAATTTCTGTTGTTAAATGAGTCACTTGTTAAGTGAGTTTTGCCCATTTTATGACCTTTTTTGCCACAGTTGTCAAGTAAATCACTGCTATTAGTAAGTTGTTAAATGAGTCTGGCTTCCCCATTGACTTTCCTCGTCAGAAGGTTGTGTGGGAAGCCACCCTCTCCTAGAAAAATATTTGAGGAATATTTTTAAAAAGGCAGAATAATGAAGCAGGCCCAGCAACTGGGCAGAGACAGGAAGGGGGAGCCAATTCTGACATGCCACATGGCCTTCTGCCTCATCATAGGAGCAGCTTGAGCAAGACCCGAGCTCCAGCTGGCGGAACATAAACCATGGTCGCTGCCTGCTCCAGAGCCACCACATGGGCTGTGGAAGAGAGGGGCCCTCAGCTGTGGTGTTGCCTGGTGCTGTGGGCAGGGCTGGGGCTGGCAAGAGCGTGCCAGGAGATGCTCAGAGAGATAGAATGAGAGGCAGCTCCCAGCCCTCATTGTCTTACCTGATCTGCAGACCCTGATTAGGGGCGAGCCACCATGAGGTGACCAGGGAAGGGAAGGGAAGGGGTGCTTCCTGTGCAGGCCAATAAGTCCTAGTCTGATTTTTTGGGGGTGGGCCTAATATAAGCCCTATCCCCTTCACTAGGGCTTATTTTTGGGATAGGACTTATATTAGGCCCATCCCAAAAATCAGGCTAGGGCTTATTTTCAGAGTAGGTTGTATTTTGGGGGAAAGCATGGTGTGTGTGTACACACACACACACACACATACACACACACACCGTGTTTCCCCCAAAATACGACCCTGTCTTACATTTATTTTTGCCACCAAAAAAGGCAGCAGGGGATGTCATCCACTGACTCACCTCACTTGCGCACATCACCCCTGGCCTCTTTTTCACTGTCAGAGGCCTTCAGGAATTTCTTCAGCTAGCAAGGCTAGCAAGTCTTTCCTGAAGGCCTTTGCAGATTGATCAGAAGTTCTGTTATCGGCTACAGAGGCCTTCGGGAAAGCCTTGCTGGCTGCAGAAGAAATGGGCTGAGGTGTGCGAGGCCTGGCTGCAACTGTCCAAAGGTAAGTAGTAGGGCAGATCCACCACCCATCCCCACCCTATCTTAATTTTTAACCATGCACCCTGGAATGGGCAGGGTCTTAATTAGGACTTATTTGGGGGGGAAGGGGAGGGCTTATATTGGCAGCACATGTAAAAAATCAAGCTAGGACTTACTTTCTGAGTAGGCCATATTTTCAGGGAAACATGATATATATACAGAGAGTGGAGGCTTTATACTTGTTTTCAGTATTTTAAAATGATGTGTTAAGTTACTCATAATTAACTAATATTACCTGGGCAAATTATAATTTACATAAAATATATAGATCACTTCTTGAAAGTCTCAAGTGACTTCTGAGGGCAAGCTGTTCCATTGGTTGATTGTTCTCACCATCAGAAAGTTTCTCCTTATTTCCAGGTTAAATCTCTCCTTGTTCAGTTTCCATCCATTATTCCTTGTCTGGCCTACAGGCGCTTTAGAAAATAGCTTGACCCTCTCCTCTCTGTAGCAGCCCCTCAAATATTGGAAGACTGCTATCATGTCTCCCCTGGTCCTTCTCTTCACTAGGCTAGCCATGCCCAGTTTCTGTAACCGTTTTTCATATGTTTTAGTCTCCAGTCCCCTAATCATCCTGGTTGCTCTTCTCTGTACTTTTTCTAGAGTCTCAACTTCTTTTTATAGTGTGGTGACCAAACTGGATGCAGTACTCTAGGTGTGGTCTTACTAAGGCTTTATAGAGTGGTATTAGTACCTCCCTTGATCTCGATTGTATCCCTCTGTTAATGCAACTTAAGATTGCATTAGCTTTTTTGGCTACTGCTGCACACTGCTGGCTCATATTTAGCTGGTTGTCTGCTAAGACTCCAAGATCCCTCTTACAGTTACTGCTATTTAGTCTGGTTTCACCCAGTCTATATGTGTACTTTTGGTTTTTCTTGCCTAAGTATAGGGCTTTACTTTTCTCTACATTGAATTTCATTTAGTTAGATATGGCTCAGTGTTCTAGTCTGTCAAGATCCATCTGGATCTTGAGCCTATCTTCTTGGGTGTTAGCTATTCCTGCCAGTTTAGTATCATCTTCAAACCCGGTAATTTCCCCTTCTATTCCCTCATCTAAGTCATTAACAAAGATATTGAAGAGTACTGGTCCTAAGACAGAACCTTGTGGCACCCCACTGCTTACTTCCCCACATGTAGACTTAGACCCATTAAGGACTACTCATTAAGTACAGTTTGTCAGCCAGTTGTGAGTCCATCTAGTGGTGGTGCTATCTACTCCACTTTTTTCTAGCTTACCAAGAAGTAGGTTGTGGTCTACTTTGTCGAATGCCTTGCTGAAATCTAAATATATTATGTCCACAGAATTTCGCTGGTCTACTTATTTAGTCACTATGTTGAAGAATGAAATAAGATTGGTTTGGCATGATCTGTTTTTAACAAACCCGTGCTGACTGCTAGTTATTTCTTTTCTTGTTTCTAGATGTTGACAAATCTGTTTTTTATTATCTTTTTCAGTATCTTCCCAGGTATTGATGTTAAGCTGATTGGTCTATAGTTTCCTGGGTCTGTTTTTTTTTCTTTTTTGAAGATGGGAACCACATCAGCTCTTTTCCAGTCCTCTGGTAGTTCCCCGGTGCTTCAGGATTTTTGAAAGATATGGTGCGGTGGTTCTGAGATGACCTCTGCCAGCTCCTTTAAAACTCTGGGGTGTAATCCATCAGGCCCTAGTGATTTGTGTTCATCAAGATCAGACAGGTGTTCTCTTACTATTTTTTTTTGCTTATTTTAACTTTTATTTCTAGTCTGTCTTTTTGGTGGTTGAGCTATAGTTTCTTTTTGCATGAAGACTGATGCAAAGAATGAGTTAAGCAGTTCTCCTTTCTCTCTGTTGCCTGTTACTTCCTTGCTGTCTTCTCTCTTTAGTGGATCAGTTGTTTCCTTGATTTTTTTCTTGTTATTTATATGTTGGAAGAAACTTTTTATCATCTTTGACTTTTGTTGCAAGTCTTTGTTCATTCTGAGCCTTTGCTTTCCTTACTCCGTCTTTGCAGATTCTCGCTATCTGCTGATATTCTGCCTTAGTTGTATGGTCCCTCTTTCCATTTTTTTACTTGTCCTTTTTTCTTTCAATTTGCCAGAGAGATCTTTGTGCAGCCATGCTGGTTTTTTTCTTCTTGGATTTCTTATTTATCTTTCTCAGTGGTACTCACTTCTCTATTAATTTCATATTAATAGAGTTAGTTTAGTTTAGTATTATCTGTTTTTTTCAAAGTTACTTATATGCTGTCTTTAAAAAGAAAGAGAGGGAGGGAGGGAGGAAGGAAGAGAGGAAGGAAAGAAGGAAGGAAGGAAGGAGATATGTCCCATTCATGAGGCCATTAGAAGTTAAAGGAGGGGTTTCTTTTCTTTTTCACTAAAAAAAAGTAAACTCTAACATTGACTTTCCACCAAAATACTTCTTTAATAGACAGCAGGGAAATATTTTCCAGTTAATGCTAAGGAGCAGTCTTAAAGGAAAAAAATGAGTTGCATGCATAATATTTCAATTATCTTATTATAAGATAGAATGCAACAACATAAAACTGAAAAACTTTATTTATAACTTTGTCTGTAGAAATATATTCTCCAAAGTACTATAACTTTTCTCTATTATACAATATTTCCTGTCAAATTTTTCATTTTGTACTTGTATTGAAAGAGAAACTTAAAGACAAACTGCTAAGTAAATAAAGTGAGTTAAAAAAAGTCTCTAAGCAAACTAAAAAATTGCTAGCATTATTTAAGTGATTTAACATTTTTGCAAGTTTCATGAGTGTTCATCTTTAGGAAATAACACATAGATAATATATTTGTACTTTTCTTGACTAATTTTCTCAATGAGATGCTGTAAATTAATTGATGTTTTTCAATATGTAATAGAGACATATGTTTTCTAAAACAATTTGTTGTATTCTTCTGTATATGAAAATGTGATTTAATAGCACTAATGCAGCACATACAAAATTGTTTATAATATAATAATCAGAAGTTATTAGTCATACTAGAAGAATAATATACTAAAGGATTGCTATTTCTCTATTAAGATGTATGGCTGAAATTTATTTTTCTGGAAGAAAAAGATTCCAGCTTTTCAGTAGTTGATTGGCAAAATTTGTATTGTTTATTAGATACTATATGAATTTTTAATAGAATCATCTATTGTTCTAGAACATTACTCAGTTTCATCTTGTGATAAAAGAACAATTCATCTAATAATTTATTCAGCCAGTGACAATTATAATTTGCTAATTATCACCAGAATAAACTGGAATTTGTAATATCTGGGGCAGGTGTAAAAGAAATAATGTAAATAATAGTACATTAACTTTACTTGCTGTTCTTCACCCATTACCCCTGTCATAGGAAAATTCCAACAAAGAAACAAAGGACAGCAACACAAACAATAGTTCTTACTTTAAGGTTCAGAGGTTTATTTCATGAGCAATTGGGAACATGAACAGCCATCATAACACAATATCACATCAATAACCCATTGCAATGAGGCCCAGTGACATAGCTCAGTCCAGCAAGGAGTAGCTATGCCCAGTGACACCAAACTCATCCCAAGACATTCTTTGTATACTTTTCTGCATGCATTTCCAAATCACTTTAATTCAGAGGCACCTAAGTGTTTTATTGGCCTGAAAAAAAAATCAAGAACTTTTTCTTGAGAACACAATACTGAACACAACACTTTTCCACCATGAAATATTTTTCTACATGACACAGTACTTTATTTATTTATTTTTACTTTATTTTACTTTATTTATTTTATTATTTTTACAAATAATTCAAGAAGGCAAACATATCCAACACACTCCTCCTCCTATTTTCCCCACAACAACAAACCCTTGAGATGAACTGGCTAAGAGAGAGTGACTGGTCTAAAGTCACCCAGCTGGTTTTCATGGCAAAGGCAAGACTTGAACTCACAGTCTCTCACTTTCTAGCCTGGTGCCTACTAAATCAAACTGGCTGTCTAGCAACTAGACATTCCAAAAGCTTTATCTACCCATATCATAAACACCTGAACTCATGGTCTCCTACTTTCTAGCCTGGTGCCATAACAACCAGACCAGCCTGGCACTCCATACTTTAAGAAAGGATGGAATGAGGAATTTAAGTAGCAAATCAATTCAGTATAGGTGAGACAACATAGAGACTGATGGACCAAAGAAAGCATAATGGTTTTATGAAAGTCCCAACCTAGGGTAAACATTCCATTCATTAGGAAAAAGTTAAAATACAGTAAAAGAATGAATATTGCAATGCAATATTTATTTATAAAAATAAGTGTTTCATTCTTACCAAGATATGTGCAGTTTGATCATTGTTTCCTCCAAAAGATTTGTAGAACTAGTCAAGACATAATAAAGTAAAACTGAAATGACTACTGTATATTCCTGGAGTACCACCATTACAGGAACACAGTGAATACATATGAATAGTTGTGGGGACATTTATAAATTGTGAGATGTAATAGCATAGACAGAATTTGACAAAACAGATTGCCTCCATGCTACGAAAGGAGTGTGACAAGGCTGCATACTGTCATTATGCAGCTTTGTCATACTCCTTTCGTAGCAAGAGCCACAGTGGCACAGTGGTTAGAGTGCAGTACTGCATGCTCACCGGCTGCCAGCAGTTTGGCAGTTTGAGTCTCACCAGTCTCAAGGTTGACTCCATCCTTCCGAGGTCGGTAAAATGAGGACCCAGATTGTTGGGGGCAATATGTTGACTCTGTAAACCACTTAGAGAGGGCTGTGAAGCACTATGAAGCGGTATATAAGTCTAAGTGCTATTGTTATTGCTATTATGGAATTCCAGAGGCAAGGCAGAGCCCCGTCTCCTGGCATTCCAGAAGAGCATCCCAAAATGCCATACAACCCTGGTGGTGGTTGAGATGGGCTGTAGGTGCTAGCTCTGTCTTTAAACTCTGTAATTGTTTTTTTAACTTTGTTTTAATCTGGTTTTTAACTGTTTTTAATTATAGCTTTTACACACACACACACACACACACACACACACACACACACACCAGATTAACCACCAGATGCATGCTAGTGGTGGTATAGAAACTTGAAACATAAACAAACAAACAAATGCTCTATTTAGGTAAGGCCTAAATAAACCATGGAATTTGTATCAAAATGATGAAAAGTTGCAATAGTTTTTACTTGTTGAGACAGTGTCATAATCATTATAAAGTAATAAATGTTAATAAAGTATAATAATATGCTAATCAAGTATAATAGATGTTAACATGGGAACCTCTTTTGGCTCCCATGTTAGCATTTATGGGAAACCTCTAAGTGGCTTTCATGCATTAAAATAATTCCTCATTAGCATGTAATACAGAAGGGATTTTTATATACCTGAAAAATAAACATGTTCTGAGAAACTATCATAGACTTATCAGTAAGGGAATAGGATTTGTACTGGCTGATATCTCAGGAATAAAATGGCCTTCATTCATCGCTCTATTTGCCTTCCACCTGGAAAAGGAACAAACACAGTGCTGCATTATATCCCTGCAAACTCCTTTGTAGTACAGATCTAAGAGGCATCTGATCTACCATAAATAACATACGAACCCTTATTAAAGACCAGACACATGTTGAAGATTTGATTTAAAACTGACAGGAAGGTTTGGTCTGGGATATTTAAATGTTATTAAATGCCAGGCAGTGTACCAGTCTAGTCTGGAGAGTCTATGAATCAGAAATGTTGGCAGTTTTATTTGGTTTAAAGAATGAACTGATACAAAATGACCAAATCATGGTTAATGTTTTTAATTTAAAAGAAAACCATCAGTGTGTGTGTGTGTGTGCAAGCAATAGTTTGTAGTGTGTGTGTGTGTGTGTGTCTGTATTCAAGTTATATTAAAATGCTTTCTAAACAGTTATTAAAGTAGAAAATACATTGTCATTGTTTTAAAATCCTCAGGACAACTGTAAATATCACTTCTATATTTATAGAATAAATATTCTAGTGGCTGACTCTGGGTAAAGAGAAGAGTAAGAGATAATGCTTGAAAATCATTGGGAGCCCATACATATGATTTTCATGCCATAGATACATTAGATGAATTATTATGTTTGGACTTAGCTACAAATGTCTGCAGCTATATACTCTCTAATAATTCAACTCCATTTCTTTGATTTTCTTTCTCAGCCAGACAGAGATAATGAATAATTGACTATATGCATTTGTATACTCAGCTTCTAAAATAAACATTTTTCCTTACTGGCTTTCTCTTCCAGATAAACAAAAATATGCATTGCCTCCATGAGCACTTAAAAATATAAGGAGTTGATAAGGTTAATTATTTTGGTTACAGTCCCATCAGGACTCTGTGACAATAATGGCATCATTACAGTAGTGGTAAAGAAATAAATGGTTCAATCTTGCAAGTCTTAGTTATCTCTAAGATAATTGGCTTGTAAGTATAGTAAATATAATTGCTTTAGTTCACTATGTTTTATCATGGGAAGGGTTATACTGAATATGTGAACTTCAGTTCTTAGCAAATAAAGTTTCTAAAGAGTTTTTGCTGGGCTGGGAAAGATATTTTCTATGGGTCTGTGAATAGATACTGTCCATAAGAGGACAAACTAAAGAGTTGGTCTAAGACTTCAAATGTCTCTAGGGGTGAGCTTCCAAGGATTTCTGGTTAGAGAAATTACTTGTGGCTAAATCTATTTTTGGTCTCATCCATCCATCCATTGACCCAATGACAATGTATTCCATCTCTGAGGATGAGCTATTCATTCATATGAGAATTAGACACATGATTAAATTATATTTAAAGAACTATTATAACTTCAAATATCCCTATAAGTGAACAAAAGCAAATGTTAAAAATACAGGAGGGGGGGAAGGAGAGAGAGAGAAAGAGAGGGAAAGGGAGAGGGAGGGAGAGAGAGAGGAATGAAGGAAGGAAGGAAGGAATAAAGGAAGGAAAGAGTTTAGGTCATAAGATATTTTTTATTTTTATTTTTATTTATTTGTCAATCACTTACAAGATAATAAGTATAAGGGTAAACATAGTTATGAATACATCAAATGAATACATATAAGAAACAATAAAAGAAACAATAGGACAGGGACGGTAGGCATGTTGGTGCGCTTATGCACACCCCCTACAGACCTCTTAGGAAAGGGGTGAGGTCAATAGTAGACAGTCTAAGGTTAAAGTTTTTGGGGTTTGGGGAAGAAACCACAGAGTCAGGTAGTGTATTCCAGACATTGACCACTCTGTTGCTGAAGTCGTATTTCCTGCAATCAAGATTGGTGCAGTTAACCTTGAGTTTGTATCTATTGTGTGCTCTTGTATTGTTATGATTGAAGCTGAAGTATTCATTGACAGGCAGGACATTGCAATGTATGATTTTATATACTATACTTAGATCAGACCGAAGGCGGAGTAGTTCTAGGTTTTCTAGGTCTAGAATTTCAAGTTTGGTGGCATAAGGTATTCTGCAACAAGCAGAGGAGTGTAGAACTCTTCTTGTGAAATATGTCTGGACTTTCTCAACTGTGTTAATATCAGATACGTGATGTGGGTTCCAGACTGATGAGCTGTATTTGAGTATTGGTCTGGCAAATGTTTTATATGCCCTAGTTAGTAGTGTGATATTACCAGAGATAATGCATAGCTTGTAGATTTCACAGAATCAGAGAGTGTAAAAGTTTGAAAGGATCTTGAAAAATTAGTACCCCCTTTTCCCTTGGTGGAATCCACTATAAGAACTAGTAGATAGTCATCCAAACTCAGGCTAATCTGGCAACTGCAAGATACATGAATCATATGGATTTGTGGAAAATATTTGTATTACTACTATTAGAGGTGGTATTTAGCAGGTTATGACCAGTTCTGGAGAACTGCTAGCGGAAAATTTGAGTAGTTCAGAGAACTGGCAAATACCACCTCTGACTGGCCCTGCCCCCATGTATTCTCTGCCTCCTGAGTCCCAGCTAATTGGCTGGGTCTTCTTTTGTTGCCCTGCACAGGAGAATGGAGCTGGAAAGCAGTTAGTGGGGTTGGGAGGAATGGGATTTTGCAGGAACCTTCCTTCAGGAGTGGGGAGGGAATAAGGATTTTTCAGCATCCTTACCCTGCCATGCCTGCCAAGCTAGGCCCACCAAACCACACCACACCTACCAAGCCACACCCATAGAACCAGTAGTAAATTTTTTTGAATCCCACCACTGACTAGTATGTGACAGAATCTAAAATTCCCATCAAGTGAATTCTCCTGCAAAATGTATATTTAGTATGATTAAGGCAGAATTATACTCTTTTTCACTCTTCCTCCTCCCATGGACTTAAAAAACCTCTTCTACAATAGCCCTGTTTTCTCCCATAGCAATTTTGCTGCCTGGTCAGGGTTCCAAGATCTGATAAGCCTTATGTCACATCTAGACACAATTTAAATGTTTGTTTTTCAGAGCAAAGTCCACCATCTCCTGAACATATTTGCCCTGCTATTGAATGTTTCTGACAATTAGAAACTTTCCTTTTTGTCAATGTATATTCCACACATTCTATGTATCGAAAACCTGTACACTGCTAGTTCTACAGGATGCACCAAAATCAACCTTTTTGGATCTTGTCTAGTAATGGAGGGTTATAATTGATCTGAAACAGTAACTCATGAGGTTTGTACTTACAGTGCTGCATGAAAATTATTTCATTGGAGGACAGAGGAATATGCTCAAATTACCCTCAAACTTTATAATTATGCTGGCTGTTAAGTTTGCATAGAGAGGCAGACATGGAGTGCTTCAGCTCTTAAGTTTTATTGTGACTTCAGCTCAGAACGGACCCAATTTGGCTTAGCCGAGGCAGCTATATATAGCCGGCTACCTCGGCTGACAGCCAATCAGAGTGCAGGGTTTTCCCGCACTTTTAAACCAATGATTTCAAACACTTTACAAGAACAACCAATCAATTCAAACTCTGCATACATAACACCCCTCCCCACTAGGTTTAGTCCATACTCAAACCCCATCTATCTAATGTATTCTTTTAAATAGGTGGGGCTCTTGCATGTACGTAGAGACCTACATGGTTCAAGTTCTCACATTGTGATAAAGGAAATGTATCTGTCAACATCTCCATGCTTGGACTACTAGTCAGGGTAGAACCTGTTTGGTTACTACAACCTGGTCTCTCCTCCCAGTCCAACTCCAACCCAAGGTCAGCACCCAAGCCTGGTAGTGATGTGCAATCTTTCATTTGTAAAAATGGTTGTTGGCACTGTGACAGGTTTTGGGATGGTTCCTGTCGTATTAGCTCGTTACACATGGGGTTGGTTCTTACTTGCTGATTACCTCCAATATCTCCCCCTTCCCCCCTAGAAAAAGGAGTGGGTATGGAATCCAGAGAGGAGCAAGGGCGATGTTCCAGAGGCAGTCTGGACCTTAACTGATCTATGTGCCTACTCCACAAGAAACCATTTTCAGTTTGAACCCAGTAAGACCTGGGGCCTGTGATCTGGGTTACCTCAGCAGGAATCCATAGTGGTTACCTAGTCACCTACAAGGTTTTTAGTATAAACAGAATCACCCACATGGAATGTACGAGTCTTGCTGGTGGAATCTAAGGGAGCGTTTGATGCATAAGTGGGATGGAGGCGATCCAGAGTGGACCTTAGTTTCTTGCCCATCAAAAGCTCAGCAGGAGTTAGATTAGTGGATGGGCTGGGAGTGATGTGCTGGATACCGAGTAGTTTTTCAACTTTCTCAGTGATGTCCCCTGGACCATGGGTCCCTAGGACATTCCCATTCCTGTTTGGGGGCAAGAGGTGCAGCAGGCCTGACTTCCTGACAGTTGGGACAGGAAGCAACCCAGTTTTCAACCATTTTGTCAATACCTGGCCACCATACATAACTCCTGGCCAATCCCTTCATTCTGACAATTCCTGGATGACCCTCATGCAACATTTCCAAGACCTTTTTTTGTAGTTTTGCAGTTTTGTGTTACCCCACAAAATACATCCTCTTAATACAGATAACTCAGTTTGTCTGGACTTCAAAGGTTGGGAACCTTGAGGCAGATCTTGAAGTGGCCAACCTTTCTTAATCCAGCCTATAACAGGAGCCAATAAAGTGTCTTTGGCAGTCTCTCTGGCAATTTCAGCAGCATGGACTGGAAGCTTGGCAACAGTTTCTAGAAAAAAGTTGTAAGTCTCAGGAGCAGGGTCCTCAGTGTGTGAAGGAAGTGGGCAGCGACTCAAAGCATCTGCATGCCCAATGTCTCTTCCAGGCCTGTGGATGAGTTTGTATGAATAAGCAGCAAGAAATTCAGTCCATCTCAGCATTCTTGGTGACAGGATTGTTGGTGTTGGTTTGTCCCCTGCCACAATGCCTAAAAGAGGTTTGTGATCTGTGACAATGGTGAATCTTCTCCCATACACGTACTCATGAAATTTCTTGACAGCTGCCACGATTGCTAAAGCTTCCTTGTCCAGTTGGCTGTAGTTTCTCTCTGCTTTAGTCAAAGTGCGAGAATAAAATGCAATAGGGGCTTCCCTTCCACTGGGAAGCACGTGGCTCAGCATCCCCCCCCACTCCAAAAGGGGATGCATCACAAGTTAGTACAACAGGCAAATTCTCAGAGAACTGCATCAGTACACAATCAGAAGTGATTTGTTTCTTAATATTGTTAAATGCAGCTTGTTCTTTTCTGCCCCAGACCCATGCAGATTTTTTGTCCAGTAATCTATGTAGGGGTTCTGCAGTGGTTGCTTTCTGAGGTAGAAACATATGATATAAGTTAATGAGTCCCAGAAATGCTTGCAAGTCTGTTTTACATTTTGGCCTGGGGGCTTCTTTGATTGCCTGGACTTTGGCTTCTGTGGGGTGGATGCCATGTTTATCAATCATGTAACCCAAGAATTCTACTTTGTCAGTTCTAAGTGTGCATTTGTCTTCTTTGACTTTTAACCCCGCTTTTTTGAATCTGGTTAGTACTTCTCTGAGTTTCTCATGTAACTGAGTGTCATTTTCAGCAGAAATTAAAACGTCATCAAAATAAGGCACCACCCCAGGCAACCCTTGTAACATCCTTTCCATAAGGCTTTGGAAAATGCCTGGTGCCACACTTACTCCAAATTGTAACCTTTTGCATTTGAAAGCACCTCTATGGGTTACAATGGTTTGGGCCTCTGCAGTTGCATCATCAACTGTTAACTGTTGATATGCCTGGGCCGGTCCAATTTGGTGAAGACTGTGCCCCGCCAAGAGAATGTAATAAATGATGCACCACTGGAACTGGATATGCGCTCTGTTGTAGCTCATGGTTCAATGTCCCCTTGTAATCTCCGCAGATTCTTACAGACCCATCAGCCTTAACTGGTGTGACTATGGGTGTCTCCCACCTGGAGTGGTCAGTGGGCTCTAAAACCCCTTGAGCTATTAGTTTATCTAATTGTGCATCAATTTTTCCTTTAAGGCAAATGGAACCCTTCTGGGTTTTAAACGGATTGGTTGTACCTTGGGATCTAGATTGAAAGTGATAGGGGTCCCCAAGTACTTGCCTAATCCGTCACTGAAGACCTCTGGAAACTCAGACTTCAAGGCCTCTTCCCACTCAGTGTTGCTCACGTGATTGATGCCAGTCACCTCGATGCCCAGCGGGTTGAACCATTCAAGTCCCAGCAAACTTGGGCGATCCTTGTCCACGATGGTCAGGGGTAGGCATTTGGTGTGGCCCTTGAATTTCATGTTGAATTATCTTGTTCCAACTACTGGAATCTTGTTCCCTTGGTAGTCTTTAAGAGTCAATGCCTGCTTCTTGAAGTGAGTCTTCTGAATATCTGGTATCAGTCTTTGAATAGTGTCCCATGACACCATAGATAGGTATGAGCCTGAGTCCACTTCCATTTGGCAAGGCCTTCCTTCAATAAGTACCTTGACATGCACTTTTCTGTTATTTAAAGAAGATGAATGACCAATAGTTACTGTCTGATGAGTTTCATTCTTCCCATTTGCTTCTGTGCTGCACCCCATTTTCTCACTGAGGTTGTTTGGCTTGAATTCTTTGTCTTTGTTTGCAGCAAACTTCCTTCTGTTTGGTGGAGTTCTGGATGATTTGCAGACTCTTGCTAGGTGCCCTCTTTTTTCACAACGGAGGCAAATGGTGTCTAGAAACTTGCATTCAGTGCGGGGTGGCTTCCCCACAACCTCTGCAGTAGAAGTCTTGCCTCTTTCTGCCCAGGTCTTTTCTTTTCTGCTCCATTCTGAGTCTGTAAATTCCTTCCTCCATCTCACTGCAATCTGACTCAGAATCTAGTTCATCACAATGATTTGTGGTGGTCTTTTTCCCATCAGAATGGCTCGTGGCCCTGTTAATCTTCCTCATGGCTGCTGCTGAGGATTTGGTGGCTTCTGCTGAAGATGCTTCTTCTATGGCTTCTTTCAGCGTGATCTTAGGTTTCATTAATAACTTGCTCTGTAATACCTTGTCTTTAAGGCCCAACACAAAACAGTCACACATGGCCTCCTCTAAACTGTTGAATTCGCACCCCCCCCAATGTCTCTTAAACTTGCCACGAAGTCATTTACGCTTTTGTTTTCCCCCTGATCATGACAATAAAATTCGTGTCTCTTAATGAGGCACGATACTTGTGGCGTAATGGGCTCTTAACAGCCTTTCCAGATCAGGCCATGCCATTACCTTCCCGTCTGCTGCTCCCGCTAGTGCCTTTGCCATCTTGAAAACCACCGGACCACAGTACGTGAGGAAGACTGCCCTCTTCCGCTGCTCGGAAATGGCGGCCAGATCGTTTCCCTCCAGATACATTTGGAAATGATCTGCATACGACTCCCAGTCTTCTGCCGTCGGATCGAACGGGGCTGGAGGGGTGTTCAGCGCAGCCATCTCGCTCTGCTTCTGTTCCGCGTCACCTTCTCTTCAGGGGAATCCCACCTTCATCGCCAGTGTTAAGTTTGCATAGAGAGGCAGACACGGAGTGCTTCAGCTCTTAAGTTTTATTGTGACTTCAGCTCAGAACGGACCCAATTTGGCTTAGCCAAGGCAGCTATATATAGCCGGCTGCCTCGGCTGACAGCCAATCAGAGTGCAGGGTTTTCCCGCACTTTTTAACCAATGATTTCAAACACTTTACAAGAACAACCAATCAATTCAAACTCTGCATACATAACACTGGCCAAAGCCATTTTAAACTCCTATGGGTCCCAAATATGACATACATTTCTTTTTCTTTATTCTCAGAATAGTCCTTTGGTTGTTGATTCAACTAGTGTATATGGAAATAGCATTCATTAAGGTAGACATTTGGCTGGAAGGGATCTTCTTGTTAACCATGGAAAGGAAAACTCTTATTCCCCTGCACATCTTTTGACCTTGAGCTATTGGTATGAAATCCCAGTGGCCTCCTTTGGGCAGTTAAAAAAAAGATGCAGGTAAAACTGATATACATCTGAATGCTGAAACTTATTCTTCTATTTTTTTTCCTTGCATGCTGAGCAAATTGAAAAGTTGTTCATTTGATTGAAACATCTATTGATTACAATTGTTTTCCTTGTTTTAGGGAATCAGAAATTCACTGAGCTAATCCCATGAAATAAAATATATACAATATATCTTAAATATTTGTTTCCATGATATTCAACATTCTTCAGGAAGGTAATTATTTCTTCAGAAAAATAATGGTTTGGATCATTGATTATTTATAAAATATGAAAAACATCTGCCATTAGTTTTGTTCTTGGCAGTTCTTTGTCCACCATAAGATAGGATGGGAAACAGAACACTAGAAGCTAAATTTAGTGATTCAGTTTTGCTTTTGTTCTTCCAAGAATACTATGTGAAGATTCTGAAGACTAAAATATATAGCTGGGGTTCATATACTGCAACAAGTAGAGGGTTAAGTCATACATTATTTAGGATACCTTTTCTGAGTGTTTTCCTCTTGCAAACTGGAATACAAAACAATAACATTTCTTCACTCAGTAAACTGGTCTGATTTAGGTTATTTTTGTCAATAAAGAAATAAGTCAATCATTCTTGAAGGTATTTTCTTTTTATGTACCACTGAGTAAGCTGGCAGTAGTGAAGTAACTTGAGTACCTCATGCTCTACAATGTTGACTAGAAATAGCAATAGTACTTAGACTTATATGTTGCTTCACAATGCTTACCAGGCCTTTCTACACATTTTGCAGAGTCAGCATATTACCCCCAACCATCTGGGTCCTCATTTTACCAACCTTGGAAGGAGTCAACCTTGAGCTGGTGAGATTTGAATTGCTGAACTGCTGGCAGCTGGCAGTCAGCAGAAGTAGCTTGCAGTACTGCATTCTAACCACTGCTCCACCATGGCTCCTAAATGGTGAACTATAAGATTAGGGAATTAGATACTCCAGAAATTTTTGCCATCATGTTTACTGAAAGAAGTACAATCATTATGAAATTTGAAATGCTAGGAAAATGCATCTTGAACATAGCCTAGCAGAGACATTAAACATTCAAAACTGGTGTTGTAAACAAGTGATTTTTACTCGAGTTGAGATGGTTATATGACTAAGCAGAGGGATTTGTTATGAATCATTTTTTTCTTTAAGGACAAACCCTGATCTTCAGTCAAATGAGGGGCGTGCAAAGTACTTCAATAATTTTCTATTCAGAGGATTAGCACAAATTAGAACTACTTAGGCATAAGGGACTGGTTGTTTCACTGCTACATCTATGTAGACAATCCAGCAGAAAAGGATTTGTTTTGAAACAGGTCCCCTTGGAACCCAGACACAAATAATGCATGAAGCTTACATCATTTCTCCTTGGTCTCTAAATGTAGAAAATGACTCACTTGTGAAATAACATGTGGGGATGAGTTATAAGAACACTGATATGTGAAATTAGAAGCTGAGTAATATTCCTTGGACGAAAATAAGCCTTCTATTACAAAGACCCCTTGTAATTACTGAAGCACTCTCTTGGTCTTCCCTTTCTATAGACCTACACAATTCAGACTGCAAAATTCAGGCAACCATTAGCTGGCAGGAAACATACAGAAAATTCATTGCTTACATTTACCTGTTGGGTTTTGCAACCCAAATATAGGACCTCCACTATCTCTAAAATTTTCTTCCAAATCACACAATATTTCTTTTTGGAAAAAAAAATCTACTCCTAGATGCCCCCGTCCCTCTGATGTGTTTAATGGCAATCTCCTTGAGTTCCAGTTAGTAATAACAAGAACAACAAGTTATAACAATAACAAGTTGGAAGGGACCTTGGAGATCTTCTAGTCCAACCGCCTGCTGAAGTAGGAGATCTATACCATTCCAGAGAAGTGGCTGTCCAGTCTCTTCTTAAAAGCCTCCAGTGATGGAGCACCCACAGCTTCTGAAGGCAAGCCATTCGACTGGTTAATTGTTCTCACTGTTAGGAAATGCTGCTATTGAGTCTTCTGAAACTACTGAATCTACTGAGACTGTTGAGAATTTTGAGACTTGTAGTCACTTGGTCATTGAAGGGGAGAAAGCTATTCTGAGAAGATCTATAATATCTTTGTGTGCCTGTGTTTCTTCAGCATTTTCCCAATATAAACACAGACAAATGGAACCGACTTTTATCTTTTTCTTTCATAATGATAATGCAATATCTTTATGTAGGTTTTCTCCAGAACACTCCGTAGCCTACTTACATTATGTAAAGGAGCTGCACTGCTAGTGAGATATCAGATGAGTCAGTGCTACACTTTAAAAGTGCAGAGAAAGGGGGGAAGTCAGAAATAAGAGACAACTGAACTAGATCATAATGTTCTTCCAAATATTATTACCTGTTAAGGTCTACCCTCACTGGTGTTTAGAAGGAATTTTAGCACCATATAAACAAACATATGTAAAGTGTTTCAAAAATTCCAAATAATTCTAATCTGTCCATTTTCTACTTTGCAGTTTTCAATCCACTATCCAGTCTTTAAAAATCATTGAAAGGTTGCCTTCCCATCTTGCTTGCTTCTCAATAGCACCCAGCATTTCATTAGCTCTTGCAAAAGTTCATTAGCATCAGCCTAACTAAAAACCCATAGCAAGATCATTCTGGATTGATTACATTCATGTCAACTTTACTTCACTAATGAGAGCTTAGACCCAAAGGAAACCAGCTGGTTGAATACTGATCTCCAGAGGGAATCTGATATGCAATGAATTGGCATTTCCTCATTCTGAAGTGACATTGACATGGATTTTAAGGTATGATAAAAAGACACACCAGAAATGTCTAAATATCTTTTGTAATTCATGTGAGATGGGTTTGGCATTTCCCAAAGGAGGTGAAACATCAAGAGTAGACAAAGCTGTTCAATTCCAATGTTGATGGAGAAAAATGGTGTTACTGATCAATGTGAGAAGCACAGTTTGACCAAGAAATTATAACAATAAGAAAACATATTGCAGGAAGGGGATCTACATAGGCAAAATACCCAAACAACTCAATAATGTTTCTGAATGTTTAATTATGTAGTATATCCTTAAGGCGAATAAATTTATCCAATCAGATTCAGTCATCGGGACCAGAGGTTTTGTCTTCTGAGCTTTCAAACTCACGCTGGAGCCCATCTTCCAAGAACTTCTCTCTAGAGCAGGGGGTCTTCAAACTTGACAGCTTTAAGACTTGTGGACTTCAACTCCCAGAATTCCTCCTCTAGTCATGTTAGCTCAGGAATTCTGGGAGTTGAAGTCGAGAAGTCTTAAACTTGCCAAGTTTGAAGACCCTTGCTCTAGAGTCTCAGAGAAGTTCCCTGAAAATGGGCTCCAGAATTAAATAGTGAAAAAAGTGAGGGCTAGCTGACTGGGAAAGGGAGGGTCTAGAAGTTTTCACAGTGCAACATTTTGCTAATGACATTTATTTATTTTATTTATTTATTTGTAAAATGTATTAGCTGCCCATCTTGCCAAATGGTAATTCCGGATGATATATTTATTTGTCATAGCCCTTTTTCCATCAGGAGTGTCTGAAGGGTGGGGTTATGGTGATGGACCTAAAAATGGGTGTGACTTTGATTGTCACAGCCACCATCTTGACTTTTTTATCCATATCCTGCCAATGTCCCTGTCTTCTATAAGACATTAAAAACTTTATATTTCTCACCTTCCACTGAGGCAAAGTGGTTGGATGAGCTTTGTGGGTTAGTCATGTGTCTCTCTGCATGATGGAAAGGATTTATTTGGATCCTTACACTGATTGTTCTTGCAGTTGTTTTTAATTACTTTGCATTTAGTTTTACTATTGTTAGCCACATTTGGTCACAAGATGGGCAGGTGTAAACATAAATCACTTAAGTAAAGGCAAAATTCTTTTCATAGTCCAGTAATTTTATTTTAGTCTCTTTCCTAAATCATCATAATTTCTTCCAATCTTGTGAGATAGTTATACTTCAGATTTTTTTAAAGTCTTTGTGGCTTCAATGCTCCTAGAAATCCATACAACAGTTTTAAGAAAAATAAGCCATTTATGTGCATCCAAAGCAATCATCTACAATTCTGCAGCTTTCTTGTTGTCGACATGTGCTGTTGATAAGAAGATAAGTCAGTGTTTTAAAAGAAGCTTGTTTCAATAGCTGCAGGGGCTGAAGTGATAAAAATTGCTCTCAGTGATTCTTTCATACATAAAGTAAACATCATTTTTTGGACAGTAACTGATATAAATGTCAGTTTATAGTCTCTTTTGTTGGATTGTTTTAACACTGCCTCTGTTTTGCCTCATGACTTTTATAATCTGCTGTGAGCTGCTCCAGATTAAGGGGTATACAAGTATAACTAATAAATACAGACATAGATAAATAAGAATATGGTCAGATTCTATGACAGCTATCAAAATTGAAAGTGAGTTTTTCTCCCAAGCACAAATATCAGAAATTCTCTTTAACAAGTTTTACTGAAATGGATACGGTAGGGGTTCCAGTAACTAAACTAATTACAATTTGATTATAGTTATGATGATGTGTCATCAAATCCATGTCAACTCTTAGAGACCACATTTCTACTGGATGATCTATTCTCAATATGGCCCTTCACGCATTAACAGTACTGAATTACTATTGTAATTGAGTCCATCTACCTTGCTGTTGGCTGCTCTCTTCTCAGCATTAGAACCTTCGCAGAGAGCTTTGTCTTTTCACAATGTGTTTAAAGTATAATTTAAACCTGGTCAACTGTACCTTGAGCAAAAACTCTGAGTTGATTTGATTGATCAACAAATTACTTTGTTTCTTGGCTCCCCATGGTATTCTCATGAGTTTTCTCCAGCATCAAAGCTCAAAAGCATCAATACTTTTTCTATCCTACTTCTTCCAAGTTCTGCTTCTCATACCACAGGGAAAACTGTTGCCTGCAGGATTCTGATCTTTGTAGATATGGGGGGGGGGGGGAGCATTGCATCTGAATATCTTTTTCAAGGCCTAATGCTAGTCTGTGGCATATTTCTTCACAATTGTTTCCTTAATATCTTCATTGCCAATTCCAAGGTTAGTTGTCATACCACTTGTCATTAGTTTACATTTCTCAATTTTTAATTTTAGTCCCATATTTTTTTCTCCATTTTGCTCCTTGACTTTTATTAGGAGACTTGGCAAACCCGTTGCATTTTCTGCTCTCAGTGTCATTCACATAGCATAGGTTGTTGAAATTCCTTATGTTTTAAAACCACACTCAATTTCCAATCTAGCTTCCCTCAATATATATTTAGGAAATAATTGGAATAAAAAGAGTATACATACTTTTCTCATCCCTTTACCAATCTGGAGCAAGTAAGTTTTACCATATTTGTTTGAAATTGTGACTTCCTGATCAGTGCATAGACTTTGTCTGAGGATACTCAAATTTATTTATTTATTTATTTACTTATTTATTTATTTATTTATTTGTATTTATATGCTGCCCCATCTCCGGGGGGACTCGAGGAGGCTTACACAAAAATATATATACAATAAATACAAAATTTATCAGATTAACTCTAATCCAATTATAATAAAATCTAATTAAAATACACTTAAATTAAAATTCCCAACCCTGCTCAGTCCAGGCTGGCCTGTGCAAACAGCCAAGTCTTGAGACCATGGCGGAAGGAGCGCAGGTCTGGGGCCAAATGCAGATCTAGAGGTAGCTGATTCCAAAGGGTGGGTGCCCCCACAGAGAAGGCCCTCCCCTGGGGGACCGCCAACCGACATTGTCTGGCCGATGGCACCCCTGCTGGTGGGAGCGTACCGGGCGATTGGACCTCGATGCTGGTAGGAGGTTCTCCTGGAAGTACCCCGGACCCGAGCCATGCAGGGCTTTATAGGTTAATACCAGCACCTTGAATCTTACACGGAGGCAACTGGCAACCAATGAAGATCACGCAGGAGGGGTGTCACATGGGAGAATTGGGCCACTCTGAGACTTTTTTTCCCATTCCATAGCTTGACAGAATCAACCCCATTGAAGGTTTTTCTACAATTAACAAAGCACCTCATGAATTATTTTGGATAATCTTTGCCATTCTCTATTTTATGACATGTGTCAGCAATAACTTCTCATGTTTCTCAGACTTTTCGAAAACCAGTTTAAACATCTGGCATCTCTCTTTCCATATAGGGCATTAAATTGCATTGAGTGATCTTAAGCATTATTTTGTTAGTGGGTAAGTATATGGTATTACATGCATACTGTGTTATGTCTTCTTTTTTGGTAGTGGTATGTAGATTGACCATATTTCTTTATTTATAGCATTTATTCAGTCTTCCAATATATTGGCCATTGTATCATTCTTCACATTTGCTGTCATAGCTCCTTTTGCTTGCAATAATTCTGTAGATATTACATGAATACCTGTATTCATCTCATTTGGTAATGATTGGGAATGCTGATCTAACTTCATCTTCTAATATTATGACTTTTCATAAATAGGAAATATCTTCTAGGGTATTTCAGATGTTGACATCTCTACTGCACAGAAATTCAATATAATCCTTCCATCTTTCTTTGAACTTTGAATTAGTTACTGTCAGTCCATTGGTGTTCTTTAGCACACCATTAAAGATTGGAGCTCACTTTTGAATTCAAGGAAGATTTTTTTCTTGCTCCATGTCTGTTTCTATTTTCATTCTACTTATAAATCTTCTAACAGATCTCTAAAATTCTTTTTTTTCTTATCGGTTTGTTCTGACATATAGTTTGCTTTCTTTGTTTCTTGATATTTAGAAGTCCATTTTCACATTAATAATTAACAACTTTTTAAAAGTTCATTCCAGAATTTCTCTGGTTCCCTATCAATGAAGTTCAGTATTTCAAAGGATTCCTGATGCTCTCCTTGAAAATGGTGATCATATTCTGGAAAGTGGTTGGCTTTCTTCTGCTGCTTCAGCTTAACTTAGAATTTGTACATGAGCAATTGATGAGTTATTCAATATTCAGCTCCATACCTTGTTTTTGCTGTTATCATTGATTTTGTTCATCTCTTTCTACCAACAATATAATGAATTTGATTTTGCATACTCCATCTGAAGATGTCCATGTGTATATAAACATAGTTTTGGTTGTTTGAATACTGTGTTAGCCATGAAGAAATCATTGGATTGGTGGAAACTGAAAAGTTATCCCACTTAATTTTAATTTCCTAAACTATATAGTCCAATTACATTTTCCTCTTTGGGATTTCTAACTTTTGCTTTTAATATCCAACAACAAGCAACATATCTTATGTTTAGTTTGTTGATTTGAGATTGAACTTGATCATAAAACTCATCAACTTGCTCTTCCTCTGCATCAGTGATTGGATTATAAATTTAATCATGTAAATATTGTCCATAATATCTAATTAATATTGCTTGGTCATTAATTACATTGTACCCTAGTACTGTTATTTCTTTATCTTTCTGATTAAAAAAACACAATGTTCCTTCTTTGATTTTTATGTTTTGTACAGTCAATAGCATGATTTTCTGACTGAAAGTATCCAATTCCAACCTATTTCAATTTACAGACACCTAAGACAATAAATATTTTGTGGCATTTCCAAGAAAAGAAAAGCTAAAGCTGCAAGGACAGAATTAGATCAGTAACAAGGAATTTAAGAAGCATGGAGATAGAAAAGCTCAGCTGAATTGTCTATGTGTAGACAAAACACACAATAATAATCCCCAAGTGAGGCACTACCTTGGGCTTGTAAGGTCTGAAGAAGATGAGAGCCATATCAGAAGTTCAACCGCACTGGACAAGTCTCACCAGAGTAGCTACATAAAGTGTCTGTCCCATAAAATATATGGTGAGACATAATTTACACAAACACATACTGGTTTGGTCATTGCCTGAGTCAACAATGGCTTCACTAGGTGTTAGAGTTCCCATACAGCTGGTGATAAATGGGCTACAGGACTCAGAACAGTTGCACAATTACTGAAAGAAAAAGTCTGGGTATTGGTTATGGCAGTATCTGGGGACAGCAGAAGAGAAGAGAAAGAACTAGAGAAAATACTATATATAAGATCTGGAAATAGAAATAGAATGAGTGTGGCAAAATAAAACAAAGGTGGTACCAGGAGTAATAAGTGCAGGGTCCTTGGTGCTTTCTGAGCTTCTTTTCTTGCAAACATATCATTACCCAAAATAGTTAACAGTATCAGTGCTAGTAAGAAATGGGGTTTGCTCTCAATTTATATTCTAGTGGCTTGCCCTGTCAATGATGGTGAAGGTGGTCTTGGAAGTTCTTTGGTTGGGCTATTTACTGTTAGCTTGCTTGGCAGTTCCTTGTTTGGGGTGTTGTTTATTTCTTGGTTGTTGGTCTGATGTTTCTCCTTTAGCAATTATATTATTATTTTATTATTTATTAATTGGATTTCTAGGCTGCGCCATCTCCCTAAGGATTCAGGGTGGCATACAATAAAAAATGATACAAATATACAATTAAAAAGAAATTAAATCTAATAGAAACCCAAAATGTAGTTAAAAACACAAAACAATCCTTAAAACTCCCCATATAGCCCACCCTCACTCCAGGTCAGCGAGTTGGAATAACCATGTTTTTAGGCCCCGGCAGAAGAAGCGGAGGTCAGGGGCCACCCGGAGCTCCAGGGGCAGCTGGTTCCAAAGGGTGGGTGCTCCCACAGAGAAGGCCCTACCCCTAGGGGTCGCCAGCCAACATTGTCTGGCTGACAGAACCCCGAGGAGGCCCTGTCTGTGAGAGCGCACAGGACGATGGGAAACAGTCACTGGCAGCAGGGTCTCCCATAAATATCCCAGTCCTAAGCCATGAAGGGCTTTGTAGGTCAAAACCAGCACTTGAATCTCACCCGGAGGGCAACCAGTAACCAGTGCGGTGCACACAGGAGGGGTGTAACATGGGAGTATCGGGACACTCACATCACAATCCACGCTGCCACATTCTGGACCAGTTGAAGCCTCCGGGTGGTCCTCAAGGGCAGCCCCATGTAGAGAGCATTGCAGTAGTCCAGACGAGAAGTGACAAGCACATGAGTGACCGTATGTAAGGCATCTTGTTCCAGGTAGGGGCGCAACTGGCACACCAGGCGAACCTGGGCAAATGCCCCTCTGGCCACAGCTCCCACCTGCTCCTCCAAACTGAGCCGTGCATCCAGGAGGATGCCCAAGTTGTACGCCCTATCTATGGGGGGCAACACCTCTCCCCCCATAGTTAATGGTGGAATATCCCAGACAACTCAAGACTCCAGCACATACAGCCACTTGGTCTTGGCTGGTTGAGCCTGAGCCTGTTCCTCCCCATCCAGACCTGCACCACCTCCAGGCACTGGACCATCACATCGAAGGTGTCACTGGGTTCGTTAGGGGTGGAGATAAAAAGCTGGGTATCATCAGCATATTGATGATACCTCACCCCAGAACCACGGATGATCTCACCCAGCGGCTTCATATAGATGTTGAACAGGAGGGGTGAGAGAACTGACCCCTGAGGCACCCCACAAAGGAGAGGCCTTGGGGCCGATCCCTGCCCCACTGTCAACACCATCTGTGTATGGCCCAAGAGGTAGGAGGAGAACCACCACAAGACGGTGCCCCCCACTCCCAACCCCTCGAGGCGTCGCAGTAGGATACCATGGTCGATGGTATCAAAAGCCACTGAGAGATCTAATAGGACCAGGACAGAGGAGTGCCCCCTGTCCTGTGCCCTCCAGAGATCATCCACCAGTGCGACCAATGCTGTATCCGGGCCTGAAGCCCGATTGGTGTGGGTCTAGGTAGTTGATTTCCTCCAGGAACATCGGGAGCTGCTTTGCTACCATGCTCTCAACAACAGCCTCCCCATGATCCTGTCCACCTCATTTGGAGTCACAGGGTCAAACTCCTCCCAGATAACACCCCTAAGACCCGCCATATCACTCCCATCAGACTCTGACCAGTCGGAGTCCAAGCCGGCCCAGATCTGAGCGATCTTATCCATCAGATGTTGACTAAACTCCTCAGCCCGTCCCTGCAGAAGTTCCTCCCCCCCCTCTGGTTAAGGAGGGAGTGGGTGATCCTGAACAGGGCATCTACGGCGGCCTCTTCCCCGCCGTAGACCCCGATGGGCTCCCTGGTTCTCCGAGGAGCTCCGGGATGAAGCGCGGAGAAGATGCCTGGAGAGCAGATGGAGGGCCAGCCACTCCGAATCCGACCGTGTCCAGTTGCGATCCTATATCAGGACCTATCTGGAAGCAATCAGGACGGCGAGGCGTGCCCACTTCTCCGCTCTGATTGCGTCTGCCGATGATCGCCCTGCTGCCCTGTTTCGGTGACCCGCTCCCTCCTTCAATTGAGGGGGGGATGACCCGTTGCAGGGAAGGGCAGAGGAATTTAGTATACATCTGGCGGATAAAGTCGCTCGAATTCGTGCTGGCTTGGACTCTGATTGGCAGTGGTCTGACGATGGGGTGGCGATGAGTCTGGTGGATTCTACCTGGGTTGAGTTTGACCTGGTCTCCCTTGATGAGGTGGACAGGATCATGCGGAGGCTGTCTTCCACCACGTGTTTATTGGACCCGTGCCTTCCTGGTTGGTATATGCCTCCAGGAGGTTACGTGCGGCTGGCTCCAGGCAGTTGTTAACGCTTCTTTGAGCGAGGGAGTCTTTCCTGCCGCTTTGAAAGAGGCGGTGGTGAGGCCCCTCCTCAAGAAGCCTGCTTTGGACCGGCCGTTTTGAACAACTATCGTCCTGTCTCCAACCTCCGCTTTTTAGCGAAGGTTGTTGAGAGCGTGGTGGTTCAGCAGCTTCCCTTGTTCCTGGAGGAAACTGAGTATTTAGATCCGTATCAGTCGGGCTTCAGGGCCGGGCACAGCACGGAGACAGCATTGGTCGCACTGGTGGATGATCTCTGGAGGGCTCGGGACAGGGGTTTTTCCTCTGTCCTAGTCCTTTAGATCTCTCAGCGGCTTTCGATACCATCGACCATGGTATCCTTCTGCGGCGCTTAGAGGTTTGGGGGTGGGGGGAACCGTTTTGCGTTGGTTCTCCTCCTTCCTTCGGGCCGCTCGCAGTCGGTGTTGGCAGGGGCAGAGGTCGACCCGAGACCCCTCACTTGTGGGGTGCCGCAGGGGTCTGTCCTTTCGCCTCCTGTTTAATATCTACATGAAACCGCTGGGTGAGATCATCCGAGGTTTTGGGGTGAGTATCATCAGTATGCTGATGATACCCAGCTTTATATCTCCACCCCAGGCCAGATCAGTGATGCTCTCTCCGTGATGTCCCGTGCCTGGAGGCGGTACGGGTCTGGATGGGTAGTAACAGGCTTCAGCTCAACCCCACCAAGACGGAGTGGCTGTTCTTACCGGCATCTCGGTCTTCATTAGATGTACCATCTTTGGTCATGGGGAGAGGTGTTGCCCCGTGGATAGGCGAGAAACCTGGGTGTCCTCCTGGACTCACAGCTCGGTTTGGAGGAGCATGTGGGAGCTGTGGCCAGGGGCTTTTGCCCAGGTTCGGCTGGTTCGCCAGCTTCGCCCTTATTTGGACCGAGATGCCCTTCGAACGGTCACTCATGCGCTTGTCACCTCTAGGATTGACTACTGCAATGCTCTCTACATGGGGCTTCCCTTGCGGACGATCCGGAGGCTTCAGCTGGTGCAGAATGCGGCGCGCGGGTTGTGATGGGGGTATCCCGATACTCCCATGTTACACCCCTCTGCGCGGCTTGCATTGGTTGCCGGTTGCCTCCGGGTCGCCTTCAAGGTATTAGTTACAACTTATAAAGCCCTTAATGGCCTGGGTCCAGGGTACTTGCGGAACGCCTCCTGCCAGCATCAATCTCCGATCGCCCTGTTCGCTCTCATAGGAGGGCCTCCTGGGGTGCCGTCAGTCAGATATTGTAGGCTGGCGGTCCCCAGGGCTAGGGCCTTCTCTGTGGGAGCACCTGCCCTCTGGAATCAGCTCCCCGTCGATCTCCGTTTGGCCCCTGACCTCCGCTCCTTCGCCGGGACCTGAAGACTTGGTTGTTTCCAACGGGCCGGCCTTGAATGACCCGGGGGGGGGTTGGGTTTATTTTAATTTATTTGGCTTGTTTACTGTTTAATCTTGTTTTATTGTAAATTTTCTCTGTTTTAATGTTAGCCGCCCTGAGTCCTTAGGGAATAGGGCGGCATACAAGTCGAATAAATAAATAAATAAATAAATCTGGGCGATTATCTGCGGATCCGATGAGAGGAGAAGTAGACACACTTTAAAGAAGTAATTAATACTTAAATAACTTGAGTCTTATATCTGCCCACAAGCAACATTTCCACTGAGTTGAACTATAATGTACTCCCTCATCGCAGCCAAATAGGACCTAATATAGGCCCTCAGCTGCAATCGGTCAGATTCAGACCAGCTGGATCTCCAACAGCTCTCTAGGCTGCCCTTCCGACACTTCATTTCCCGGAGCTCCACGGAAAACCAGGGAGCCAACTGGGATCTGCTTTGGGTAGGAGGCCGCAATGGAACGACTTGATCGAGTGCCCCAGTGGCAGCCGTCTGCCAGGCATCCATCAGGGTCTCAACCGAGCCGTCGCAAATGAAGGGACGGGATTAGCCCAAGCTAATAGGTGCTTTTGGTGCAATTCAAAACATCTGAATCACCACTTGAACACCATCAACATTGACAAAATCACCACCAGTTATTTGCAATAAGCAGCTTTACTTGGAATAGCTTACATCAATGATACCTTTAATACCATCAACATGGTATTAACATTCAAAGTCCTTCATGGCTTGGGTCCGGGGTATTTGCGGAAGCGTCTCCTGCCGACATCGAATGTCGATCGCCCTGTGTGAGTGCACAGACTGGGACTTCTCGGGGTGCGGTCCGCAAGACAGTGTCAGCTGGTGGTGTCCTGGCGAAGGGCCTACTCTGTAGCTGCTCCCGCCTTGTGGAACCAACTCCCCGTGGGGCTCCGTTTGGCTCCGGATCTCCGCTCTTTCTGCCACGATCTGAAAATCTGTTTGAACAGGCCGGGCTGGAGTGACCTCTCGGGGAGGGTTTTTTTAAATTGATTCTATGTAGGCTTGTAGTGTTTAATTTGTTTTTAATGTATTTATTGTTGTTATTTTTAGTTGTGAGGCAGCGAGTCCTTTCAGAGAGGGGGCGCATACATCCAATTATTAAATTAAATTAAATTAACAATGTCTCCCTATCCCAGGTTCTTGGGAAGGACTTGATAGTTAGATTAAAATGCCAAATCCAGTGTAAACACCTGGCTGACTATGTGACCAACTGTAATAATTGATTACACTTGAATGAAATCTGATTCTCAGGGCTGCTCGCAACTATCACATAAAGAAACTACAATGAAATAAATAAATAAATAAAGATAAAAAATGGTCAGTGGGATGAAGTAAGGACTTCATTCTCCCTTGCCAAGGGTAAGTGTTGGGGTTATACAATTTTCTATGCAGAGCAAAGTTCATATTTCCCCATATTATTAAATAATAAATTCATGCTTGCCATGTGAAATGAAGTCTTCTTAGCAGTAGCATCTTGTCTGTGAATTTTTCCTGCATCCTCATTTTTTTTTTGGCTCTAAGCTTTATTCAGCTGGGGTTTCAGGAAGGACCTTGCAGATTTAGTATCATTTTACCTAAGTCACTTTTATTCTTTGTTTTTAATTACTCTAATTATATTTCTAATATTACCTGTGTGAGGTTTTGCTTTTTAATACCTGGAAACTATGAAATGATATATTATAGTGATATAAATGTTATTAATACTTAAATAACTTGAGTCTTATTTTTTTTAATTTATTTGATTTGTCAATCGCTTACAAGATAATAGGTATAAGTATAAACATAATTATGAATACATGAAATGGATACATATAAGAAAAAAAAAGAAACAATAGGACAGGGACGGTAGGCACATTGGTGCGCTTATGCATGCCCCCTACAGACTTCTTAGGAAAGGGGTGAGGTCAATAGTAGACAGTCTAAGGTTAAAATTTTTGGGGTTTGGGGAAGAAACCAGAGTCAGGTGGAGTATTCCAGACATTGACCACTCTGTTGCTAAAGTCGTATTTCCTGCAATCAAGTTTGGTGCGGTTTACCTTGAGTTTGTATCTATTGTGTGCTCTTGTATTGTTATGGTTGAAGCTGAAGTATTCAATGACGGGTAGGACATTGCAGTGTATGATTTTATATACTATACTTAGATCGGACTGAAGGCATAGTAGTTCTAGATTTTCTAGGTCTAGAATTTCAAGTCTGGTGGCATAAGGTATTCTGCAATGAGTAGAGGCATGTAGAACTCTTCTTGCAAAATATTTCTGGACTTTCTCAACTGTGTTAATATTAGATACGTAATGTGGGTTCCAGACTGATGAGCTGTGTTCAAGTATTGGTCTAGCAAATGTTTTGTATGCCCTAGTTAATAGTGTGATATTACCAGAGAAAAGGCTATGTTGGATTAAGTTAACAACTCTTAATGCCTTTTTGGCTATGGAGTTACAGTGGGCTCTAGCACTTAGATCATTAGAGATGAGTACTCCAAGATTCTTGACAGAGTTTGGATCATCAACAAGGTCTTGACTATTCAGCTTGTATTTTATTTTCTGATTTTTTTTGCCAATATGTAGGACAGAGCATTTATTTGTTGACATTTGAAGTTGTCATTTGTTTGACCATTCTGAGGTCTTTTTGAAGGGTATTAGTATTGTCTGTGGTGTTGAATAGCTTTATATCATCAGTGAAGAGAACACAGTTGCTCTTAATATGATCGCAGAGGTCATTTATGTAGAGTATGAAGAAAGTAGGTCCTACAACACTGCCTTAAGGGACACCACTGTTGACAGGTACAGAATTTGATAGGACGCTCCCAATTTTGTCCATTTGTTGTCGGTTTGACAGGAATGCTTCTATCCAGTTATGCAGTTGTCCAGAGATTTTAGTTTTAGGAGTAGTTTGTTGTGTACCACTGAATCAAAGGCTTTACAGAAGTTTATGTAAATTGAGTCTATTGCTTTGCCCTGATCGAGTTGTGTAGTCCATATGTTTTTGCAGTGTAAGAGTTGCAGATTACAGGATAGTTTTTTTCTGAAACCAAATTGTTTATTAGAGAGTAGATTGTTTGTCTCTAAGTGGAGGATAATGGATTGGTTAATAATTGATACCATGACTTTACAGGTGACGCAGCATAAAGAGATTGGTCTGTAATTTTCAGCTAGGCTGGAGTCTCCCTTTTTGAAGATGGGGATGACCATGGCTTGTGACCATAGGTTTGGCAAGGAGCTGGTCCTTAAAGATTTTTCAAAGATTATGCTTAGAGGTTTGGCTATGGCAGTGGATAGCTTTTTAAAGAAGTAATTAATACTTAAATAACTTGAGTCTTATATCTGCCCACAAGCAACATTTCCACTGAGTTGAACTATAATGTACTGAGTTGTACTGTATCTCTGGAACTTTGCATGTAAAATAGAACTATTTGTTTCTAAACCTCATTGAGAATCAAAACAATCTGTCAAGTATGATTTTAGATTAAATGTTCACCTTGGGACCCCTCACATGAAAACTCTAGTGAGTATGTAATTTTTGAGAGCATTGAAGATGTCTAAACTGCTATGCTGACAGTCTTGCAGTCTATAGCAGGGTAGAAGGGAGAAAGAAAGAAAGAAAGAAAGAAAGAAAGAAAGAAAGAAAGAAAGAAAGAAAGAAAGAAAGGAATTATGGTTGGTTTGCTTCCTGATACCTCTGGCCCATTCTCTGACCCTCTTCTGAGGAACCACAGTTCAGTTGGCGAAATTAACACCAGTCTTTTCACTATCTTTCCTTAAAAACACACACACAAAACCTGTGGGGATGTGATTTTGCTTTCAGGGGTCATATTCTGTGAGAATTGACTGTCTCTGTAAATGAAGTCCAAAGCTTTTGTCAGCTCTGGATCTCTGGCCACAAAGGAATGTAGAGTGTAGAATGGAGCTGGGAATGTAAACTTTGACAGAAACCAGAGGTGCCAAGACCGGAATGAACCAGCCACCAAGGACACCTTGCCTGGAACGGAGTGAGAAGTTGCATCAAGTGGTGCCAAACACCAAGTGGCTCCAAAAACACCTAAGCAGCCTGCTATTGGGCACTGATGGCCTGGGAAAAAGGGATAGTGTCATGGAAAGGAGAAAGTGTAACTTTTGTGCCAGAATACTCAAGCCTAATCTAGGTTTGGCTCCAACTGCTAATCCTTAGTAAAAGTACCTATCACTTCAAACAAATGGAGTTGAGGGTCTTTCTTTCCTAGGGACCTGAATGGGGCAGGTCTAACAGCCTTCCTGGGTAATACAGTATGGCTAACAATATATCAATAAGCAATATTTTTGACTATGAATACTCTACATTTTGTACAGCAAATAAAAATTGACTAGAAGTAAATAACCATTTTTGACCAACCCAAAGAGATAGTTTGAAATATATTTCTTAATATTTTTTTATTTACTGTAAATGTTCTGCCTAAAGAAGATGTCTTCGTATTTATGTGAATACTGCACACAATTCAGGATAACTGAAGTTATACTCTAGAAGTTTCTTGACATCCAAAGTAGCAGAGCAAAGGTAGAGCTCCAGTCTATAGACAAAGTTTTTTGTCATTAATTAAGCCAAAGAATACAAAATATATAAAACTAGCTCTTGTAGCAAATTTGCCTATATCACTGTAAAGGCAATGAGAGGTGATAGCTTGGCAGTTTGATGAGACACTGGGGAAAAGAGGGTTTCAAATAAAGTCAAAAGTACCAGAAGAAGTCCTGTGGCAGATAGGCAGATGTTGATAGCTACGGAGAGAAGGAGCATACGTTGAAGAGGCCAGCCAAGCTGTAAGGTAGATCTGAGGGTGATCATTCCAGGTGTGCATTTAATGGCATAAAACATTCAGCTTGTAAGACCTATGGAGCTTATATAAACAGTAGAGCCAGCCAGAGCATAAAAGATAAACAAATAAACAAATAAAATAAATAAATAACAGAGTATCTTTGAACATTTGTATCTAAAATAACTTGCACAGAAATGTATTTACATATTTCTACTTATCTGTTCCCTGTTTAAGACCTCAATGTTTAAGTTGATCCAGGAATATGTGACTAGGTCAAGCACATACACTATTTGTGATCTGGAAATTTCAGTTATAAGTCAAGGATGGTTTTACTTTGTTTAACATACTAAGTTTTTCTTCTGTAAAAAAATTAAACCAAAACAATTTTTCATAGATGGGGTCACTGAGAAAACAGCAGAGCTCTCTATTTATCACTCTATGGAGATATTAAGAAACAGCAATATTTTAAATACATTTCAAGAACTTGTGTCAACAGTGTATGAAGAGGCTATGGCTCCAGTGATTGAAAATAGTCAAGACTGATAATGAATTAAATCAAGAATAGGAGTTCACAATCAACTTAAAATATATGATAAGGAAAAAAAAGACACTTGGTTGAATACAGTGTGCTGTAAAATATAATAAACAAGGACATTTAACAAAACAGTGGGAGATGGATTGGAGTGGATGTAAGTAGACACTTTAGAAGAAGATTTAAAGCATGTTGCTTCATTGAGGGTTTCTAAAATGTTAGTATTTTAACATTAAGTGTTCATTATTTTAATTTTTTTTATATTTAATCTCAATGATGTTTATTTTTATGGCATTTGGTAAACCATGCATGACTGTTAAAGGAATAGGTAGCATATAATTTTTCTAAATAAATATTCTAAATAAATCAATAGATAAGTATGTGACTGACTGTTATCATGATTAAAGTCCTTAAAAATTACAATTCTGCATCTTGATCCCAAGTCACATTAATTCTGATTTTACAATAGGGAAAAAAAGGAACTTTGGGAAAAATTATATTAATCAAGGAGAAAATGTATGACATTAATAATAAATAAAATAAATTACTTACAATATATTATTTCTGATCTAATAGATTTCAGAATAGACAGTTAAGCCTATAGATTTTTCAACTAACTGGCTTCCATATAATCTTTATCCATATTTAGATTACAGAATCCTGGAATTGTTTTAGCAATCTATGTTGTGAATGTAAGCAGCTTGCCCTGTCTGCCTTACAAGGCATTCAATTTCTCTGCTTTTCAAACTTGGTAGGATTCATTTAGCACATTTTTCAATTGCTAATTACCATAGAATATTCACTAATAATCATGTTTTTAGAAGATCCAAATCAAATGTGCAAAGCTACTTTTATTAAAGCACATGTCAACATTGAGACAGTAATTGATCTTGTTTTAATTTCAATTTACTTATTCTTGTTTTAATATACATTTGTTTCCTTTAGAATTAGAAAAGTGAACTTCAGATATAGATACTAATTGACTGGATGTTTCATATTGGTGGAGACGATTACAAAAATGTGGCCATTTTGAACACTTATACATGCTATATGCTGGTATGCCTTTGCTTCTATCCTTACAAATGAGTTGGGGGCCATTTCTTCATATAAGCAACTTTTGTATATCAAAACATTATTGGATGATGTTTCTATTTAGCATTCAGTTTCATAATCCTCACTCATATCCTTTTATTATTATGAAAGTCACTGCCAAGAATTCACAAGAGTTTTCTCCCAAGGGAGGTTCTTCTAAGTATGTTTGTTTCCTTTCTTCTGTTTCACATGTGAGTAACACCACAGGTTTACAAATCCATGTGACTTCTCTTTTTGGTGGGGTGATATGCTGCACATTCTTGAAAGAGCTAAACAGAGAGGGTCAGAAACCAAACACTCTTCATATCTTCCTTTATCTTCTCCATATAATCACTGTTTGACCATGTCCTTCTTAGAGATGTGAGAAATCCTTGGTGTAGGTCATTTTCAAACATGAAAGTTTGTTTTTGAAAGAAACTGTTATTCAACAAAACCATTTGAAAGCATCCCTATTACTTTTGTGCGATGGCAGGGAAGATTATGTTTTGTTTTTAAACTGGAATGTAACTGTAGGAACTGAAAAAAAACTTTCTGTGAATTCTCAACTTCGTTACCTGCAAAAATCACTGGTAATGTTATTCCCTGCCTCCCTTCCAGTTCGGGGAGACTGATTCCTATGGAACAAAAGCAGATGGACATCAGAATAATTGCCCAATGTGCATTGGTGTAGTCGAAAATCTTGTGCCTTTTCTACTGATAAAACAAAAAAGACAACAAAGTCAGAATTTGGATTTCCTGTTGTTTTCTGTACTGAAATTTCCAGAAGAGTCAATTTTGGAGAGACTGAAATATATACATGGATGCTTCATCAATGAATGATAACAGTAATGAAATTCACTGCAGGTCATATTCTGTGCTAAAATGGCTGAGAGTTCTCTATAAATGCTAGTTATAGATTAGGCCTGTGTAAATCCACACCAATATGGTTCAACACGGAGATGCAAGATTGGGAGAGAATATCATTTGATTAGAATGTGGGTACCAAAATTAAAATACAAACAATTTTGATTTGAGCTGATTCATGATTCAGGTTGATAAAAGATTTGTCTGCAGATCATTATAGTGAAACATCAAAAGTGTTACAGCTGTTTCAATTTTTGGCAGAATGAAATGAACAGTTGCAACAATGGAAGACTTATTTTTTTTATTTATTTTATTTTTATTGGATTTATATGCCGCCCCATCTCCGAAGACTCGAGGCGGCTCACAGATTAAAACATATAAATACAATAAATAATTAAAAAAAAATTAAATCACTAAAGCCCAATAAAACCCAAATTAAAATTTAAAACTATCCCACACCCCCCGGCAAGGTGATCACAGCCTGACTTGGTCAAATAGGCAGGTCTTCAAATCGCGGCGGAAGGTGCAGAGGTCAGGGGCCAGGCGGAGGTCCAGAGGCAGTTGATTCCATAAGTCAGGGGCCACAGAGTAGGCGCTGCCGGGGGACCGCCAGCCGACATTGGCTTGCCGACAGGAGCCCAAGGAGCCCCTGCCTGTGTGCCCGTACAGGGCGGTTGGTTCTCAATATCGGTAGGAGGCGCTCCCTTAAATATTGTGGACCCATATCATGTAGGACTTTGAATGTTAAAGCCAAAACCTTGAACCCCACCCGGAGTGCAACCGGCAACCAATGCAAGCCGCGCAGGAGGGAGGTAATATGGGAGAACCAGGTAACTCCCATCACAACCCGCGCGGCAGCATTCTGCACCAGCTGCAACCTCCGGATGGTGTGCAAGGGCAGTCCTAAATAGAGGGCATTGAAGTAGTTGAGTCACGAGGTAACAAGGGCATGAGTGACTGTACGCAGGGCATCTCGGTCCAGGAACGGGTGAAGCTGGTGAACCAGCCGGACCTGGGCAAAGGCCCCCCTGGCGACGGCCCCCACCTGTTCTTCCAACTGGAGCCGCGCGTCCAGGAGGACCCCCAGGTTCCGTGCACTATCCACAGGGGGCAACACCACTCCCCCTATGGTCAATGATGGACAATCTTGACTGGACCGAGATGCCGGTATGTACAGCCACTCAGTCTTGGCCGGGTTGAGCTGAAGCATGTTTCCGTCCATCCAGATCCATACCGCATCCAGACAGCGAGTCATCACGGAGAGGGCATCACTGATTTGGTTTGGGGTGGAGATGTATAACTGGGTATCATCAGCATACTGGTGATACCTCACCCCAAAACCATGAATGATCTCACCCAGCGGTTTCATGTAGATATTAAATAGAAGGGGAGAGGACTGACCCCTGCGGGACCCCACAAGTGAGCCCTTGGGGCCTCTGTCCCCTGTCAGCACCGATTACCACCCTGAGAGGTAGGAGGAGAGCCACTGAAGCACCGTGCCCCCACTCCCAACCCCGAGGATACCATGGTCGGCCAGACTGCTTGCACCACGATCCTCAGACCCCTGCAAGGTGGAGCACAACCCGCCCCGAATCCACGCGATCTTATCCAACAGATATTGACCAAATTCCTCAGCCCTCCCGAGGGGGTCCACCACCTCGAATGTAAGAGGGAGCGGTGGCCCTAAACAGGGCGGCTGGGCGGTTATCTGTGGACGCTATGAGGGTGGAGAGATAAGACCTAGATAAGACCTTCTCGCCATAAGGGAGGTGAGGACTGAAGAATTGATGCTTTCAAATTGTGTTTGAGAAAACCCTTTAGTGTCCCTTGGACTACAATGAGGTCATATCAGTAATCCTAAAGGAAATCAGCCCTGACTATTCTCTGGAAGACAAGATATTGAAGCTGAAGCTCAAATACTCTGGCCACCAAATGAGAAGGGAGGACTCATGGAAAAGACCCCGGTGTTGGGAAAGATGGAAGGAAAAGGCAGCAGAAGAAGAGATGGTTAGATAATGTCATCAATGCAATGAACATGAATTTGGGCAACCTTTGGGAAATAGTGGAAGACAAGGGGCCTGGTGTGGTATGGCCCATAGGTTCACAAAGAATCGGACATGGCTTAGTGACTGAACAACAAATGCTTTCTTTCTACTTCTCTAACTGAATTATAAACTTACTAAATCCTCATTTTAAGCATATGGCTTGCTGGCGTCTGGCTCATAGTTAACTTGTGAGCTATGATGGTGTGGTCAAACATATGCTTTCCCTGCCTTCTGCTCTTATGGGATTGCTTTTGATCATGCCTATTAGATATTTGCACATCTGACAGGTTCATTTGGTGCTTGAGGTCATGTGTTTGAGATGATGTATCTTTATGTGACAGAAAAGCATGTTCTTTGTAAATCTAGACTTAGATCAAAGAATGTGTATTTATATCTATTTATATCAGTGCTTATTCAAGGCTTGAATTACATATTCAATAAGACAAGAGGTTCTATCAGATTTCCATATTGCAAACTAAACAGAGAAACAAATAGCTCATTTCTTGTTAGTCTGATGAAAAACAGAAGCAAATTGCATCTAATATGAGGTGAGGTTCAGAAGAGTTAGTTGGCTCCAGATTTAAATTTAGATTATTTAAAATTATTGCGGTTGATTGTATATTTATATTTATTTTATTTGTTTCTTTATGTATACCTGTGTGGTAGATTACATATCATAGATTGGGGTCCCCAATCTTGGCAACTTTAAGACTTGTGGACTTCAACTCTCAGAATTCTGGGACTTGAAGTCCATGAGTCTTAAAGTTGCCAAGTTTAGAGTCCTCTATCATAGATCGTAGCAGGAACAACTTTGAGTTGTTCAAAGACAACAAGGAACAAAAAGGGAAAGGACAGCGTGTAATGGAGTTTAATGTATGGCTAAAGGAGTGGTGTAAAAGGGAAGGCTTTGGTTTTATTAGTCATGATGTCTGCCGCTGGTCCAATGAAAAAACTGTACAAAAGAGATGGTTTGCATCCATCAAAGAAAGGGACTGAGTTACTTGGCATTAAATTCCCAGATTTCCTGGATAAACATTTAAACTGAAGAGCGGGGACAGAGAATTAATGGATACAGAACATTTCTGTCCGCAGCAACCTAAAATTAATAAGGATACCAGTGCATGCAAAATAGATGTTTGTGCAGGTAAGATTATCAACCTTGCTGTCAACCAAAACCAGGCATTTAATAGTGAGTGCCATACCATGTGCATTAATCAAACAAGTGGCAAGAAAGTAGGGGCAGGCAGGCACAACACAGGTTATGTAGACAGTAAACACAGTGTCAGACATAAAGACCTCAAGTGCGTCTGCAACAAACAGGGTGAACTCAAACTATGAATACATGAAGGAAGGTATGATATAGTTAGAATAAGAGAAACTTGGTGGGATGAAACCCATGACTGGAACATACTGGTAGAAGGATACAAACTATTAAAAAAAACCAGACTCCATAAAAGAGGAGGTGGAGTTGCACTGTATGTAAAGGACCACTATATTGCTACAGAAATGCATGAAACCAAAGATGAAAACCTCCTAGAATGCATGTGGGCAAATATAAAAGGTAAAAAGAACAACATGGCCATAGGTGCATATTATAGGCACCCAATCAAGCAGAAAAATAGATGTCCTTTTGCCAACCAACTAACAAACATGCAGGAAACACACAACAGTAGTAATGGGAGACTTCAATTATCCTGATATCAATTGGAAAACTAATTCTGCACCAAGTGAGAAATCAAATAAGTTCCTAACCAACCTAGCTGACAACTTTGTTGTCCAAAAGGTAGAGGTGAAACTAGAGGGACAGCCATACTGGACTTAATTCTTACAAACAGAGAAGAAGAAATAGAGGGAGTTGAAACTGCAGGAACCTTGGGTGAGAGTGACCATGTCATACTAGAATTCAACATAACACAAACACAAGCAATAGAACATAATGACACCAGAGTCTTGGATTTTAAAAGAGCTGATTTTAATAAACTCAGGAGAGAACTTGGGAAAGATTCCATGGATGAAAATCCTAAAGGGAAAACAACTCAAGAATCTTGGGAAACTCTGAAAAGTATGATCATAGAAGCCCAGACCAGCACAATACCACTGAGAAAGAAAAATAAGAAATCCAAGAAGAAACCAGCATGGCTGCACAAAGATCTCTCTGGCAAATTGAAAGAAAAAAAGGACAAGTACAAAATTGGAAAGAAGGACATACAACTAAGGCAGAATATCAGCAGATAGCCAGAATCTGCAAAGACAAAGTCAGGATAGCAAAGGCTCAGAACAAACAAAGACTTGCAACAAAAGTCAAAGATAATAAAAAAAGTTTCTTCCAACATATAAATAACAAGAAAAAAATCAAGGAAACAGTTGGTCCACTAAAGGAGAAGATGGCAAGGAAGTAACAGGCAACAGAGAGAAGCAGAACTGCTTAACTCATTCTTTGCATTGGTCTTCATGCAAAAGAAACTATAGCTCAACCCAGACCAGAAATAAAAGTTAAAATAAGCAAAATAAAATAGCAAGAGAACACCTGTCTGATCTTGATGAACACAAATCACCAGGGCCTGATGGATTACATCCCAAAGTTTTAAAGGAGCTGGCAGGGGTCATCTCAGAACTGCTGCACCATATCTTTCAAAAATCTGGAGCACCGGAACTACCAGAGGACTGGAAAAGAGCTGATGTGGTTCCCATCTTCAAAAAGGAAAAAAATAGACCCAGGAAACTATAGACCAATCAGCCTAACATCAATACCTGGGAAGATACTGGAAAAGATAATAAAAAACAGATCTGCTAACATCTAGAAACAAGTAAAGTAATAACTAGCAGTCAGCATGGGTTTGTTAAAAACAGATCATGCCAAACCAATCTTATTTCATTCTTCAACATAGTGACTAAATTAGTAGACCAGCAAAATACTGTGGACATAATATATTTAGATTTCAGCAAGGCATTCGACAAAGTAGACCACAACCTATTCTTAGTAAGCTAGAAAAAGTGGAATAGATAGCACCACCACTAGATGGACTCCCAACTGGCTGACACCTACTCAATGAGTAGTCCTTAATGGGTCTAAGTCTACATGGAGGGAAGTAAGCAGTGGGGTGCCACAAGGTTCAAGTACTCTTCAATATCTTCATTAAAGACTTAGATGAGGGAATAGAAGGGGAACTTACCAAATTTGCAGAAGATACTAAGCTGGCAGGAATAGCTAACACCCAAGAAGATAGGCTCAAGATCCAGATGGATCTTGACAGACTAGAACACTGGGCTGTATCTAACAAAATGAAATTCAATGTAGAGAAAAGTAAAGTCCTACACTTAGGCAAGAAAAACCAAAAGTACACATATAGACTGGGTGAAACCAGGCTCAATAGCAGTAACTGTGAGAGGGATCTTGGAGTCTTAGTGGACAACCAGCTAAATATGAGCCAGCAGTGTGCAGCAGCAGCCAAAAAAGCTAATGCAATCCTAAATTGTATTAACAGAGGGATACAATCAAGATCAAGGGAGGTACTAATACCACTCTATAAAGCCTTAGTAAGACCACACCTAGAGTACTGCATCCAGTTCTGTTCACCACTTTACAAAAAAGATGTTGAGACTCTAGAAAAAGTACAGAGAAGAGCAAACAGGATGATTAGGGGACTGGAGACTAAAACATATGAAGAATTGTTACAGGAACTGGGTTTGGCTAGTCTAATGAAGAGAAGGACCAGGGGACACATGCTAGCAGTCTTCCAATATTTGAGGGGCTGCCACAGAGAGGAAAGGGGCAAGCTATTTTCAAAAGTTCCTGTAGGCCCGGCAAGGAATAATGGATGGAAACTGAACAAGGAGAGTTTTAACCTGGAAATAAGGAGAAACTTTCTGACAGTGAGAACAAACAACCAATGTGTTATGTATGTAGGTTTAAATGTTATTGGTTTATTTGAACTGTTCTTGTAAAATGTCAAATGGTATTGGTTTAAATAGTGCGGAAGAAACCCTGCACTCCCATTGGCTGGCAACTACAGCTGCTGGCTATAAGAAGCAGCCGTAGCCCAGCCAAGTCGGGTCCATTCGAGCTGTAGTCACTTAATAAACTCTTCACTGAAGCTCTTCGTCTGACTCTTCATGCAAACTTAACACTGGCGATGAGGATGGGATTGCCCTGAAGAAGAGGCAATGCGGAAGATAGCAGAGCGAGATGGCTGCTGAACACCCCCCAGCCCCGTTCGATCCGGCGGAAGACTGGGAATCATATGCAGATCGCTTCCAATGTACTTGGAAGGAAACGACCTCGATATCCCGGAGAAGCGGAAGAGGGTGGTATTTTCACGCACTGCGTCCGGCAGTTTCAAAATGGCGAAGGCGTTGGCGGGAGCTGCAGAACTGAAGGTAATGGAATGGCCTGATTTGGAAAAGCTTTTAAGAGCCCATTACGCCCCAAGTATCGTGCCTCATTAAGAGACACGAGTTTTACCGTCGGGATCAAGGGGAAAGCGAAAATGTTAATGACTTCATGGCAAGCTTAAGGGACATTGGGGGTGCTTGTGACTTTACCAACTTAGAAGAGGCCATGCATGATCGGTTTGTCCTAGGCCTCAAAGATAAGGTCTTACAAAGCAAACTGTTAATGAAACCTAAGATCACGTTTAAGGAGGCCATAGAAGAAGCTGTTTCAGTGGAAGCCACCAAGTCCTCAGCAGAGGCCATGAAAAAGATTAACAAGGCCTCAAGCCAGGCCTCAAGCCAGGCCTCAAGCCATTCTGATGTGGAAAAATCCACAACAACCCATTGTGAGCAAATAGACTCTGATTCAGATTGCAGTGAGGTGGAGGAAGGAAGTTTTAGACTCAGAATGGAGAAGAAAAGGAAAGACCCGGAAAAAGAGGCAAGAATTTTATTGCAGAGGCTGTGGGGGGCACCCCAACTGAATGCAAGTTCTTAGACACCATCTGCCTACATTGTGAGAAAAGGGGTCACCTAGCCAGAGTCTGCAAATCATCCAGAACTCCACCTAGTAGGAAGAAATTTCCTGAAAAGGATTTTAAGCCCAACAACTTCATTGAAAAGATGGGGCAATTCAGAAGCAAATGGGAAGAATGAAACTCATCAAACAATCACCATTGGTCATTCTTCACCCTTGAGAAGCAGAAAAGTTCACGTGAAGGTGTTCATTGAAGGAAGGCCTTGCCAAATGGAAGTGGACTCAGGCTCTTATTTATCTATGGTGTCATGGGACACTATTCACAGGCTACTTCCCAACATTCAGAAGAAACATTTCCAGAAGCAAGCACTGACTCTTAAAGACTACCAAGGGAACAAGATTCCAGTAGTTGGAGCAAGAGATTTCAACGTGCAGTTTAAAGGCCACACCAAACGTTTGCCACTGACCATCATGGACAAGGATTGCCCAAGCTTGCTGGGACTTGAGTGGTTCAAGCCACTAGGCATCGAGGTGACTGGCATCAATCACGTGAGCAACTCTGAATGGGAGGAGGCCTTGAAGTCTGAGTTTCCAGAGGTCTTCAGCAAAGGACTGGGCAAGTATATGGGGACCCCTATCACTTTCAACCTAGATCCCAAGGTGCCCCCAATTTGTTTAAAGCCCAGGAGGGTCCCATTTGCTTTAAAGGAAAAAATTGATGCACAATTAGACAAATTAATTGCTCAAGGGGTTTTAGAGCCCACTGATCACTCCAGATAGTCACACCAGTCAAGGCTGATGGGTCAGTAAGAATTTGTGGAGACTATAAGGGGACACTGAACCATGCGCTGCAGCAGAGCATACCCAGTACCAGTTGTGCATCATCTGTTACATTCACTTGGCAGGGGTACAGTCTTTGCCAAATTGGATTTGGCCCAGGCATATCAACAACTAACAGTTGATGATGCCACTGCAGAGGCCCAAACCATTGTGACTCATAGAGGTGCCTTCAAATGTAAAGGTTACAATTTGGAGTAAGCGTGGCACCAGGCATCTTTCAAAGCCTTATGGAAAGAATGCTCCAAGGACTGCCAGGGGTAGTGCCTTACTTTGATGATGTGTTAATCTCTGCTGAAAATGACACTCAACTTCAAGAAAGACTCAGAGAAGTCCTTACCAGATTCAGAAAGCGGGGTTAAAAGTCAAGGAAGAAAAATGCACACTTAAGACAGACAGGGTTGAGTTCCTGGGCTACATGATTGACCCTACTGATGCCAAGGTTAAAGCAATCAAAAGCCCCTAAACCTAAATGCAAAACAGATTTGTAAGCCTTCCTTGGCCTTATTAAATTTTATCACATGTTTCTACCTCAAAAGGCAACCATTGCACAGATTACTTGATAAGAAGTCTGTTTGGATCTGGGGGAGGAAGGAACAATCAGCATTTAACAGTATTAAGAGACTAATCACATCTGATGCTGTACTGATACAGTTCTCTGAGAATTTGCCTGTTGTACTGACTTGTGATGCATCCCCTTTTGGAGTGGGGGGGGTTGAGCCACAGGCTTCCCAGTGGGAGAAAGCCCCTATTGCATTTTACTCTCACTTTGACCAAAGCAGAGAGGAATTATAGCCAACTGGACAAAGAGGCATTGGCAGTTGTTGCAGCTGTCAAGAAATTTCATGAATATCTGTATGGCAGGACATTTACCATTGTTACAGATCACAAACCTTTGTTAGGCATTGTGGCAGGAGACAAACCTACACCTACTATCCTGTCACCAAGAATGCTGAGGTGGACTGAATTTCTTGCAGCTTATTCATACAAACTTATCCACAAGCCTGGCAAGGACATTGGACATGCTGATGCACTGAGTCGTTGCCCACTTCCTTGCCACACAGGAGGACTTGAACCTGAAACACACACCTTTTTCCTAGAAACTGTTGCCAAGCTTCCAGTTCATGCTGCTGAAATTGCCAGAGAGACTGCCAAAGACACTGTGTTGGCTCCTGTTATAGGCTGGATTAAGAAAGGTTGGCCTCTTCAAGATCTACCTCACCTTGCCCAACCTTTTAAGTCCAGGCAAACTGAATTATCTGTATTAAGAGGATGTATTTTGTTAACAGGGTGGTTATTCAAAACTGCATTTGGAAATGTTACATGAGGGTCATCCTGGTATTGTAAGGATGAAGGGATTGGCCAGGAGTTATGTATGGTGGCCAGGTATTGACAAAATGGTTGAAAACTGGGTTGCATCTTGTCCCAATTGCCAGGTAGTCAGGCCTGCCCCACCTCACGCCCCCACACAGGAATGGGAATGTCCTAGGGGCCCGTGGTCTAGGATTCACATTGATTTTGCAGGTCCTACTAGAGGGCACACTTTTCTTATTATAGTAGATGCATATTCCAAATGGCTCGAGGTGTTTCCCATGACATCCACCACAACTGATGCTGTTATCAAGCAGCAGGTAACGGGTTACCTGATGTTCTTGTCTCTGACAATGGCCCTCAATTTACATCTAACATTTTTGAATCCTATCTAGCACAACAGGGTATCAGACATGCCCTTACTGCCCCTGGGCACCCTTCGGCTAACGGCCAGACTGAACGCATGGTACGTTTTACCAAAGAGCTCCAGCAACTGGGTCCTGGGGACATCACTGAGAAGGTTGAAAACTTCTTAGTGTCCAGCACATCACTCTAGCCCATCGAATAACTTATCCCCAGCAGAGTTGTTGATGGGTAGGAAACTTAGGTCTTCCTTGACGCCTTCATCCCACTTACGCACCACACCACTGATTCCACTTCCAAAGTTCGCACATTCAGTGTGGGTGATTCTGTGTATGCTAAGAACCTTATAGGTGAGCCTTTGTGGATTCCTGCTGCAATAACTCAGGTCACAGGCCCTCGTTCTTACATGGTACAAACAGAGGATGGACTCCTCTGGAGCAGGCACATTGATCAACTTAGATCCAGGTTCCCTCAGGAACATCGCCCTTGTCTCTCTTTAGTTCCCTCACCTGATGTCACTTCTAGGGGGCAAGGGGAGGAACAAGAGGAAAATCAGCAAGTAAGAATCAACCCCATGTGTAACGAGCCATTATGACAGGAACCATCCCAAAACCTGTCACAATGCCAAGATCCATCCTTAGAAGTGGAAGATTGCACATCACTACCTGACTTGGGTGCTGACATTGGAATGGAGATGGGTTGGGAGGAGAGACCAGATTCTAACAGTCTAACAGGGTCTCCTTTCACAGGAAGTCCCAGCAGGGAAATGTCAGCAGACACATTTCCTCTCTCACTGGGTGAGAACGTTAAAACTTCTGAACCACGAAGGTCTCAACATACACGTATGAGCCCCACCTATTTAAAAGAATACATTAGATAGGTTGGGGTTTGGTATGGACTGAACCTAGTGGGGAGGGGTGTTATGTATGTAGGTTTAAGTGTTATTGGTTTATTTGAACTGTTCTTGTAAAATGTCAAATGGTATTGGTTTAAATAGTGTGGGAAGAAACCCTGCACTCCCATTGGCTGGCAACTACGGCTGCTGGCTATAAGAAGCAGCCGTAGCCCAGCCAAGTCGGGTCCATTCGAGCTGTAGTCACTTAATAAACTCTTCACTGAAGCTCTTCGCGTCTGACTCTTCATGCAAACTTAACACAATGGAACAGCTTGCCCTCAGAAGTTGTGGGAGTGTCATCACTTGAGACTTTCAAAAAGAGATTGGACTGCCATTTTTCAGAAATGGTGTAGGGTCTCCCGCTTGGGTGGGGGGTTGGACTAGATGACCTACAAGGTCCCTTCCAACTCTAATTATCTGTTGTCTGTTATCTAAGTACTGGGTTGAAAAACTTTTCTCCATATTTCTATAATCATTTGGTATGTATGTTTAGGAAGATTTGGAGAGGAGTAAATGATGGCTTGAATGTAAAATAATGCAGGAAAGGAAGCAACCATCATCTTTCTCTCTGCCCCCTGTATTGTTGCTGGCAATGAAGTTGCAGCCTGCTATAAAATACTCCCTCTTATTGTATTTTGTAGAAACACAGAATTTTGATGAGCTATAGCAGATTTACTTGGTTGGTTTAATGGCAAAGCATTGAGAAACAAGAAAGACAGGTGGAAAATCCTTTGCTGTGTTACCTTAATACCATTAGCATGCTAGCTGGGAATTTGGAAATTGTAGGCCACATATCTTAAAGTAGCTTAGGTTAAATAGCACTGCTCTAGAAATTGAAAAAAAGTAGAAAACAATGTAATCCTAATGTATGATATATTTCAAAAAAAGTTTTGAAAAACATACATAGCCCACACAGACATTTTAAACAGTCTGAATTACATGGATCAACAATCTCATTGGTGTACATTTTCTGGGTGCTTATTTGATGTATCCTGAAATAGAAGTACAGTGAATCAACCTTCTATTAATCAGTTGACAAATAAATAGGTTTATTATCTGTTCTTCAGGATTTTTCTTGCTAGTGTTTTCCAGTAAGAGCAAGGTCTGCTATTTTTTCTTCAGTGAGAATTCAAAACAACGACAATTTCCTCAAAATGCTTATTTACTTGTTCTATAATCTTTTAATTAAGACAATTCCAACAATGCTTTTTCCAAAAGGCAACTGGACTTTCTTGTTTGTTTCTTTGAAAACATTTCGCTTCTTACCCAAGAAGTTTCATTAGTTCCAACTAACCGGTGGAGAATGGAAGGATTTATATTCTTTGCAGTCTTCTGTCATTAGCTCTCTGAAGGTCAGTCATTTGTTCTTTGAGAGTTGTTGAGGCCACTTGGGGGTTCACTTGTATCCTCAGAAACACCTGATAAATGGATGTGGAAACTTCTTGGGACTGCTGAAAGGACTGTGTTGTAAACATGAGACAGGTGGTATTGTATCTCTGTTGAAAGAGGGCTGTTGTCAACCATCCCACTCAGTCGTCTGGCAAAGAAAGACTCCTAGCCATTTGTTTTGCCAAGAATTTATGTTACTGAAGCTTAAATGGTTACAGAAGTAGCATAAGCTGAATCTGAAGTTTTCCTGTGCAAGCAACACAGAGGAAATCCCCCCCACCCGCGATCTCCCAGTTTCCTGAACAATGTCCAATCAGATGTATATTGTTCAGGAAATAGGTGCTTGGTGCTCTGCATATTGTTAATGGCCTTGGCTGGCTGGAGTTTCTCATATGGCTCATCCGGGCTTCCTTCCTCCCCTTTCTTTACATTCCAATCTTTCTCCCCACCCACCCCTAATGTCTGGGTGTCAGCTCATGAAGCTTGGATAGATGAGATGAAGCCATGACAATGTTAACATAGATGGCCTCTTTGACTCCTCTTTCATACCAGTGGTCCTCTCTCTCAAGAATGTGAACTTTGCTGACTTCGAAAGAGTGATCCTTATCTTTCAGCTGCAGATGGATTGCTGAATTCTGTCATGATGAAGGGTTTGTCCTCTGGTGTTGTGCCATATATTTTTGAAATAGTTGCTTTGTTTCCCCAGCGTACAGGTCTGCACATGTGTCAATCTACTTCACTGCAAATACCATATTGATCTGCTTGTGTCTGAATGTTTTGTCTTTGGGGTGGGCAAGCTGATGTCTTAATGTAACCCTGGGCTTAAAGTGTGCACATAAGTGTGTGCATTCTTAAATAAAAGTGAATTCACCTTAAGTGAAGTATGTATACATCCCTGAGAATCATTTCAGTATGTTCTGAAGAGAACATATGTCTATTGTGTTGGTACACTTTCACACTGTATGCAACCCCTCAAGAGCAGTTTAAAGATGAGCACAAGTCAGTGGTGGTATGCTACCAGTTCGGCCTGGTTTGATAGAACCAGTAGTAAAAATCACTACCAGTTCAGCGGAACCGGTAGTAAAAAAAAAGCCTCCGATCAGCTGAGCAGAGGGGGGAAAAGCCTCCGACAAGCAGCTGAGAGGAGAAAAGACCAAAAAATGCATGGGAGAGTAGGAGGGTTGCTCCTAGCTTTTCGTTTCTTCATCCTCTCAGCTGATTGGCTTGTTAGGTGCACGTGTGTTAGGTGCATGCGCATACGCACGCACGATCGCCCACCGAACCGATAGTGACTAAGGTAGGATCCCACTACTGACACAAGTGCCTTCTCCTTCCACTGAGCTCATAAGGCTAAGAACAAGTAACTTTTGTGGACTTTAGGGTGATTCTCAGGAGGGAGGGAGCAAAACACAGTGAAGTTTGTGAGAGTAAGAGGATGAAGACAACTGGTCCCTAATAGTTCCCAGAGTATAGGCTTCATCTAGGAAGACATTTCTTTCCTAGGACTTCTCAGATTATAACTTTAATGATACAAATGCATTGTTTTAGCTTGGCATTAAAAATCAGTAGTTATATAAACATGTAGAAAAGCTTATAAAGTCCATTTTATTTTTAAATCATGAATATATAGGATAAAACAATTGAATATCTTTTCATTTGAGATTACAATTCTATTATACATTAATTAAGCTGCTCATATATGTGTGTGTGTGTGTATGTATGTATGTATGTATGTATGTATGTATGTATGTATATAAAACATACTTTAGTTATATTCTAAAAAATGTAGGTTTCTATTCTTGTGCAAAGATTTTTTTAAATTTCTTGATAACATACATTTAGTAGTCTGGTCTCAAAGTTTTCCATACAATACTTTTCCCACTAATATTATTGTTTGTTCTTTAAATTGAATTATAACGTTGGAATAAAATTCATGTCCCTTGTATGTTTTTTTTTCCTGCTGATCCAAATATTGCTACAAAAAAGGAGAAATGGTAAAAAGATAATTTTATTAAATTTGAAAAATCAATACATATTTAGTTCAGACTAGTTTTAATAATATTGTACATCACAAACAATTGGAACCTTTTGTTGTATTGGTCAAGATTGGTGGTTCTTAATAGTTTGCATGTTTAGGATACATATAACAAAAGACTGCAATGCAATCCCGTGTACTTTTTTTTACCATTGCTATTAAAGTCACAGATATATTAAAAGACAGATATATTTAAAGACAGATTGTAAACATGTTGCTGTTCAGTTTCAATATGATCTTACATATGTCCACTCAAAAAGACCTCATACTCTCCTAGGAAACTAGGCAGAAGAGTACAGCCCAGATTATGTTTACGTTTTAAAGGGCAAATCATTATATTTTACTCACAGCTTCTACTTTCAGATACAACAGATTAAACTGATATAGGGAGGGTGAAGGGAAATGCCCAATATTTCTGGCTCCTTATTGTTTTGTCCATAAACATCCAGCAGCTGTTTATCCAGCAGAATTGAATATATAAATCAGGATTATAATTTTATTTGCAATTACGTCACCAACTGAAGGGCAGACGTGCATTCCTTTGGAGCTTAAACCTGAAAAGAGAGAGAGAAAGAAGGGACAGTTGAAATTCATGAAGTAGAAGTAATTGTTCCTGGTTTCAAAGTGATCAATAAATATATATTTAAATGACATGGATTTTGAGTGGATTTGTTTGCTATGATTTTATAGAGAGGGGTGGCATGGGGGTTCAGTGGTTAAGATGGTGGGCTTGTCAGCTGAAAAATTGGTAGTCCAGATTCAAGAACTGAGCGCCCATGCAATGGGGTGTTTCCTGTCCTTGCCCCTGCCAACCTAGCAGTTCAGAAGCATACAAATGCAAGTGGATAAATAGGTATCACTTTGGTGGGAAGGTAACAGTGCTCTGCAGCATCCTGCTGGCCACATGACCACAGAAATGTTTTCAGCTCAATGGCCTTGAAATGGAGGTGAGCACTCCACCCCACCTGCTATAGTTGGCAATGACTAGCACAGTAAAATCTGCAGGGAGTCCTTTGTCCTTTATCTAGGCAAGATAACTACCAGTTGTGACTATTTCAAGGAGTTTTGTATTTTGGTGCCATTCTCTACACTATGCCATTATATTTCTTGCAGCATTGGTCAAAAATTAAAATTCTACAGTTATATTTAGAGACCAAGCTATAGTTTAATAAATAATATTGAGAATGAATTCCAATCCAACCATAAGCTCAATAATCCAATACGATCCATGTGTTGTCAATGAAGTTTGAAAGGAAACCTGTGCTGTCAAAATTTGAATAGGACTACTGGATTGCATTCTTTGCTGACACTTAATTATCACACTTTGCAGCACAAATCTACTAGTTCTAGGTTCAGGATCATGTTGAATACATGTTAAAATTAAATTCAGAACAAACTTCTGCTTTATATATGTAGATATCATTCATAAAATGACATTACACTGTGACATCAGTTCAATCCTGGCTTCTCATGTTCAAGCAATTTTACCTTTATTTATAGTCAATTCTTTATTTATATATAATCTTCGTATACTGCCCCAATCACTAGGCCTCTGTATGGTGCACATGAAACAAAATCATGAGAATTACAATATAATCAATTATAATGAATATGTTCTTATCATGAGAGAATCCTTGAATGGTGGAGAAAAGTTGTTCTGTTGTGTCAGAGTTTTCTCTACCTGAGGAAATCTTGATCCTCTCTGAGCTTGGTTGTTTTCTTGCAGATGTTTCATTACTCAAGCTAGGTAACATCATCAATAGTAATGTTTGACTCATCATTTCAATTCTGAGCTACAAATATTCTCCTTCTTTTTCTGTACATCTTGGAAACCCCTTGAATAAATCTTTCATATAGCAAGGAAACACATCAAATGTTCCATTTTAGATCTGCCATTCTTCTTATCCTATTTTCTTTTGACTGCTCTTGTAGTTCTCTTTATCAGACAGTAATTCTGATAATCCTTTAGTGTGTTTTATTACTAATATCCGTGCATGGAATTTCTTACTCTCAACATTTATTTTACACTTTTTCTTATGAAGGTGTAAGTTCTTATCCTACTCTTGCTCTTGCTCCATATCTCCATCAGATATGGAGCTTTTGCTCAGGATCATGTTGAGTACATGTTAAATTTAAATTCAGAACAAACTTCTGCTTTGTACATGTAGATATCATTCATAAAATGACATTACACTGTGACATCAGTGCAGTCTGGGCTTCTCATCTTCAAGCAATTTTACCTTTATCTTTAGTCAATTCTTTATTTATATAAAATCTTTGTAAACTGCCCAACTGGATCATCCATTATATAGCTGTTGTATGTCCAGATGTGGATTATTTTGATATCAGAGGCCAATCTGCCTCTGTCCATGGTGGGTCCATGTCATGGAACAAATTGCAGGTTGTATTATTAAGAAGTGAAGAAGTATTTAGAAGTAAAGTTTGTAGGCTGCTCAAACCATGGATGACATATTAGTTCTCCTAGTCACTTACTCTCACACACTTGCTCTTTTTCCCCTTTCTAGTCTAATTCTTGATTTCTAAAAATCATATGTTGCCCCTTTAGAATGTTCTTTTCAGCTTTACAAATGCTTTTAAATGGAGTTTAGTCCACAAATGTCATTATATGGTAGTAAATGCACACAGACACTCATATGAGGCCTTGATTAGCAATGCACTTTCTTCCCTTCCCATTCCCTTTTTGCCTTTTATTTTCAGCTGATTGTGAGCCTGCAGGCAGAGATATTACACAGTTTAACCTATCTATCACAGTTGGTATATTTTAAGCTGTTCTAAAATAGTAAGTAATGAAGACAATTGTGCCGAAGACTGATTTCAGTGCAGTACAAATTTCCACACAGCTGCAGGTTTCATTTACATCAGCAAACTGCAGAGCTTTACAGCCCAACCACTCAAGAAATCCAAATGTGCTTTTATAAATCAAATGCTTTTCCCTTTCCTGACCAAGACATGGTCCCTAGGTTCACTTAGCTGCCTGCTAAGATGCAGTCTTACTAAGATAGGATACATCCAAAAAGTCCGTTTCCAGCATTCAAGGTCTACAGCGATCATTTGGGAGGGAGGGGCAGAGGGATGGAGGGACAGGGGGGAGATAACTCACTTGAGTGGTTTGGAATTCTAATTTCTTCACTGCTGCTTCCATCTCCTCCGTCACTTACAGTTTTTATTTCAATCAGGTAATCATCTTCCAAAGGTACCAGCAGTTCAGCGGATGTAATGTTTGTCTTTAAGATATGAGTGGTGCTTTGTCGATTTTGCCTATACAAAATCTAAATATAAAAGGAGAGAAGGCAGAGCTGGTTATATAGATTCCTTTTGTTTATATAGGGTTTCTCATTTATTTTATATTTATTTTTTAAACTTATAAAAATTCATGTTCAGTTCATGAAACAAACAGCAAATTTCAAAGATCCCTCTAGGCTCATTCTGGAAAAAAAATGCTCTGTTCCTGTTACTTATAAGTCCTTTGTATGAACTCAATGGGGCTGTAAGACAGAGGTGATATTCAGCAGGGTCTGACCAGTTCTGGAGAACCATAGCAGAAATTTTGAGTAGTTTGGAGAATCGGCAAATACCACCTCTGACTGGAGATTTTACAGTATCCTTCCCCTGCCATGCCCACCAAGCCATGCCCACAGAACCAGTAGTAAAAAAATTTGAATCCCACCACTGCTGTAAGGAGATGTTCATGGTGCCTGCCCATTGTGCATACAATGGCACATTTATTTGCATTGGCATTGTAAGCCATGACAACTATATGAAGATAATAATAGTACAATATTTGGACCATTATAGATACATGCACATTTGGCACATTTTGAAAATGTGTTCTGGACATCACTATAAATGTGACACAAATCACTAGGCACAACATGTTGGAAGTGTTTGTCTTTTGTCTTTGTAAGTGAAAACCTTTTCTCTTCCCAGTGACTGTTACACATCATCCTGTTTTCGTTCTTTGAATTTTCTCTACATTAAATTGATATTTTCCTACTCCTACGGTTGTGCATGAATCACAATGTGAATCAGTGCCCCAATAATCACATTTTTGGGGTGTACAATATTTGTGTATAAGTGGAAACAAATACCAATAATGAAAGCCAAAATAAAATTATTTCCAACATGCTAATTCTCTATTAAGCAATGGAGATATTTTTATGTTTTATTCAAATTCATAAGAGCCATATGTGATCTGGGAAGTGTCACAATTTAGTCACCTATTTAGCTCATTAACATCTTTTGCTAATGCAAGTAAAAACATACAACAACCTTCTCCAATTGTGACATGCTTTGACAGTGTGAAAATCTAAGTCCCATATTTTTTTATCAATAGTCATGCTAACCAGAGAATTCTAAGAGCTAGACTACACATCTTAAGGATATTCAGATTTAAGAAGCCTACCCTGTTATGTTCGAGGGATGCAGTAAAGTGGGATATAATATTTACATATATTTGTGGGTGATTTTCTGTACAGATATTAGCAACCACAGCAGAGAAGATACTTCACCCTCTTTTTAAATTAGATTCCTCTAATTAATGATGAGAACAAGGAACACAACTTTGTCTGAATAGTTTATTCCTACAAAGTAGTTGCATTGGTGTTGGAATTAGGTGCATACATATCCATTGTAAAAGTATTGTCAGCAAAATGAACTCAGGATGCCTGAAGTTTGTTGTCTTTTGGTAGTAGGGTACAACCAGTGAATATTTATTTTTCTGTTCCCAGTTTGTGATCACTCTGGCATCCAAGCTTTCATGAGCTTGGTTTCTTCTTTATAATTCCTAGAAGTCTCAGCCAACATGGGTAGCTCCACCACAAGAGAAAAACTACTCTGCCTAGAAACTCCTGAACAATATTTGTATTTTGAAACAGCAGATTTTTGTCTCATTATTTCATAGTCTCAGTTTTCTTTGTCCTCACTTTGATATAGATTTTTGCACTGACAAAATGTATTTGCTTGAAGTGTCTGGAATACAAACTAGCCCAGCGTTATTATGTAACTTCATAAATTTCAAAGTACATGCTCCAAATATCAACATGGTTTTATGTAGTAAACAACCTTCTTAAAAATAAATAAATAAATAGATCTCAAGAAAGATAGAGACCTGGTTAATTCAAACCACCACTTCTCATGTAACATTTACCAAGGTCTCATGACAATCTTACTTTGTAGCCTAGGACATCGGACTCATTTTCCATTGTTTTCACATGGTCCCAGTTCAAGCATATTTTTGAACTGGTCAGTCGCCAGACTATGTTTGCTGGGCGCTGACTTGGAGCTATGAAAAAAAGAACATAATATTCATGAAATACCTATTTTTCAGATTGCAACTGATAAACAGTTGATACAATTGTTGCAAAATCATCTGAGTAAACCAAGTCATTACAATTGTTTTTGCTATGTAAGGTGTTTCTAGTTGTTCAGAACTGGGAACATATTATTGATATAGAAATTGCATAAAAATATGTGAACTACTGTCATTATTGCCCACAATTCGGCAGCTGCTTCTTTTAGTATCCACCTGTAGGCTTTCATTAAGAGATTCACATACCTTCAACTTTTAGTATCTATAAGGCCAGAAGGTATTACTGGGGCTGACCTGTTTTAATTGGGGGGGATTTCATTCTCATTCCTGGCTTTTTCTCTTATTGATAGCATTTATTCTTGCTTGGACATGATGGCAAGAGATGATAGCATCTCCTGATTGCCCCAGAAGAATGGGACATAAAGAAAAGATTTTTAAAAAAACTACTTAAGGAGAAAATTAGGGAGAAACTTGTAACAGTGAGGACAATTAACCAGTGGAACAGTTTCCCTTCAGAAGTTGTAGGGGTTTCATCACTGGAAGTTTTTAAGAAAAAACTGGACAGTCATCTGTTGGGAATGGTATAGGGTCTCCTGCTTGGGCAGGGGATTGAACTAAAAGATCTCCAAGACCCTTGCAGCTCTCTTCTGATTGATTGAATCTAGACAATTCTCACTTGGCACACTGTGGATTTAAGTCTCTTTTAGAACTGAGAATTTAAAAAAGCATCTCTATAAAGAATTAACTAGGAGAAAAATATGGGATGTATACTACTAAGAATGGTAGATCTAAGCAGTGCTTCCTGCTAACCCATGCAGCTGTGAAACTAAGGAGGAGAACAATTACAATGACTGCAAAGCTCTACCTGTTGTTTCTGTGGTCAATATTTGGAATATAAATGAAGTGGAACTTGTTTATTTATATTGGTATGGTGTGTTGGAAATTGTGTCTTCTAGGAAAATGCAGCATAGGTAGCAGCAGGAAGTTTCCTACAGATGGATGTAAGTTGACATGAAAATAGCTCAGACCTGCATGGTTTAATATAAGCCTAAAATGGCAAAATCTTCTGAATCTACCTACTCCCAAACTCTTCATGACTGCTAGTTTTCTTATGCAACTGTGTCGACCTTTTCTTGGGATCCAGTCCAAGATTAATTTATGTTAAATTTTTATTTAATCATTTGTACCAACAATTGAAATCAAAACAGCATGCCTTTTCATAATTTATAGGTACTTATATTGTTAATGTATCTGGAGCATTTCCTACTGACTTCAAAGTTTAGGTTTTCTGAAAACCTTATAAAATTAAGTAAGACAAAATTAGCCAAAATGGCCATTAAAATGATTCCTTTTTGTCCATGTGAAGACTGACCACAAGTTTACAGCTGGGAAAAAAAAGAAACAAACAAAGAAGAATATGTATAATGAACTTTTTAAAGAATATTGGCCCAAATTATATAATGTATAGTTTGTACATGTTTTCCCCCCAAGGATAAGACAGACTGATAAAATAAATATTTCAGATTCATGAATCTCATAGTAGATAATTTGGCATGTGATGGCTGCTTGCACATTATTTAAATAAAGAAAATGTAGAGTTTTATGCATAGTTACATAAAGTTCCATGCAAGACATACACACTCACTCCCATATATAAACTCTGTGTGTGTGTGTGTGTGTATGTGCATACGCGCAAATGCAGTTCTATCTGTTATCTAGCAGATTGTAGATACATTGATTAAAAGAAAATGATATAAAAATAAAATAGACCACAGACTGTGATCAAGTTATTTTTGTTGATGCCATTCAACAATAGCCTATGGGTAAACCTCCAGCTTGTCACTTAAGAATAATTGCAATTGGATCAAAGAGAGGAGATCTTCCTCCAGAGCTAGGACATCCAGTTATCCTGGTCAAGCATAATCTCACTCAGTACAATGTTTCAATGAAACCCCTATTAGTTCAAAGCTTTCCTCCTTGGATCTGAGTAATATGTACTTCTTCCTTCACATAATTACTCTTATAACTCAAAACTCACAAATGCCATACAGTTGGAAGAAATGTGGAACATTTTATATAGTATCATATATGCAATAAATATTTCTTGGTTACCTGATTATATAACAGCATATTATTCCTCCTGATCAGCTATTAACTGCAGAACTTTTGGGGCATCCATGACCTGAATGACTGAGAATCTCTATAGACATTTGAGTGAATCCACAAATGCTTCACATTTATCATCCTCATCCTCATCATCTTCATCATCTGACTGATGATTCACATTTCTGTATCCTTCATTAAAATATCATAGTCTTAATATAAAACTTGTTTTTTTACATTTTTCTTCCCACTTTTTATGTACAGTATTCTTTCCATGAGATAGATGACACAATAGATTTTTTTCTTCCTCATATTTTACTGCATGTGCATGGTCTAGTTTTTTTTTCAAATCAACCAAATGTTAGTCCATTAATTGCAACAGGTATTGACCAACAGCTTGTCTCCCAAGCCTGATATCATGGTCTGAGAAAGAGTGATTAGCCCAAAGTCACCCTAACTGATTCAAAGGACAATAGATAAATATATGATAGAAGATAGATTATAGATAGATGATAGAAGATAGGTAGGTAGGTAGATAGATAGATGGATGGATGGATGGATGGATGGATGAGGGGGAGGAGAAAGAGAAAATATATTCCTGTGGTTAATCTATGCTTGTGAATAAGAAAGAGCTAATTCTGTTATGATTCAGAAATGGCAAGGAGACCATGTTATGAATCCAGAAGATCAGCAAGCAGGCCAGGTTGCAACATTGTTAGTTTTCATACACAAAGTCTTTCAATGAAGTTTCTCACTAGTAAAAGGAAATACACGGTGTACATCACAAACCAATTCTAGTTATTTCCTTAGTATTTTCTCCATCTAAAACCAGGAATAAATAATAAGCTAATGTTAATGATCTGCAGAAACATTGTAGTCATTTCCCCAAAATCAATTTTCAAAAATATAGCTAAGATGTTCCATTTCTGAAATATATATAATATTCATCTGCCTTAATTTGGTACCCTGCAGATATCTTGGACTACAGTGATCATGCAACCTATGAATTCTTGGAACTTGTAGTTCCGATATACCCAGCAATAATTTGTTTGAAGAATTTGTTTGAAGTTCAAACTTGATGTGCAAGACAAGATGATTTTAGTGAAGGATTCTATGTAGAATATTTCAGACATAAGGATGCTTCTGTTATTTAAAAGTAGTTACTGATGAACAGCAAAGGTTTGCTTCAATTTATAATCTTTACCTCACTCTCTTTTTGATGTGTACTAAGTTGAAAGATGTTTATAAGGACCCAGCATGCATAAAAATATATAACCACAAAGTACCCTTTACCTTTGCATTAGAGGTCATGACTCCATATGTAACCTAAAAAGAAAAAGAGTTAAAACAAAAAAGGGCAAAGTGACATTCCAGTGAGTGTAACTATATTTATTGGGGGCCAATCTCATAACCTAAAGAAGACTATGAATGAATAAGATTAACAGTAGCCCTATCAACTTAGTGTAAGATAAATGGAAAGAACACTTTTCCCCCCACAGAGAATTGTAGACACCATTCTAGTATTCATGTGTGTCCAATTGTACTGAATCAAGGCAAGAAACTGAGCATAAAAATGTTGGCATTATGAAACTAAGATCTCCCTGTTTTTAGGGGTTTTTTTTGTCATGGTCCCGTTGGAGCTTGGGTCTGAGAATGAGACGGAGCTAGGGCTGATGGAGGAATGATCAAATGAGCAGAACTAAGCAGTCCCAGGTCCCTCAGGCCTGGGAAGGGTTACCAGCAATGGAGAGAGGGTGTAGGATGACCAAGCAATGGAGGGAGGAGAGTGCAGGCAGTGGAGCAGAGAAGCAATAGAGCAATGAGCAATTACTTTCCTCTCTGATCCCTGAACACAGAGAATGGAGAGGAGACAGTATCAGCAAAGGGCGATCCAATGACCAGAGAAGGGCACCCCATCCCTCTTCCCAAAGCTCACCTGGGGAATGAGATTTAAAGAGGTGCCATTGGGAGGGGCACTTGTTGGGAACAAGCGTTGCCTTTTTCCAGTCTCACATGCTGTTACCGACATCTGGATACATTGCTTGCCTTGCCCTGTTTGTCTTGCCCTGCTTGCATTGCTTGCCTTGCTTGCCTGGCTGGCTATGTGCAAGTTCGTAGCAAGCCAGTTCTGCTCCGGGTTGCTCTGCAGTCCCAGTGAACTCTTCCTGTGATGAGGACTCATTGGAACCAAATTCCCTGAACTGTGGCTGCTCTCACAATTGTACTACTCCTCTGGACTAATAGCAACCAGGACTAATAGCAACTTTAGACCTTGGCCCCTGGACTTTCAGTGAATGGTGGGACTTTTGGGGAAAGTTGGAGCAATAAAGGGGAGTTAAGCCTTTGTTCTGGCTATGTTGCTTCCATGCCCAACACATTTCTTCTGTTTAAATTTTTCACAAAATATCCCAGTCCAGCTTTAATGTGATTTTTGTCATACATTTTACTTTCAAGCCCTTTGACATTGTTCTTATCAGGAAATAATAGAATTAATAGAACTAGTTAAATTTGTTTCCCCTCCCTTTCCTATTCCAGTCATGGAACCATGGAGAGGCCAGCCTAAATCTCTTTCTACTCCCTTTTCAGGAAAGTATATTATTAACTGGATGCAAGCTGAACTGAACATTGGGCGAAAAAGCAAGAAAACTGATGACTATTCATTATGCATTTCATCCATGTAATGATATTGATAGACAATACTTGCCCCACAAAAAGGGAGACAGAAATTAACTTCAGGTCAAACAAACTATGGAAGAAGAAAAGCATGCATTGGCTGAATATGTAACAGACAGCCAAGAACAAGCATTGATGCAAATGAAAAATTTGAACTTACTATATGTGCAGGAAACGAAATGTGAATATTGAAATAATGTAATAAAAACAAGAACAGAATGCTGGCAATGAAAAGCATTACATGGTTGATTTCTGCAAGAGATCTAGAGGAAAGTGGATACCTAGCAGTGACTTGCAACTAGAACATTAAAAACAAAAGCAGCTAGCTATTCAAACTAATGCAATTAAGGCTAGAATTGAAAAATTATCACGTGATTAGAGGTGCAGATTGTGCAAAGAACCAGAAGAAGCGGTAGATCATATATTGTTTATGAATAGCACATGACACAATTGCTAAAATGATTCAGTGGAACATCTGTAAAAATTATCATGGCCAGTAATGATAAATTGGTGTGAATATAGATAAAATAATTGAAAATGACAAGGTTAAAACATTGTAGAATTTCTAAATACAAACTGATAAAATCTTGGCTTATAACCCATCAAATTTAATTGTGGTTGAAAAGAAAAAAAAAGTGTGGCTGATTGATGTTACAATACCAGGAGATTGTTAGAGGACAAAGAATTGGAGAGGATCATAAAGTAACAAGATTTGAAAATCAAAATTGAAAGATTGTGGTGAGCCCAGTGATTACAGGCTGGGTATCATATTGAAAAAGGTAGATATTCATAAAATTTTCACCTGTTGATTACAAAAATACACACTGCTTGGATCCACATATATACTACCCCAATACATTGTGACATCCAGGCTCTTAGGAAGAAGTCAGTGCATATTAAGGCCAACACCAACTAAAGAATTGGCAGCTGTGATTTCATATTTTTCAATAAATTAAAATAAATTTGCTGCTCAACTCCCAGTGATTTTGGGCACTCTACAAATTGTTTAAAATATTTGGGAATGAAGAAACATCCCAAAACACAAAAAAACAACGAAGAACAAAAGAAACAAAGATGGCAGAGAAAACAAACCCAGTTGGGAACAAAGAAGTAAAGGGAGTATCAATCATCTTCACCAAATGATTTGGTAAAAAGCCATGTCTTCAGGGACAGTAGGGTGAGGGTATATTTCAATTGCAGGGACAATCTCACTGCAGAGGGTAGACAATGTTGCAGAGAAGGTGCATTTCTGAATGTCTCAAAAGATGACATTACTTAATGAAAAGAATTTGGAGCATGCCAATCCCACAAAAGCTAAGTGGCCAGGCAAATGCTATTGGAGACAGGTGGTTACTCAGGTAACTGGGACCTATGTATGGCTTTATAGGCAGCAAACAATATTTTGAGTTGAACCACACCCAGAAGCAAACAGATAACGCATTCAGTTAACTGAGCATATCAAAGCATCTCTATCACTGGCATAATGCTGCATCCTGGACCTGTTGAATCTTCTCAATAGTCTTCAAGGGTAGCCCCATGTACAGCATGTGGTAGGAGTCAAACCTTGAAATGATCATGGCATGAATGACTGCCTAAATAGCCCCAGAAAAGGGTTGAAGTGGTACACCAGATGAAACTGTGAGAAGGTCTTCCTGGTCAGGGCTGTCAGCTGCTTATCAAGCAGAGCTGTGAGTTTAGGAAAAAAAAAACCTCCATATTTTGTACCAGCCTTAAATGGGGAAGTGCTGCTCTATCTAAGGTAAAACATGGAGATTTTGAAGGCTCATGTTATGCCAGTGAAACCAATATGTATTCAATAATGCTTTAAAAGAGTCTGGCAAACAATGCCCCAAAGCCAGCTGAAATGAATGCATTTAAGCACACCTAATTCCTTCATAGATGGTGAATTTCTTATACTTGCTTATAATGAAATAGCAACAGTCATTTTCTCCTGTTTATCAATAATAAAATAAGTGCATGCCCAAAGGCCAAAGCTCTGCTTCTTTTTCTTTTTCTTATTATTGTTAGATGCCGAAATTTCAAATGTTGGAAACACACTTTTAACAATAACAATAACAACAACAACAACAATAACAATAACAATAATTTATTAGACTTGTATGCTGCCCTCTCTCCCTAAGGACTCAGGGTAGCTAACAATATAAAACCCATTACAAATTTACAATAAAAAGAAATTAAACCAAATACAAGCCTAACAATTAAAATTCAATTAAATTTTTTAAAACCCTCTAAAACAAACCCCCCTCCCCTTGGTTAGTTCAGACCGGCCTGCTGAAAGAGCCAGGTCTCAAGGTCACGGTGGAAGGAGCAGAGATTGGGGGCAAAATGAAGGCTCAAGGGGAGTTGGTTCCACAGGGTGGGTGCTCCCACAGAGAAGGCCCTGCCCCTGGGCACTGCCAACCGACAATGTCTGGCCGACGGTATCCCAAGGAGGCCCTGTCTGTGGGACCGTACCGGGCAATCAGAGTGTGATGCCGGCAGGAGATGCTCCCGCAAGTACCCCGGACCCAAGACATGTAGGACTTTATAAGTTGTTACCAACACCTTGAATCTCACCCAGAAGGCAACCAGCAACTAATGCAGGTCGCGCAGGAGGGGTGTAATATGGGAGTATTGGGACACCCCCATCACAGCCCACGCAACTGCATTCTGCACCAACTGCAACCTCCGGGTGGTCTGCAAGGGAAGTCCCATGTAGAGGGCATTGCAGTAGTCGAGTCGGGAGGTGATGAGTACATGAGTGACTGTCTGTAGGGCATCTCGGCTCAGGTAAGGGTGCAGCTGGTGAACCAGTCACACCTGGGCAAATGCCCCCCTGGACACAGCTCCCACCTGCTCCTCCAAACTGAGCTGTGTATCCAGGAGGACACCCAGATTGCACGCCCTGTCCACAGGGGGCAACACTTTTCCCCCCATGACCAAAGATGGTATATCCTGAGTAATCCGAGATGCCGGTACGTACAGCCACTCAGTCTTTGCCGGGTTGACTCAGAGCCTGTTCCTCCCCATCCAGATCCGCACCGCATCCAGACAACGGGACATCATGGAGAGGGCATCACTGATGTGGTCCGGGGTGGAGATGTAAAGCTGGGTATCATCTGCATATTGGTGATACCTCACCCTGAAACCACAGATGATCTCACCCAGCGGCTTCATATAGATGTCGAACAGGAGAGGTGAGAGGACCGACCCCTGGGGCACCCCACAAGTGAGGGGCCTCGGGCTCGACCTCTGCCCCTCTTCCAACACCAATTGCGAGTGGCCCAAGAGGTAGGAGAAGAACCACCGTAAAATGGTGCCTTCCACTCCCAACCCCCCAAGCTGCCGCAATAGGATACCATTTTCGATGGTATCAAAAGCCACCGAGAGGTCTAATAGGACTAGGACAGAGGAAAAACCCCTGTCCTGAGCCCTCCAGAGATCATCTATCAGTGCGACCAATGCAATCTCTGTGCTGTGCCCAGGTCGGAAGCCCGATTGGTACAGATCCAGGTAATTAGCTTCCTCCAGGAATTTCGGAAGCTGTTGAACCACGCTCTCAATAACCTTTGCTAAAAAGCGAAGGTTGGAAACTAGACGATAGTTATTTAAAATGGCTGGGTCCAAGGCAGACTTCTTGAGGAGGGGCCTCACCACCGTCTCTTTCAAGGCGGTGGGGAAGGAACCCTCCCCCAGAGATGTGTTGACAACTGCCTGGAGCCAGCCACATGTAACCTCCCTGGAGGCATAAAACAACCAGGAAGGACACGGGTCCAATAAACACATGGTGGAGCTCAGCCTCCACATGATCCTGTCCACTTCATCCAGAGAAACAGGATCAAACTCAAACCAGATGGTGTCAGCCAGACTCACTGTTACCCCGTCCTCCGATCCCTGCCAGTCCAAGTCCAAGCCAGCCCGGATCTGAGCGACCTTATCCATCAGATGCTGGCTAAATTCCTCCACTCTATCCTGCAAAGGATCCTCCCTCACCTCCCAATGAAGGAGGGAATGAGTGACCCTAGACAGGGCAGCTGGACGATCATCTGTGGATGCAATGACAGCAGAGAAGTATACACACCTCACTGCTCTCATCACCACCAGATAAGTCCTAATATAGGCTCTTAGCTGGGCACAGTCAGATCTGGAGTGGCTTACCCTCCACCTGCTCTCTAGGCTCCTCCTTCGATGCTTCATCACCTGGAGCTCCTCTGAAAACCAGGGAGCCAACCGGGATCTGTGGCGAGGAAGGAGCCACAAGGGGACAACCTGGTTGAGTGCCTCAGAGGCCACCTGTTGCCAGGCGGACACCAAGGCCTCTGCCGAGCTGTGGACAAGGAAAGTGGGCAAGAACCCCAGTGCCATCTGGAACCTCTCAGGGTCCATCAGGTGCCTGGGGCAGAATCATCTAGTTGGCTCCTCATCCCAGCAGTGTGGGACAGCCTGCTGGAATATCAGCCACAGGAGATAATGATCTGTCCATGACAGAGGCTGACTAGTCGGTGAGATCCCACCACTCCCCTGAGGTGAAAACAAGGTCAAGCATATTCCCCCCCTCGTGAGTAGGGCCCTGGATCACTTGGGTCAGGTCCATGGCCACCATGGAAGCCATGAACTCTTGAGCTAAATCCGATGCCTCCCCAGAGAGGGCAAGTTGAAATCCCCCAGAACTAAAAGCCTGGGGAATTCCACCGCAACCTCCGAGAGAGCATCAAGAAGTTCGGGTAGGGCCATTGCTACACAGCTGGGGGACAGGTACGCAAGCAACAAGCCCAACTGACCCCCTGGGCCCAAACTCAGGAGGAGAGACTCACACCTGCCCATCTGTGGGACAGTGACCTCCCTTGGTAACAAGGTTTCCCTAATAACTACGGTCACCCCTCCACCCCTACCCTGGGCTCATGGTCAATGAAGCACCCGGAAACCTGGGGGACACAAATCATAAAGAGGGACCCCTCCCTCCTGTCCCAACCAGGTCTTCGTGATGCAAGCCAGGTCTGCGGCTTCCTCCTCAATAAGTTCACGGAGGAGAGGTGACTTGTTAACCATGGACCTGGCATTCACATACATCAACCTAAGCCCAGGGACCTCACTTCCCGAGTCCGCAGGGGAGTGGGCAGAAACCAGAGGGTCAGAACGCACCACTACTCGCAGATAGCGGGGGCACACTGCCAAGTAATGATTTGGCCTTCTGTTTCCTCCCCTCCCGCCGTATCCGATCACCCTAGGGATTGTAATCCCCACCCTGTCCCCACAGGCCTCAAGGGCCCCCTCACCCAGCCCCTCCACACCGTGAACCGTTTCCGGCCTGGGCCAACCCAAAATGTCTGATGCCCTCCCAAGTTGATTTCCCACCCCCCTCCCTAACCCTTTAAAACATCGAATTAAAAAATTTTAAAGTTTCCCCTTATACAACTTAAAATTTGGCCCCTTGGTCATGCCATGCCACCTCTCAGGATCCCAAGATCCATCATTAAGGTAGGCTCTTGCTAACCTCACATGCCATTCCAAGGACAAGGGAACAGTCCTAAGGACCTGTAACTCTGACGGAGAGTAAACTTGTGCAATGATGAATAAATTAAGAGTTCACAGAGGGTGGAAATAAGCAAAGTTTGGCCATAGATGGTAAAACAGATGTTAAAAATGTTCAATGGCACCACATCCAGTCCAGGTATCAGCGCCAGCACATTTCCATGTCCCCCAACAGCTCAATCACCATCCATTGAGGGGGACCAGGTCAAACAATGGCCCAGCCACTGCCCTCTAACCACGGTGGTTACAACAGAGCCAGAGCAGATGGGGCAGCCCATTGTCCTCCCACCACAATGGGCAAAGGCCCCGACCTGAACTAAAAGATGATGAAGAAGAAAAGGGAGTCCAGATGTAACCAGGACTACAGCAGCTGCCAGATGATAACACAGATCTTTCCCACAATGCAAGGTGGCAGAGCCCAAGGATGTCAGCAGGACAGAAGTAGTCAGCGGCTAGAAGACAGCAGGAGGAGCAGTAGCTGGGAGGCCAGGCAGCACAACCCAAACTAGGCCCAGCTGTCAACCAGAGCCTACACTGGAGGGGTCTTGAGGGCTTCCGAGGTGGCCCAAAGGCCAAACCCTCCAAAGCCCCCGGCTAGTCGCAGCAGGCGACCCCCGGGGCAGCAACCATCTCAAGCCAGGGGCCAGGGACACTGGCCTACCATGGGGGGCTCCTCCTCTGATGTCTGCAAACCCTCCAGCCCCCACCAGGCCGCCACTGGTCCACCAGGCCAAGCCGCTGCCCTTCTGTGTTGCCGCACAAATCTCATTCCCTTCCATGTCCACCATAACTCTGCCATTGTTTCCATCGCTGCCCTCCTCTTCTCCATCACCACTGTCCCCATCAGCCTTGCCCATCGATCTCCGTGAGGCTCTCACCCTCACAGGGCCAGCAACACCACAGCTGCCACCGCCGCTGACCACTGCCGTCACTGCCACCACCGCAGAACCACCGCCAAAGCCGCCACCATCTCTCGCGCCTCCAGCAACAGGCTGATCAGGGCGCTGAAACAAAAAGCCCAGCAGCTCCACACCCCCAGTCGGCTCACACCCATCCTGCCTACGCCGGGTGGACGGACCCCCTAGGCAAAGACCCAGGAGGTCAAGGCAGCACAATGAAGATTTTTGCCCCCTTTAAAGCTGCAAAAGCAACCCACCCACCCTTGGAGCTCACTCACAGTGGACCGCCATGTTCAGGCATGCACAGACCAGATCAATATTTAAATTCAAGGTTGCTAGAAATTCCAGCTGTAAATGTGATCAAGCCTTCAATATGGCAAAAGGACTATTTCCCTTTTTTTGAAAAAGTATTTGTTTACAATTGTTACTTTTTCCTCTAAATTATAGAGTGCATGGAACTAAGTGTGAATATAAACACTAAGATGTTGATTTATTTTGTTTTATATGAATTAGAAAATGTGCAACCAAGGTAAATGCAGAATCTAATGGTCTTGGTCACAATGAAGAAATGTGCAGGCTCCACCTTCACTCTGTCTGTCTGTCTGTCTGTCTGTCTGTCTGTCTTCCATATAAATATGAAAATGGGTGGAGCTAGTATTATGATGTCACACTGTTAGTTTCATAATTTGCCTTTCCCCCGGGATACTATACTGTCCTATTGTAAACTTGTGCTCAAGAATAGATGCTCAAGACACAGATAAATAGAGCAGAGAGGAAGGTTTCCTTAAAAAATAATTGACCAACACAATATATATATAATTCATGAACTACAAGCATTATCTGTAAGAAAAGAAGCTACTTTTGATTTTAGTCATTTATTGTAATTAGGAATCCATGTTATAGCTTGTTTTTCAAATAATGTTTTGGTTGTCATACTAGATGTCAAGGATTCTTGGTGAGTCAAGTGTACTTGTGCCTTTCATTCGTTAGTAACTGAAGATACTCACGTGATTTTTTTGTAGTTACATTCACCGGAACACTGGATGGACCAGTTCCAGCTGTGTTGTAAGCCCTCACTATGGCAAAGTACATGGTATTGGCCTTAAGACTGGTAATGTTTTTTGCTGTTACATTGCCATTGACTCTTATTTTCCCAGTTGTTGAATCTTTGGAATCGTCCATCCAATATAAGACCTAAAGTTTAATAACAAAAACAGAATTTTTCTCCCTCAATTATGACAACGAAGTTGACAAAAATGAAGTTTCAGAAGGAACAAATAATTTTATAAAACATCATATGTCACATATTAAGTATAAATTATATGTAAGCATACTACTTTGTTTCCCCCCTTTTTTAGATCTCCAAATGTAAAATTGTTTTTAACTAGGCAGTTATTAAATAGTTACTGACTTAAATCTTTTCTGAGTTCTAACAAATGTTTGATGAGGACTAGCTGATAATCTATGAACTACATTAGCTATTCTAACAATAAAGTCATTTTCCAAGTGTGGATTACTCACACAAAGTAGGAGGTAGCAGCCAACTTGGTAGAACACCAATCTTTGAAGAACTAAAAATAAAGACTAGAGGAAAAAAATCCTCACAGGCATAAAATGATCTCAAAATACTACTGAGGTTTCACCTGGCTTCTTGACACTGAAATAGCAGTTCACAGTTCAAGAGCCTTGGTGGTGCAGGCTGTTAAATGCCTAGCACTTAGTTCCAGCTGCCTGCAATTAGTGCAGGCTCGAATCCCACCAGGCTCAAGGTTGACTCAGCCTTCCATCCTGCCGGGGTAGGTAAATTGAGGACCCAAGATTGTTGGGGGAAATAAGCTGACTTTGTAAAAATGCCACTTGAGGCAGCCAAAAAGGCCTAGTAATAAGCAGGCATATACAGTGGAATGAAGGCTATTGCTGAGAGCATTGGGTTGTGCTCCAAAAAATTGTAAGCCGCCCTGAGTCTCCGAAGAAGGGCGGCATATAAATGCGAATTAAAAAAAAAACTGTGGTTGAGGAAAATAACAGAAAATGATTTTTTTCTAGCTGCCATTGGCCCTTGATATCTACAGAAATTATGCCTTTAATGAGATTTAGAGTTACTACTTCCTTACCTGTTCTCCTTCCCATTAAGTACAGCATCAACTTAAGTTAACAGTTATAATCTTGGCATTTCTCATATGTAAGAGAGTACTATGCTATATTTCAAGGAATAGGACTGTAGTGTTTTCACACTTGGAATGCTACCTACATTTGCAGTCTTGTTATTTTTCCTCCTTAATCAGTTGTACAGTGATTCATCCATGAATTCGGTATGGGCATGTTCACATTATCTTTAATCAACTTTCTACATATGATCTATGAACTTCCAGCCTTTGGTTTTTGGTTTTTGGCATGCAAGAAACCAATACATTTCCTCCCTCCCTCCCTTCCTTTTTGCAAAAAAGTGATATAATTTTTTAAGTAGTATTCAACCTATAACAAGATAATGAGATGGAAACTACTTAAGCTGAAAAAAGGATTAGTTGTCAAAAGTGAAACCCAGATGGTAAAATAGCACACTAGAGCAAGAACAAAGACACATGTGAAATTAGTGAACAGACAAGGTTATTTTAGAGAAAACAGCAGATGGGTACAGATGGGAAGCATATATTTTGGCTGAGAATATTTAATAGGTTTTCAGCAACAACACCTCATAGCCAAGAATCCTTCCAGTATGTCTGGTCCATACAAGAGGGTTCCAAGAGACTTCCATTTCAGAAGATGAGAAGCTTTGTACAGACATGCCGGTCGGTGCTATCTGAGGCTCTAGGAAAAAATAGAGGCACAGCAAACCTTGTTACTTAATTTTTAGCAGACCATTCCTACAATATTGGAAACATAGATACATAGTTGTTAAACTGAAAGATAGAAGAAACTTCATCATAGAGCTCTTGAAATAATAAGATTTATACTCTCATCCGTAAGATTTATGATTTTATTTAAAGACTTCCTTTGTGTTAAGTATTAAACCACTGCAGCATCATGCAGATATTGCATCAGCTACATCACTGAGAGCATTTCAGATGGGTTCCCAAATTCTTTTTCATATGACAGAAAGAGATAGAAATATGAGATATGTACTACTTTACTTACCGTCCTCTCCAGAATACACAAGAAATACTGGGCTCAGGGTGCCTATTCCTTCATGATTAAAGACACCCACTTTTACTTCAAAGGGAAATAATGATGGGATGCTTTCATTTCTGTAGATATATTTTGATGCCTCCACTGAAGTCACCACTGCTTTAGTCCAGCTGAAGGAGCCGAGGGGCCGAAACATAATAAGGTATCCAAATCCTTCCCCATTTTGTAGTTCTTCCGGAATGGACTGCAAGAAGCATAATAAATCACTTCTAACCAGCATACTTGCTGTCTTCATCCCATCAAATATTTTAGGTGTATTGACTTGGTTGACTGGGCATTGAAGAGAAAACATTTGTTCCACCAGTCAACATAGTATTGAAAGTAACAATTAAAAGAAAAATCTATTGAGACAATCAATTTAGAGACAAAAGACCTAATCAGCACCATTAAAATTATATACTTTATCAAAAGGGAGAGAGAAGGGTCAATGGAGGAAAAATAACGACATTCTATATAACATGAACCAAAGCAATTAAGATCCGAAATAGTGCTTCTTTATTAAAATACCACATAAGAGTGATGACAGGGCTCCCTGCTATACTGACTGAGAGACCTGATAATATAAGAGAAAATTGTATCAATAGTCCCAAATAACTAATTACCTTACATAGTTTAGGGGGAAAAAAAACCTCAATTCTAAATTAGCAATAAGGTAGTCAACCAGACACAGCTTAGGCACTTTGATCTTGTCATTAAGATCTACATACATACATACATACATACATACATACATACATACATACACACACACGCACACACACAAACATACATACATAATATTTTAGAATGAAATAGTCCTTTTCCATACTACTTGCCAAAATGCAAGTGCATACCTTACTGTCTGTTTACTGCATCATTACCCTGGCTTATTCCATAATCAATGAGCATCCTGATTCCCAACAACTTCCTTAGTTCCATTCAATCTTCTGTCAGCACAGAAGCCTTGATTTAAAAATTAAAATCAGTCTTAATTTTAAACACATCAACTTTTCAAGAAGTTTAACTTTTAAACTGAAAAGTATAATGATTATCTTAGATTCAAATTGATTCTTCTCTCCTCTGTTCAACACACTTTGCCATTTTAAGTGTTTACTGTAGCTTTGAAATCTTACAATGGAAAATTAAAATTTTGCATAAATACACTTTTGTATTAAATTAAATCCTTGATGGACTCATCTAAAATGTTTAGTTTCTGAGAAATGAGTGGGTGATAGATTTCAGATTGATATTAGTTCAGGTCTCAATCTGCTTAGGGTTTTTTTTTTTGGAGATCATTCGGGGTCAGTTAGTTTCTGCTGCTTTCTGTGACTATTAGCATCTAAGCAATTATGAATACAGCTGTTTACTCTTGTCTGAGTCTTAAGGGATAAAAAGTTATACACTACCAATATTTAGTTTATTTATATCCATAATTTATTGGATTGTTTATTTTAGTTTGTTGACTTGAAATATTAACTGGTATATGATGGATGACCAGAAGTGTCTATGTGTGTGAGTGAGAGAGAATGGGCATCTTTTATATAATTTAAATTATTTCTGATGCTTCTTTAATCTCAGAATTCATCAGCTAGCTATTTCATTCATCATAGTAAAGCAGGATTATGGTGTTCTGTTGCGTTAGCTAATTCCTAGAAGAAAAAGCTTCATGTCAAATGCAAATTAATTTGGAGCATCTGGGGGATTCAAATGTTCCCTATGTTATCCTTTTTTTTCCTTTCTGGTATAAAGAAGAGAGAGATTATGAATGGATGATTGCAGTGTATGACGGTAGGTACATTTTAAAAAACTAATATTTATAATATAATTATAATTTTGAGCCTAAAATTTATATGAATTTACATTAAAACATATGAAAATGATTAGAAAGTAAGAAGAAATATTATGTGTGTGTGTGTGTGTGTATATATATATATATATATATGTAGGTCTTGGTGTATTCGGTCTTGTCCTGTAAGATTGAGAATACCTTGGCAACGTTTCGATGAAATCTCATCCATCATCTTCAGGCTGGTGTCTTCAGCTTCGTTCTCCTGGGAGAAGTGTGTGATCGTGGCTGTTTTTCCCTTTTAAACTCTAGAGTTGGCTGTGTTGTTACTTCTTGATTGGTTTGTGGAGTTGATGTATGCAGATTGGATGGCTTTTTCCTGAGACCCTGTGTGGCTGAGGTGCTGGCTGTGTGTCTCTCAGCCTTTTGTGTTGTAACGACCTGGGTAATGGGCTGTGTGATGACCTTCTGAGTTCTATTGTTGTGACGTCCTGGGTGTGGTGCTGTAATCTCCTGGGTCGTTGTCTGTGCTGCAACCTCCTGATGTTTTGTGTTGTGATCTCCTGAGTTCTGTGATGTAGTATCCTGGGTGGAAGGCTGTGATGTGGCATTCTGGGCCTTGGTTTGGCTCGAGTTTGAGGTCTGGCTATGTGTTTATAGCGTGTGTCAGTTTGCTTAGTTTGGGGTTGGAGGGGGTGTAGCAGCTGGTGTTGCAGCCATGGTCTGGTTTCTGGATGGTGGTTGCCTTTCATCTGTGGCATGGGCTTGGGTTTGAGTCTGGTGAAGGAGATTGGTGGTGGCATCATGTGTTATTTTGGGTCCGTGTTGGTTTTCGTGGCTGGGACTCGTTTGTTGATTAGGGCTAGTTTCCAGATGTCTGGTAGGTGGGAAGTATCATCCCGTTTATTCATGTTATGGGGGTGTTTCTCTATTTCGATGGCTTCCCTAATTATTCTCTTGTTGAAGTGTTCAGTATTGGAGATAAGTTTGGATCCCTCAAAATCAATTTCATGTCCTGTGGCTTTAAGGTGCTGGAAAAGGGAGGAAGTATTTTCTTCTTTTCTGACTGCGTTCTTGTGTTCTGCGAAGCGTGCATTTATTCTCCTGTTTTGTCCATTGTATGTGGCTGGGCAATTTTTGCATGGTATTTCATAAACTCCTTGGTTTTCTAGCTGGATCTTGTCCTTGGGGTTTCTTAAGATGTTGGCTATTTTTTGGTCAGTGCCGAAGGCTGTCCTGATATTGTGTTTGTGGAGAATTTTGCTGATTTTATTTGTGGTGCCTTTGATGTAAGGGAGGAGGGCAATGCCATTATCCTGTTCTCCCTCTATATATATCTCCATCATATATATATATATATAGGTCTTGGTATATTATCTTGTCTGTAAGATTGAGAATACCTTGGCAACGTTTCGACGAAATTCATCTGTCATCTTCAGGCTGTGTCTTCAGCTTCGTTCCCTGGGAGAACGAAGCTGAAGACACCAGCCTGAAGATGACGGATGAGATTTCGTCAAACGCTGCCAGGTATTCTCAATCTTACACGGACAAGACCCGAAACACCAAGACTATATACCTTTACCCGTGAAAATCTACGAAAACATACATATATATATATATATATATATATATATATATATATATATATTTGTTTTCGTAGATTTTCACGGTGGTATGTAGGTCTTGGTATTTGGGTCTTGTCCCGTAAGGTTGAGAATATTGGCAGTTTGACGAAATCCCATCCGTCATCTTCAGGCTGGTGTCTTCATCTTCTCCCAGGAGAACGAAGCTGAAGACACCAGCCTGAAGATGACGGATGGGATTTCGTCGAAACGTTGCCAAGGTATTCTCAACCTTACACGGGACAAGACCCGAATACACCAAGACCTATATATATATATATATATGTTTTCGTAGATTTTCACGGGTAAAGGTATGTAGGTCTTGGTGTATTCGGGTCTTGTCCGTGTAAGCCAAGGTATTCTCAATCTTACACGGACAAGACCCGAATACACAAGACCTACATATATATATATATATATATATATATATATATATATATATATATATATATATATATATATATTTGTTTTCGTAGATTTTCACGGTAGGGTATGTAGGTTTGGTGTATTGGTCTTGTCCCGTGTAAGGTTGAGAATACTTGGCAAGTTTGACAATTCATCCGTTATTTCAGGCTGGTGTCTTCAGCTTCGTTCTCCCAGGAGAACGAAGCTGAAGACACCAGCCTGAAGATGACGGATGAGATTTCGTCGAAACGTTGCCAAGGTATTCTCAACCTTACACGGGACAAGACCCGAATACACCAAGACCTACATATATATATATATATACACATACATTTCCCTTCACACCATTTATCTATTTATTTTTTAATTCATCAAAATGCCCATTTTCTTTTGAATTTTCCTTTCCGTTTTCCTGGCATTACACACAGAAAGCAACTGTCAGCTGTCAAGTCAATAGGAAAAAAGACTAGCACACTTTGTATGTTGCTTGTCACAGAGGAACATTTCCCCCCCAGAAAGATGGGTGTTATGCAGCTGTTTCTTAAAATAATACATTTGAAATGTTACATTGGACTTATGCCAGAGCTATAAGTTATAAAATAAATAAAAGTAAAAAAGATTTGTCCTCAGTTGGTGCATATAATACACAGACTTATTTCACACACACATACCACTTGCATATTCTTAGTTCTTCTTTTATTTATTATATCATAAAACCCACAGCAACCCTCAGATGTTTAGATTACTGTTAAAAGCAAAGCAAAGCAAAGCAAAGCACAAGAATCTAGAAAAACCAAAATCTATAATAGCAATAGCACTTTGACTTATGTATTACTTCACAGTGTTTTACAGCCCTCTCTAAGCAGTTTATAGAGTCAGCATATGCCCCCCAATAATCTGGGTCCTCATTGACCTCAGAAGGATGGGAGGCTGTGTCAACCTTGAGCCGGTGAGAATCAAACTGCTGGCAGTTGGCAGAATTAGCTTGCAATACTGCATTCTAATCACTGCACCACCACGGATCAATCATATAATAATATACATCCTGAGGCACCAAACCAAAGTCATGTCCACAATAATTAAGAAGCAATGGATGGAAACTAATCAAGCAGAGAAGCAACTTAGAACTAAAGAGAAATTTCCTGACAGTTAGAACAATTAATCCGTGGAACAACTTGCCTCCAGAAGATCCCATGCAACTCAGTTACTCTATTCTATTCTATTCTAGTCTAGTCTAGTCTAGTCTAGTCTAGTCTAGTCTATATACAACACTGGGTTTTAACTGTTGCGCAGTACGAATAGGAAATTTCTAGACATTTGATGGCAATGGGGAAAATGTGTTTCGTGTGTCTGGTTTTCTTTTAGACTTAAAAAATGGGTTGGGGATGGAATATATACAATTTAAGTTGTATATAAAATATTTTATGTAAAACTTAGGTTATTCCTGAATCCATGAGCTCAAAATCCATAGCACTTTCATCTTACTAAAATTTATTCTCAATGTATTGGTACTTGCCCAGTCAACATTATTTTTCACTCTTATTTCTGTTTATATTGTTATCCATCCTGTAAAACATCAGAGCCCTACCCTAAGAAGTATACTTAACCCAGGGGAAAATCGAACAAAAGAACGAAGTTAAACTAAATGAGAAAATAATATGTGGATATTTCAATAGTTGTTTCTCCTAATTACATATTTAATTATAGTAGGTGGGGGCAAGGAACTATTGGTCCCAAATATTGCTGGAATGTAATTCCTAGCAGCTTTATCCAGGAAGACCAAAGTTGAAAGATCTATGGCACTGTAATATGTTTATTTGGTTGTGATTGATTAGATAACATCAATTTGATGTTAACTCTAGGGATAAACATAAATAGACTTTCACAAGAATGATCTGGTGAACTCAACCTGGCCTTTCAGCTCCTCTAATGAGAAGCTGATGGAACAGTTAAAAAGAAATCAACCTTGAGCAGCAAGTTCAGATCCAGAATACAGATTTTTTTTGAAAAAAAAAGAATTTTAAAAACTGTAGCACATAATTGCTCTCAGGTAAACTGTCAACAATCACTGTAAAATCTTTTCTCAAGGAGAGACTGGTTTGTGTCAGTTCCAGCTGTGCCAGGGCTGTTTTGATTTTGAAACAAAATCCCATAGAAGCCTGAAATATTTTTCCCTAAAATGTTTTAATATGTAATGGATACAGTGAAAAAGAAACAGATAGATAAATGTGGGTAAGTCCCCCAGTTCTATTCTTGGCTGACATTTAAAAAAAAATACACCAAAAGCATTACATTTTAGTAAAATTGGGAAATTTTAAGAGAGAAGCTGTATTATGCAACAATGTATGTACAGACACTCAGTATTCACCTGGTCGTACTATTTAAAAGTAAACTTAAACTAAACTTCATGAATTCTATAGAGAACATGCAGTATGGAGTTGCAGAGATTATTATTCCCATTTGCTGGAAAGCAGGCCATACTTGCCATAATGCAAGAGAGTTGCTGATTTGACTTTGACAGGTAAGAGTCCCCAGTGAGATATTAAAGCAGGGCTGTCAAACTCCTGGACCATGGGCCAGATGTGTCATACACTGGCCATGTCCATACTCAGTTTAGCAAAGGGGGAAATAGTCTCAATACACCACATGATACCGCCATGACGAAATGAGTATATTAAAGCATGGAAATGTAGGTGACATGTTCCCTATGCAATCCTCCTCCTCCTCCTCCTCCTCCTCCTCCTCCTCCTCCTCCTCCTCCTCCTCCTCCTTCTTAATTTTCAGATGTTTTACAGAACATTGTCTCTTTAGCAGTGAGACATAACAAATCTAAATAGGAGTCTAATCAGCATATGTGAATGAAAAGAGATAACATCAATTCTTAGGCATGGAAATACCTTGCTTGCACATTTCTTTACAATTCTCAAAAGTCACAGATAGCTAGAAATAAATGTTGATTTCATTGGAACTTACTAGCAAATAAACCTAGGTTGAAGTCTTATGCATGAATCATCTATTTGCCACCTAAACATTCATGTAATGGTACTTGATATAGAAAGGCCTTATCCTTTGTTAATGTATGACAAAGGTGGAAGGACCAAGAAGCAAATAAAACTGTGCACAGTGTTTCATGCATTAAACACTTAGATTGGAATGTTAAGCTGTCTTTTGCATAGTAATGATAAGAGGGCTATAGATGACTTCCAAAATCTTTACAATATTTCTCTCAGTTTAGTTCTCTAAATTGCTAACAATAGCACAACAAAGTGATTTTGTTAGAGCTGTTTTATATGTTCCACTCATTATCCTGAAGACCTGAGATTGATTTACAAATTACCTCCCACATGATGACAAGTTCAGATCGGCTTCCTCCACCTCCACTCACATTTGTGGGTGCCACTGTGGGAACTAACAGAGAGAGAAAAACACACACACACACACATAACAGGCATTTATATGCACAGGCATTTATATAATCTTGAAATTCAAAGTCACATAGTGGTTTACATCACCATAGCTAGCTATGGGAAAAGAATAATAAAATATGGAATACTTTCTGGGCCCAATGTGTTCTAACCATGACTGTATCTACAAATAACATGGAGAAATTGTCCATTGAGACTGAGAAGGGGATTATGCTGGTAATCTAACTCCATGGAGATTTGCAGCTTGTTTTTGACACAATGTTGACATAGCTGTTCCTAGAAAATACAGCCAACTGTCACTATGATATAACTGATTTCTCTGTCATAGTTGATCTCAGTGAAATCAATCTGAAGCAATACACATTCATAAGTGACTTCTGTATCCTATATAGATAGTTCTCGATTTATGACAATTGGGACCAGAGATTCCATTGCTGGGTAAGGAGATTAAGTGAGTGTGTACAATTTCATTATCTTTTTCTTTTGCTATGGTTGTTAAGTGAATCATTTTAATTAAGTGAATCAAGCCAATTTGGCTTTCCCTGTTGACTTTGCTTGTCAGAAGCCAGCTGGGAAGATTGTAAATGGTGATCATCAAATGAGGCTTCAACATGCCAGTTGACAATTTTCATTGTGCAACATTGGGGATCTTGCAATGGTCACAAATATGAGGGCTGGTTGTAAGACACTTTTTCATTGCTGTTGTAAACTTCAAACAGTTGCTAAATGAATGATTGTAAGTCAAGTACTCCTTATACCCACTTACTTGAACATGTGTCATTTATTTTTCTGTAGATTTTTCTGTAAATTATCCACATCATGAGCAACTGGATATCTTATAGTTATTTTATTACTATACATTACTATTACTATTCAATACATATAGTACATAATATGTACCATATATATTGTTATACAGGCCTCAATATACTCAACTTTCAATCTACAGGATAGCCAAGAAATGTAATCTTTTCATTTTTGACAAATTTGTTATTTCTTTTTCTGTGGGGTAGTCTGTATTCATAAAAATAAGTTTATATCTTATTTTTTTGATGGAAAATGTCATCCAATTTTGCTGTGAAAAGTGAATGGGATGATTAACTAAAATGAAGAATTAAAATTAGAGTTTTAAGCCAAATATAGCTAACATTCCACTGTCCAACAAATTAGTTCATGCTCAATTAGGCTTGTGTTAAATAAGTAAATATTTACTGTATTTGCATGGGAAAGAAATTAATACCACTGCTCAGCAAAGCCTCAACTGGGTCATAGCTGAGAATCAGATGAAAATTTTCAGATAACTGCACAATTAATTCTTTCTTCCATTTTAATAAAATGGGTAATAATTTATTTGCTTGTAGAAAAAGTATCAATTCATGATCACGTTTCAGTTGGCAATGTATACCACAGACATTCCATTTTCCCTTTTATTACCATTTGTTACACCTGCTTCTCTGAAGATGACATTAATTAGCAATGTCACTTTTTAGTAAAGAGCTGCAAAACACAACTGCTTCCCTATTGTTTTTGGAACAGTTTATATTGCTAAGGTGGGTAAGGTTTTTCCAAATCTCAGGTCCTGCACAGTAATGGTATTTAATTTCATTGTATGAGGTGCAATGATGAAAAGTAAAGTAAACTAAACTAAACTAAATGAAAGGTGCTATTTTATTTCATTATCTTTCAAACAGGTAGTATTTGACTCATCACTGTAATGGAGCCTGCCCATTATATATCATATCATAACACATCATATCATAACATATTTAAGGAAATGTATCTGTCAAAATGTATATGTGAAAATACATTAGGGAATGCATAGCACTGTTTGTATTCATATAGTTGCCTGAAAGTTAATATTAGGTAGCTATGCTAATACTATACATTGTATACATAAAAGTATAAATATGCTGATTAATATGCAATAAAGTTTACTTCTTTCCCTTCCTCTTTCCTTTCCTTTCTTTCTTTTCTCTTCTTTCGTCCAACCTACCTACCATTCTATACATCTGTATAAAAGCAAGTTTAAGGGAGTTCAATAAGACTTAAAGCCAGGGAAATGCATAATTATGCCCTTTAAAAAAATGTTTCATCAAAGAGAGATAATGATACCACAAGGGTCTTTTTTTTTCATCACCTCCCTTGGTTGATGATGAAAAGAGAAAGAGAACATTGAGACACCCTGGATATCCTCTCCACTTCCTGAATTTTGCCTTCCATTATGGAAGGTTTCATATTGCAATTATTAGCCTTAAATTGATGTGAAATAGTTTAGATGCCAATATTTAGCTGAAAATGGGAGCAGAGAAATATAAATAATTAAATACAAATAACCCTCTAAACCCTTTATTGTGCTTTGAAGGTTACTGAAAGGCAACCTTCTGATTTAATATTATGAGTGAAATTATATTTTAAGAGCTCTTAAAACCCAACAGTAATATTTTAAGTAGCTTACTAGATGCTTTAGTTCTTAGTAGCTCTGAGGGTGCACTCGGTTCCCCAATTCCAACACTATTAGCAGCTACAACTCGAAACTCATATTCAACCCAGGGATTTAGATCAACCACTGTAGCTGTGTGGGTCTTTCCATTAATGACTTCAGGAACTTAAGAAAAATCAAAAATAAAAGGGTTAGAGAGAGATAGTTTTTGAAAACAGCATAGAATGTAATTCAGAAATGTGTACCTGTTAAAACAGCTTGCCATCCAACTGAAAAAGGGGTCCTTGTCTGAACTGTGTAGGTGTGGACAGGACTGTTGTTTTCTGCTCCTGATTTCCAATTCAGCACTGCAGTTGTACTAGATACATATTCAATAGTAACCTCTTTTGGTGGGCCAGGAATGCCTTATTGAAACACAAGATCCATGTTATTTTAGCAGAATTGTTTGAAGTTCTGTTGTGGTTTAGGGTTTACCGGTGAACTTAGTACTAAGGCACCTGATTAAAGGGGTTTGTTTGAAATAAACATGGGAAATTCCCTTCAGTCATGTAGTACATACCCTAAGGGCTAAAACATCTTACACAAGTACCAACATAAAATAGATTTGATTCAGAAAGTGTCTTTTAAATCCAGGCTTAGAATTTTCCTGATACCAAGGAAAAACAATACTTGGCCAATCTGAAAAAGAAGTCATGCTGACTGAGAGATGCAGTTCAACAATCTCCTTTGTTAGCAATTTCCCATCCCTCTCAACATAATGCAGTCTAAGTTACACAAAGGACATTTCTCTCCACTTCTTAGGCAATCATACAAAACGATTCCCTTCTATCTCTAGCCATTCAATGGTCTTGAGACTGAAAGCAATTTATTTATTTATTTATTTATTTATTTATTTATTTATTTATTTATTTATTTATTTAATGAGATTTCTATTTAATGGGATATTAAATAGAAATTTATTTATTTAATTTATTTAATAGAGATTTATTTATTTAATGAGATATTATATTAGTGCTTCACAGCCTTGTCAACTTTAAGCTGTATGGATTTCAGTTCCCAAAATTCCAGAGACATAATGGATTTTGTAAATGAAATAAGCACTAAAACTCAAATCTCCATTCCAAGTCATTCTGCTACTTCCAGTTAATAGGGAATGAACCAACTATTATCATATCTGCTAGAATACATGGTATCACGTAGCTTCCTATTTTATAATTGCTGTCTTCAGGATATGTGAATTAATTTGAACCTGCAGTAAGAACATGACAAATTAAGTTTTCAAGATTACATCTGCCACACAGCCACTATCAGTGTTCATACCTGTTTCTTCACTGGTACTCCTGGGAGTGGCTTTCTTTCCCAATCATATCTAAATAATTATATCTAAGCCAAAAAAAATTCAGTTTCCCTTTCCACTCCAGTCTTCATTATATGATTCAAAATTAAATAGTTCTTGGCTCTAATATTTATAAGTCAGCCTTTAGGGCAACATACATTCTCAATATAAAAGTCAATTGCCTATAGAGCAAATTTTAGTTTCAAGGGAATATATAACAGTACATCATATACCTGAGTTATAGATAATTAGTTATGCATATTTAATTTCTCTAAAATTTAAGGGCATCATGCACTTCTATATAATTAGCTTAATTTTTAGAGTTTGTAGACTTACCCCTTACAATTACTTCTGCTGATGCTGACAGAGTGTCCATCAATGTTTGCACAGTGCATGTGTATTTTCCAGCATGATTTAGCTGAATATTTCTTATCATAAGATCCCCCACAGAATCCTTAGATAAAAAGAACACAATTAATCATATGATGTATTTCTCATAATGTATATTTTTATAATGTGTTAAATATTAATAACTATGCAGTTTTAAAATTGAATTATACAATAGTGTCATCTATTTTGTTTTCATTCAGACACTTTTATTACAATTCCCACAAATAATGCCAACAATGAAAGCAAAACTTAAATGAATGTGGCTATTTAAAGCAATAAAGCTTCCATTTAGTAGATGGAAACAGACTCCAAACTAAATCTTATGACTTAGAAGAAACAGGCCCATGCAGTGTATTTTGGGAACTTGGGATAAATTACAAGCACACTTTTAGTTTAATAAGATTTTATCAAGCATTTTTAGAAGAAAGTGCTCGGTTCCTCCTAATGGTGGGACTGAGTCAGCTCAGTCTTTAATTGTAGAAAAAAAACTTGCTTTAATTTAGTATGTCATTGAGTACTGCATTCAATCACAGACTCTGTGCTAGAAATCTCTAGAACTATCATACCAGTAGAAATGTGCAACTATTTTTTTTTACAGATAAGATCTGAGTTCTACATTTGGAGGCAAAGTCTTCTTTAAAAGAAGTCATAACAGATCTCTTTGAACCTTTGCAAGTTTTCAACTCCTTCCATTTATTTATTTATTAAATTTATATGAAGTGACACTGGGTGGCTTACATCATCATAAAAAGATAATACAAAGTTATTGAAATTAAGAGATACTAAAAAGAGACTCAAATCCAAGAGGATTTGAAAAGGGGCAGGGATCTTCTCTTTACCCCATCGGCCACCCCTAGCATAGAACACAACCATTGGGGCTCCAGGCCAGCTAGCAAAACCATGTTTCAAGGCCCTTTCTGGAAGGCCAAAGGATGGAGGCGGATCTCACCTCCAGCAGGAAAATCAAAGGTGGTGGTGGTGGTGGGGAGTAGACTATGTTTACTATCGTTATGCCTTGCCTTTGTCATGGAAAAAAGTAAGTGCTTTTCTAAGTGCTCAATTTCTTAAAGCATCTAAAGCAGAAACAAAGCATAACATTTATAGAAATACTCTGTTATTATAATTTAGGCCAGATAATAGATTCAAATAATTATGCAGTACAAAACTTAATACTAGATGCGGACTGCACAGACGATAGCTTTCTATTATACATCTGTTACACGCATGCATACATTACACAAGTATACATAAAAAATGTCCCTATATGTAGTTTACTACAGGAAAAAAAAGTAAAACTAATTTTCATGTCATTTCAAAATGAGATGTTTTTAAATGGGTGTACAAAAGTATATGCGCACAAACAGCAATGAAACTAAACTTACACCTCCAGCTCTTTCAAAATGGGTCATTCTTCTTTTAAAATCGATAAGATCTCCATTGAATGACCATGAGAAAACAACCTCAATGGATGGATCTTTGGACACTTGACAAGGCAGAACTACACTTTCTCCGACAATAACATCAATATCACAAGGTGGGTTAATGATGACAGTTTTTTCTGTGGGACAGGAAAAAGTCCTTGAGCATACAAGAAGTTGACAAATGCCAGCCATTTCAAGAATAACTATAAAAATCTCAAAGGTCTTTTTTCAAAGACACCAGTTTAAACAACTGTAAAAATCATTTCAACCACTTCAACCAAATCATTATCCTCAACCACTTCATTAGCAACCTTCTAGTTTACTTGGGAGACAAAAGAATGAACCACATATTTGATACCTGCACCTCTTTACTATTGTTCCAATGATTGCTTGATAAATTAGAGATAACAACTCCCTTGTTATAAGCAGTTGAAGTGAGTATGTTGATGAAAGCATTATGCAGTCATGGTAATTCATATGCATGTAAATAAATTGAAGTAGGAATCCTGGATACAGTGATAAATACTGTACCAATTATGTAGATTGGTAGGAAAACAAAAAAGGATGTTGTGACATAACAATATAATGGCCATTAATCTGGACAATAATATAAATAGAGAACTCCAGTGTTTCCAACCTGCAATGTCTGTTGAAAAATGTATTTATGAATTGTGTATTTATTCACAATTCAACCAGTACTTATTTAGGGATGCTAGTTAAAAGAAACTTGATGATTCCCTCCATTCTTCAGGTAGAGGGGAAAAAAATCTGATTTTGAAAATGAATTGATACTTTGAATTAGGCATAAAATTCTCCTAAGATATTCACAAGATAGTGGATGTATCTGTTATGTATGTAGGTTTAAATGTTATTGGTTTATTTGAATTGGTCTTGTAAAATGTCAAATGGTATTGGTTTAAATAGTGCGGGAAGAAACCCTGCACTCCCATTGGCTAGCAGCTACGGCTGCCGGCTATAAGAAGCAGCCGTAGCCTTACCCGGACGGGTCCCTTCGAGCTGTTGTCATTAATAAAGTCTTTTGCTGGAACTCCTCGCCTGACTCTTCATGCAAACTTAACACTGGCGACGAGGTGGGATTTCCTGAAGAGAAGACGACGCGACGAACAAGCAACTGAGCGAGATGGCTGCGCTGAACACCCCCCCAGCCCCGTTCGATCCGGCGACGGAAGACTGGGAATCGTATGCAGACCGGTTCCACATGTTCCTGGAAGGGAACGATCTCGCCGGCATCCCCGAGAGACGGAAGAGGGCGGTCTTTCTCACACACTGCGGTCCGGCAGTTTTCAAAATGGCGAAGGCGTTGGCGGGAGCAGCAGAATTGAAGGTAATAGAATGGCCCGAATTAGAAAGACTTTTAAGAGCCCATTACGCCCACAAGTATCGTGCCTCATTAAGAGACACGAATTTTACCGTCGGGATCAAGGGGATAGCGAGAGTGTTAATGACTTCGTGGCAAGTTTAAGGGACATTGGGGGTGCTTGTGACTTTACCAACGTAGAAGAGGCCATGCGTGATCGGTTTGTTTTGGGCCTTAAAGATAAGATCTTACAAAGCAAACTGTTAATGAAACCAAAAATCACGCTTAAAGAGGCTATTGAAGAGGCTGTTTCAGCAGAAGCCACCAAGTCCTCAGCTGCGGCCATGAAAAAGATTAACAAGGCCTCGAGCCAGGCCTCAAGCCATTCTGATGGGGAAAAATCCTCAACAACTCATTGCAAACAAATAGACTCTGATTCGGATAGCAGTGAGGAAGAAGAGGGGATTTTTAAGCTCAGAATGGAGAAGAAAAGAAAAGACTCTGAAAAAAACAGGCAAGGATTCGTTTAGAGGATGTGGGGGGCCACCCCCGCACTGAATGCAAGTTTTTGACTCCATTTGCCTACGTTGTGAGAACGGGGTCATATAGCCAGAGTCTGCAAATCATCCAGAACTCCACCATTCAGGAAGAAACTTCCTGAGGAAGATTTTAAGCCCAACAATTTAAGGGAAAAATGGGGCGAAACAAAAGCAAATGGCAAGAGTGAAACTCACCAAACAATATCCATTGGTCATTCTTCACATTTAAATAGCAGAAAAGTACATGTGAAGGTGTTTATTGAAGGGAGACCGTGCCACATGGAAGTGGACTCAGGCTCTTATTTATCTATGGTGTCATGGGACACTATACACAGACTCTTTCCAAGAATTCAGAAAAAACATTTCCAGAAGCAAGCACTGACCCTCAAAGACTACCAAGGGAACAAGATTCCAGTAGTTGGAGCGAGGGAATTCAACGTGCAGTTTAAAGGCCACACCAAACGTTTGCCACTGACCATCGTGGACAAGGATCGCCCAAGTTTGCTGGGACTTGAGTGGTTCAAGCCACTTGGCATCGAGGTGACTGGCATCCATCACGTGAGCAGTTCTGACTGGGAAGAGTCCTTGAAGTCTGAGTTTCCAGAGGTCTTCAGCGAAGGACTGGGCAAGTATATGGGGACCCCTATTGCTTTCAGTTTAGACCCCAAGGTGCCCCCAATTCGTTTAAAGCCCAGGAGGGTTCCATTTGCTTTAAAGGAAAAAATTGATGCACAATTAGATAAGCTCATCGCCCAAGGGGTTTTGGAACCTACTGACCACTCCAGATGGGAAACACCCATAGTCACACCAGTCAAGGCTGATGGGTCAGTGAGAATCTGTGGTGACTACAAGGGACACTTAACCATGCGCTGCAGCAGAGCGCATACCCTGTACCTGTTGTGCATCATCTGCTCCATTCCCTTGGCAGGGGTACAGTATTTGCTAAACTGGACTTAGCTCAGGCATATCAACAATTAACAGTTGATGATGCCACTGCAGAGGCACAAACAATTGTGACTCATAGAGGTGCCTTCAAATGTAAAAGACTACAATTTGGAGTAAGCGTGGCACCTGGCATTTTTCAAAGTCTTATGGAAAGAATGTTGCAAGGACTGCCAGGGGTAGTGCCTTATTTTGATGATGTGTTAATCTCTGCTGAGAATGACACTCAGCTTCAAGAGAGACTCAGAGAAGTCCTTACCAGATTCAGAAAAGCAGGTTTGAAAGTCAAGGAAGATAAATGCACTCTCAAAACAGACAGAGTTGAATTCCTGGGGTACATGATTGATAAACAGGGCATCCACCCCACTGATGCCAAGGTTAAAGCGATCAAGGAAGCCCCTAAACCTCGTTGCAAGTCAGATCTGCAAGCCTTCCTTGGCCTTATTAACTTTTATCACATGTTTCTACCTCACAAAGCATCTATTGCTGAACCCTTACATCGTTTACTTGATAAGAAGGCTGCTTGGATCTGGGGGCGGAAGGAACAGTCAGCATTTAACAGTATTAAGAGACTAATCACGTCTGATGCTGTGTTGATTCAATTCTCTGAGAATTTACCTGTTGTTCTGACTTGTGATGCATCCCTTTTGGAGTGGGGTTTTGAGCCACAGGCTTCCCAATGGCGGGAAGCCCCAATTGCATTCTACTCTCGCACGCTGTCCAAAGCAGAGAGGAACTACAGCCAATTGGACAAGGAGGCTTTAGCAGTTGTTGCAGCTGTTAAGAAATTTCATGAATATCTGTATGGCAGGTCATTCACCATTGTTACAGATCACAAACCTTTGCTTGGCATCGTGGCAGGAGACAAACCTACACCTATTATCCTGTCACCAAGAATGCTGAGGTGGACTGAATTTCTTGCAGCCTACTCCTACAAACTGATTCACAGGCCTGGCAAGGACATTGGACATGCTGATGCACTGAGTCGTTGCCCACTACCTTGCCACAAGGAGGACTGTGAACTTGAGACTCACACCTTTTTCCTGGAGACCGTTGCTAAGCTTCCAGTCCATGCTGCTGAGATTGCCAGAGAATCTGCCAAAGATGCTGTGTTGGCACCTGTTATGGGCTGGATTAAAAAAGGTTGGCCTCTTCAAGATCTACCTCACTTTGCCCAACCTTTCAAATCCAGGCAAACTGAATTATCTGTATTAAGAGGATGTATTTTGTGGGGTAACAGGGTGGTTATTCCTGCAAAACTGCAAAGGAGGTTTTGGAAATGTTACATGAGGGTCATCCTGGGATTGTAAGGATGAAAGGTTTGGCCAGGAGTTATGTATGGTGGCCAGGTATTGACAAAATGGTTGAAAACTGGGTTGCTCTTGTCCCAATTGCCAGGTAGTCAGGCCTGCCCCACCTCACGCCCCCACACAGGAATGGGAATGTCCTAGGGGCCCATGGTCTAGAATCCACATTGATTTTGCAGGCCCTACAAGAGGGCACACGTTTCTAGTAATTGTAGATGCATACTCCAAATGGCTAGAGGTTATTCTCATGACTTCTACTACTACTGAGGCTGTTATCAAGCAGCTCAAAAAGCTCTTGGGTTACCAGATGTCCTTGTCTCTGACAATGGCCCTCAATTCACGTCTAACATTTTTGAATCCTTTCTAGCTCAACAGGGCATCAGACATGCCCTTACAGCCCCTGGGCACCCTTCGGCCAACGGCCGGGCTGAACGTATGGTACGCTTTACCAAAGAAAAGCTTCAGCAGCTGGGTCCTGGGGACATCACTGAGAAGCTTGAAAAGCTTCTTAGTGTTCAGCACATCACTCCTAGCCCATCAACTAACTTGTCCCCAGCAGAGTTGTTAATGGGCAGGAAACTTAGGTCTTCCCTTGACCGACTTCATCCCACTTATGCACCCAATACACCACTGGATTCCACTCCAAAGTTCGTTCTTTTAGTGTGGGAGATTCTGTCTATGCTAGGAACCTTACAGGTGAACCTTTGTGGATTCCTGCTGAAATAACTCACATCACTGGCCCTCTTTCTTACAGGGTTCAAACAGAGGATGGCCTCCTCTGGAGCAGGCACATTGACCAACTTAGATCCGGTTCCACTCAGGAACATCGCCCCTGTCTCTCTCTAGGTCCCTCACCTGATGTCTCTTCTAGGGGGGAAGGGGAGGAACAGGAGGAATATCAGCAAACAGGAATCAACCCTTGTGTAACGAGCCATTGCGACAGGAACCATCCCGAACCCTGTCACAATGCCAAGATCCATCCTTAGAAGTAGAGTCATTACGACAGGAACCATCCCGAACCCTGTCACAATGCCTAGATCCATCCTTAGAAGTGGAAGATTGTACATCACTACCAGACTTGGGTGTTGACATTGGAATGGAGATGGGTTGGGAGGAGAGACCAGATTCTAACAGTCTAACAGGGTCTTCTTTCACAGGAAGTCCTAACAGGGAAATGTCAGCAGACACATTTCCCCTCTCAGGGTGAGAACAATAAAGATTCTGAACCACGAAGGTCTCAACGTACACGTAAGAGCCCCACCTATTTAAAGGAATACATTAGATAGGTTGGGGTTTGGTATGGACTGAACCTAGTGGGGAGGGGTGTTATGTATGTAGGGTTTAAATGTTATTGGTTATTTGAATTGGTCTTGTAAAATGTCAAATGGTATTGGTTTAAATAGTGCGGGAAGAAACCCTGCACTCCCATTGGCTAGCAGCTACGGCTGCCGGCTATAAGAAGCAGCCGTAGCCTTACCCGGACGGGTCCATTCGAGCTGTTGTCATTAATAAAGTCTTTTGCTGGAATTCCTCGCGTCTGACTCTTCATGCAAACTTAAC
>CM019149.1:54319740-54340877 GCA_009733165.1 Naja naja | reverse complement strand
TGTATGTATATAAGTCAGTTTATGTTTTTGATTGATTACACTGCCAAAACCTTGGGATAACTTACATTAAAACAGTTACAATAATTTTTTTATTACTACAGCTGTTCCAGAATGGAACAAAAACATTGAGAATACACAACTTTCTCTTTATGAAACTTTAGTTTGGGAATGTGAAGCAATTGGCAAACCAAAGCCTTCATATAGTTGGTTTAAAAATGGTAAATCACTTACATCAGAGGTAAGATTTGCATTAGATCTGGATTCATTTGAAAATCAGCATTTGATTTTAGATGTTTTATCTGTTAACTCATAATACAGCTACAGTGCTAAATAAGATGCATCTCCACCTATTTGTTTGTTCAAATAAATATGTTAATTCTACCAGAAGCTCAGCCCTTATTTTAATGCTCCTTTAAAAAAAACATCTTGCCACAATAACCTAAGTGATCCTGGTTTCTTTTAAGGAGAGCACCAAATAGGAAAAAAAAGACCAGGATGTGTTAAAAACAATTAAGCCACCAGCCCAACTTGTGATAATAAGTTTTGTAATATAGTTACACACCATATTAAAAAGTAAGGATCATGTAATGCATGATTGTAGCACAACTAAGAAAACTTCTCCTAAATGTCTTCATCATAGTATGAATTTCTGCACGAAGGAGGCCTTTAATCTACATTGTCCTACAGAGATTTCTATGCTGTTCAGAATTCCTGAAAACATGGAATTCTGGATTGTGTGGAATATTCTACCCCCTGCATAGATTTCTGGATAAATAATTATGTCTGACCCATTAGACAGACAGACAGAGATAGATAGGTAGATAGGTAGAGGTAGAGGTACAGGTAGAGGCAGAGGTGTACACACACACACACACACAGGGGTGGGATTCTACCAGTTCACACTGGTTCAGTAGAACTGGTTGTTATGGTTCCTGGTAGTTCGGAGAACTGGTAAATCAGGCCTCTGGCTGGCCCCGCCCCTCTCCACCCATTTCTCTGCTCCCTGCCCAGTCAGTCCCTATTGCACATGTGCAACATCACTCCCCTAGCCATCTCTGAGGCTCCCCCGGCCATCTCCAGGGCTTCCCAGACCTCCCCCTGCCATCTCTGGGCCATCCCAGGCCTCCCCCTGCCATCTCTGGGGCTCCCCTGTCCATCTCCGGGGCTCCCTGGACCTCGCCCAGCCTACCTACATGCTCTCACATCCCTGGCCTCAGCTGGCTGACTTCCCCACCAATGCGGTCCCATCCTGCCCATGGCACAGGCTGGCTAAGCCGTCATGTGGTGCTGTCCCACCTCTCCCTACTACATGGGAGAGAGAGAGAGAAAGAGAAAGAGAAAGAGAAAGAGAAAGAGAAAGAGATCCATATATCTATATATCCATTATGCAATGTCCAATTCATATTTTGAAGCCTAAACTTAAATATATGAAGAAGAACATACTTTTTAAATCTATACAAATTAATTTTCTTGGGTGATCCCAGGTTTTAACATTATATGAATATATGATCAAACTCTCACCATCTTTTCCTGGAGCTTAAAGATAAATGATCAGTAACAGAATAATAAAATATTTATTGTAGATTTATTGTGTATCTACTTTTGTTAGTTCAGATATCCTCAACTTGTTCATTTGCCTATTGTTTTTAGTCTTGTGTGTACTTATTCATTAAATTAGATTTGTTTGTTTTTTTGGCTCAAAAGAAAGATTGGAAGGTTGAATTTCACATGATATAAAATACCAAAATTAAATATTCTGATATGTCTGTATGTGATAGAAAAGGGAATTCATTCCAAGGATACTTTAAGCTCGGAGGTAGAATAAAGCACTGAGAAGTTATTTAGTAAATAGCCTATTCTATAATACTTAAAACTACTGAAGTGATGTTAATTAGTTTTTCTATAGTAGCCACGCAACCAGAGGGTATATTCTCATCAAAATGATAAGCTAAGCAAAATTGGAATGGGTCAGTTCTAAGGGTTCTATTCTATGAAGGATACCCAGAGTGCCAACTAAATTATTTTTAAATGGGCCTTGATGATACAAAGGATATGACAACTGAATGCAATTGACTTTGTTTAAAATAATTATACATGTAAGGCATAGACCCAGAATTAAGGACCATAGGGATCATTAAGAGAACTTGGGGATCATTAAGAGAACTTGGACATGAAATCTAGATTGAATGGAAAAGGATGGGTGACCATGATTTATTTATCAATTTTTTTAAAGCTGGGCATCTCCCAAGAAAATGATTCTGGGTGGCATGTGACACAATTTAAAAATAATAAATATGTATAAAACAGTTACAAGTAAATATAACAATAAAAGAAGCACACAAAATAGGAAACAATCATATTAACCATTACAAGGGAGCCAGCACAAAATCTTCCTGATTCTCTAGGACTCCAAAGCCTGATTACATAGTCAGGTTTTGGGAATGTGTGGAGTATTGAGAGAGATGGAACTAATCTCATTTTCAGAGAAGATTCCATATTGTGGGAACCACAACAAAGGGGCCATCTTCTGAAAATATCAAATGCAATTCCTGGCAGATAAAATCTGCCATGTGCCTTCTCTGCAAGAGCTGATGGACAGATAGTTGTAATAGGAGGTGGTCCCTCAGATAACCATGAAGGGCTTTAAAAGTCAAAAACAATACCAGGCAAATTAGCAAGCAATGCAGCTCATGGAGCAAAGGTGTAATGTTTAGGGGCACACAAGAAGTTGGAAAATTTGAAATGCTTACTTCCCATTCAAACAGAGGCCACTTTTAACATGTATGTTATTCATTCAATCAATTATATGGCTGTCCATCTTACAGATAAACTCTGGGCAGCTAACAACAACCCACAAAAGTTATATAATAAAAGCTCTGTCAACAACAATGCAGGCATTGGACTTAGTATTTGCTTATATACTTTCTTGGTTATATGGCTTTTTGATTTTTGTAGGAAAGAATTCAAATTGAAAATGGCACTCTTACTATAAGTATGCTGAACATATCAGATTCTGGTCTCTATCAGTGTGTTATGGGAAAACAAATATGATTCAATTTATTCCAATGCTGAGCTAAGAGTCATGGGTAAGTTTAAGGCTGAAAAAGATAAATAGGACAGCAGAGATTTAAAGAAGTAACATTTCTTAAAAGTTAATTAGAAAGACAATCTTAAAGAAGAAAATTCATGCATGGCATAAGGAAAAAAGAAGGTATTATGTAATAGTCTATTAAAAAAAATAACTGAATTTAGTGGGTGTTGCTGCCAGTTAATGTGTGTAGGATTACAGCCCCACTCATTTCTAAGAAATGCCAAAATATGTTTTACAACACATATGCTTTGGGGATCCAGGATTATATTTTATCTGGCTATTTTGTGAGGAAAACATACCCTATATACTGTAAACTAGAGAAGTGTACATGTTAATCCAAATTATTGATTTAGTGTTGTTAATATGGTACTTTTCATATATTTTATAAATTCCTCTTATTAAATCACGGAGAGCTCCTATAGACCACCTCAACACTTTTGATGGGACTATACATAACTTGGAGCTTCAGGTTTTGTTCCACAGCCCAAAGTTGCTTTGATTAATTGATTATTTATTTATAGCTTCTGCTCCTGATTTTTCTAAATACCCCATGAAAAAAACATCAGTCGTCCATGTGGGAGGTGAAGTAACTATTGGATGCAAACCCAATGCCTCTCCCAAGGCTGTTATTAATTGGAAAAAAGGCACTGAACCTCTGCAGCAAGGTAAAAGGTATGCCTATATATAGGTATGCCTTTATATTTTACTTTTTATGTGAATAGTATTGCAACCTTTACGTGTCAAATCTTAACAGGAGCCAAACATAAAGAAACTGTCCCAGATGTGTTATTTTAAAACTCCTTTGTCTTTAAACAGAGAATTTATTGCACATATCTGATCATAAATTGCTTTTTAGGTTTCACTGAATTTCAAATGTAGGGCCATCATCGTTCAATAGCAAAATCCTGAATTTTATTTAGGGTCATGGAACTCATTTGGCAACCATGGGCAACAGCAAGAAGGAGGTTTTGGAAAGTCCAAAAGAGACCTCATAGCATCATAAGGAATCAAATATGGTCAGTGTCTTCAGGAGCTTAAAATGGCTCAGAGAATCTTGCTCTTTACATCAGTCTATGTTTCTCTAGCACTGCCTGTTCCTCTAAGCAAAGGAGAGCTTTATCTGTTGTATTTCTGCCTTTTCTGTACTTGGGAAAAATCATTTTGTTCTCTGCATGCCACTTTATTGGTTCAGTCTGGACTGAAAGGCAACAAGCTCACCAAGGATATCAGGGTGACAGATATTCTGAAGATATTTATGACTAATCCAAGATTATGGGTCTAAATTAAATCTAGTGGAATTTAAATCAATAGAAATAAAAAGTGCCTCTAATTTCAACCTTAGCATGCCTTTAACTAATTCACCAGTAGTACCCATTTGCTTCACACTTCCCAGGAACAAATACTAATTGCACACTTGCTTCATAATGGTATAATTATTACATTCGATTGCTTCACTTCTGTGAGAGCTGTAAAACAGACAAATGAGGAGTGGGCCCATGAATAATTTGAGAGCAGAAATCCCAAATAAGGAAGAATACATTTTAAGTGCAGGGCAAGGACAGTGAATAGATGTTTAACTTAGAATATTGTTCCTGTTTAAACCATTTGCATGAAGCAAAGTATATTGCTGTGGGGGTTTTGTTGTTGTTTTGTTTTGTTTGTTTTTGTTTTTCCACCAACCTTGGGTATAGGCATGCCATTTTGAGGAGACAAAGAAGATGATGCCAATCACTGCTATATCTTGAGCTGCAAAGTATCCTGTCCTAGTGAAAATAGGTGGTGGATACTTTAAATTTAAAATAAACATTCAACTTGGGTTCTTTAACAAATACTCACCTCATTTATTAACCTAAGAAGATGCTTGATTGACAGGCCCACCAAGCTGGGATTTAGTATCATGAAAAATCTGAGACAATAAACAAATGTTGATGCAAAGCAACAAATGATTAATTAGCCTTGGAGAAAATGAAACCTGAATATAAAATGTATTGATGTAAAACTCATGAGAAAACAGCTGAATTTTTAGTTCCCTGTGGATGGTGCTATCCAGTGTGTGTTTTTGCTGTTGTACTTTATACTGTTGCTCTGCAAAATCTGAGGATGAAATATTGATGACTGTAAAGTCAAAATTGCAAATGTGATCAAAATAACAGAAAGGCTTAATATATTTTAGTGGACTTTATAAACAAAAAGTCTTTATAGAACTAAAGGTTGTTAAATACATCATAAACATTTAATGTCCTCATTTCCATTTTGTTGGCTTTTTCTATTTTTAAAAAAATTTGGCTTGGGAACTGGGATGTTTTAAAAAGTAAAAATGTTTTTATTAAATTCATTTTTAAACAGTCATACATAAAATAAAAATGAACAATTTGCCACATGCAAAAATAAAATACCATACCAGTAAACAAATCTAAGAATCTGTAATTACAACTACATTCCAAATTTGCCTGATTGTAGAGACAAACTAAGCTTTCAGTGTTCAGCAAGAATTCACCAAAGGGATGAAGTGACATTTTCTGATTAATAGAAAGTATAGTTTCCTCAAGAAATGCTAAACTACATATCTATGAATTCCAATGTACTCCTTATAGAACTACAGTATTTTTCCATCTTCTAGGGCAGGGCTTTCAAACTCACGGCCCGCAGACCGGATACATTGTGCACTGGCTACACCTACCCCTGGTTTAGCAACAGGGAAAAAAGTCACAATATGTCACTTGATGACGTGAGACTGTGAGTTTGACACACCTGTTCTAAGGATTATTCTTTTTGCTCTTGTTAGAGCATGGTTGATCTTTCCTGTTATGATATGTATGGAATAACCCTTGAGTAACAAGGATATGCACATGGAAACATTTATGAGAATAGTTGTGAATAAATGTTCAGACACACACAGATACACTGAATTGGGTTAAAGTTTACTTTAAGAAATAGCACAGTCCAATAAACAGTCCAAGTCACAAACATTTAACAGTCCAAATAATATCCAGTTACAAAGTCTTCTTACCGGTTGCAGGTTGTTTTCAGTAAACAAAGATATCAAAATATAAACACAGCATACATACAACAGAGAATCTTAGATAACAACAGAATGTCAGAGAAACACAGAATATCAGAGAGCATGTCAGAGAGAACAGGCTATGATCTCTAACTCCCTCTTATGGTAATTTGCAATACAGTCAACCAATCGGAATCAATACAGTGATTCTGTCTTAAAGACACAAACACACATTGTTGGTTTATATATTGCCAATCCAACTAGTTGGTTTACAGAAACCTAACGTTCTCCCCTTTGGGTTGGTCAATATATAATATATTACATCTTTAAACCATAATTCTCTCAACATTCTTTATGCTTAATTGCACCTTGAGCTTTCGTGAAATAATCTGCAATATTATGTTTATTTATTTATTTATTAATGGGACTTATATGCCCCATCTCCGAAGACTCGGCTTACAATAAAACAAGCACAATAAATATTTAAAAAGAATTAAATTAATGGTCCCAATTAATACAAACTTAAAAACCACAAAATCTAAGACACCCCACCCTGAGTCACAGCCCGGCTTGGTCAAATAACCAGGTCTTCAAATCATGGCGGAAGGTGCGGAGGTCAGGGGCCAGCGAGCCCCAGGGAAGTTGGTTCCAGAGTTCAGGGACCGCACAGAGTAGGCACGTCGGGGACCGCCAGCCGCATTGCCTGATGGGACCCCAAGGAGTCCCTGTCTGTGACTTCAGGCTGTTAGTATTCGATGTCGGCAGCAGCCTCTCCCTTAAATAATAAGGACCCATGTCATGTAGGACTTTGTATGTTAAAGTTAAAACCTTGAATCTCACCCGAGAGCAACCGCAACCAATGCAGGCAGCGAGGAGGCTAACATGGGAGAACTCCATCACCGCCACCATTTTGCACCAGCTGCAGTCTCCGGATGGTATGCAAGGGCAGTCCTGTATGACTGTTCAGTCATACAGTATTCTAACTGAATTAATTTATTTTGAACACACTGTCTAACGTTCAAATATCTCAAATCAGTATGTTTAGACCTTGTTTTAACAGCTAAATTAGTAGCAGATTGATTGTCTTCATAAACAATAAACGGACATGTACAGTAATTCCAATATCCTTCAACAATTGTTTATAATATACCAATTCTGTACACATTAATGATAAACATGAGAATTCCGCTTCCATAGTGGATAAACTAATATGTTGTTGCCTAATAGACTTCCATCCTATTAAAGCATTACTCAACATTACCACTATACCTGATGTTGACTTACGAGTCATTAGATCAGTAGCAAAACTTCCATCAGCATATGCAGTTAACACTAATTCATTACTTGGTTCTAAATATAACGAATAATGGATTGTGTGTTTTAGATATCTAAGTATTTGCTTAGCTGCTTGCCAATGCCTTTCATTTGGTTCAGCATTATACCTAGCCAATTGGTTTACACTGTAAGATATATCTGGTCTAGATCAATTACTCAGATATGATAGACTACTGATTAAGGATAGATATATTTCCTTATCAAACATAGCACTTTTAATATCACTATTTGTAAATTCCTTATTCATTAGTGTCTTAGCAGATTTACAATGCTCCATGTTATAACATTTTAATAATTGGCTAATCTTCTTGGCTTGTGAAATCTTAAAACCTTTATTCGTTTTCACTATATCAAGACCCAAATAATGCTTAATCTCCCCTAAATTTCTAATCCTAATTTTTTTCTGTAATTTGTTAACAATTTAATGTGCTTCTTGTTCAGTTTTAGTTATAATTGCTATGTCATCCATAAATAACAGTAATAGAGAAATTAAACCATCTTTTTCTTTTTGGAACAAACAAGGATCAGCTATACCAGCTTTAAAACCTAGTGAAACTAATTCCTTTACAATACATTTATTCCATTCATAACTGGATTGCTTTAAACCATAAAGACTTTTCTTTAATTTCCAATAACCAGTTTTTCCATCATACTCTAAACCTAATGGCTTTTTCATATAGATGGTATGTTGTAAAGGTGCATGTAGATATGCAGTTTCAACATCTACATGGTTTATTTTACATTTATTCTTAGCTGCCCAAACTAATGCTGCTCTCAATGCATTTGCTCTCAGACTAGGTGCAAACACTTCATCATAGTCCTTAACTGACTGAGCAAATCCCTGAGCAACTAATCTTACCTTATGGGTAATAGTCCCATCCACACCAGTCTTTATCTGATACACCCATTTGCAACCTATTGCATGCTCACCTAATGGTAACTTTACATCCTCATACACCTCTAAATCCTTTAACGATTTTAACTCCCTATTCATAGCTTCCTGCCAAGCTACCTGATCCTTTGCAGAATACAATTTTATTTCATTAAAGTTAGAAGGTTCTGTATTAACCTGACATACAATGCTTGCTTGAAATCTGTCAGGTGGACGTCTCTCCCTAGTTGACCTCCTAGGCAACTCAGTACATGTTGTTGGCATATTCTCTTCCTTTACCTCCCCTATCAAATCCTTGTCTTCTACAATCATAGAGTGTTCTTCTATTGATGATTCCTCCATTGAGTATTCCTCCACTATCTTATAATCAATATTATTATCATCAGGATTATCGGTAAACAATGGAGTCTCAACAGCAACACTATCCTGTACCTTATTATATGCCTGTTCAAGCTTTCTCCAGCCAACATGCTCCAGAAATTTAGCACTTGCACTACAATATACATTAGTAGTACCTGTCTCCCAAAATCTAAATGATCTATGATTAGCTTCATAACCTACAAAATATAATTGTCTCACTCTATGTTGTCCCTTTTGCCTTACTTGCGTGGGAATATGAACCCATGCGGGGGTTCCAAATGTATGTAAATAACTGAGATCTGGCTTTTTTCCATTCCAACCAGTAAAGGGTAAATCACCAATCACTGAATTCACTACGTTATTCAAAACATGGTTAGCATACATTATAGCGTCACCCCAAAGCTTCTCTGATAAACCAGAATCTGAAAACATAGTCCTCGCAATAGCCAGGACATGTTTGTCCTCTACATTCAATATATGAGTTATATTGTGGTCTATAAGGAGCAGAATGCTTATGTTCAATGCCAGCTTTCTGTATCATGGCTTCAAATTTTCTATTGGTAAATTCGGTACCATTATCTGTAACTAAGGTAATAATTTTCTTTTTTCTTTTTCCTTTCAGCAAATTTTAGCCAGTTTACAAAATGCTGTTATGTTTCTGTCTTCATTTTCATTAAATAACAGAAACCATATCTGGAAAAATGATCCATTATACTCAATGTGTAACAGGCTCCACCTAAACTAGATTTCTTAGATCCAATAATATCAACAAAAACAACCTCTAATGGCTCACTGGTTTTGAATCCATTTACCCTATTTGCACGAGTTATCTTGCTTTTTTCTTGATTACAAACATTGCAATTTAAATACTTTGTACAAGGTTTTAATTTTATACCATTAGATAACTCAACAGTTTTCTTTAGCATTTTGAAATTTATATGTCCCATACATCTATGAAGCAGATGAATACATTCATCATGAGGCTTCTTATTCTCATAAACTGAGTTAGCATTCATTAATGGATTATCATGTATAATAAACAAACCATTATCTAATCTTGCAGTAACGCTTTTACCCTGTTTTTTCAATTAAACATTTGTCTCCCTGAAAGGTTACAACAAATCCTGCTTTTACCATTGCTCTTACAGATAGCAAGTTAAATATCATTCTAGGTACATACAACATTGGTAAACATTCATTAATACATGAACAATATGCAGTTTCCAACCATTAGCTAATGATACATGCTGTTTACTCTTTGTCATGTTATCAAACCTCTCTTTACTGTTATACACTGTGATGCTCCACTGTCAACTACCCATATATCATGGTTTACAGTTGTAGTTGTACTTGAAATGGCTAAACTAGCATCTTCATAAGCTCTCTGTATATTAATAGCATTCTGTTTTTTACCCTTTTTACAGTATCTGGCTATATGACCTTTAGCCCCACAAGAATAGAACATTGCCTAACAATATAGGCAGTTGAAGACAGTTTTTCTTCCTGTGGTTGTTTTTCCCTCAGTTGATTTCTATCTTGCCTTCTTCTTGACTCTTCTAACAGTCTTCCAGTTATGCCAGTCAATGTAAGTTCATCTCTGTTTAAAACTTCCAGTGAAGACACATAATCATCATAAGTTTCATCTAAAGAAGAAAGAATGATTTAAACTTGATGCAACTCCGAGAAAATCAGCTTTTTCTTGTAGTTCTTGTAAAGTCCTTTCCATAAACTCCAAATGAGCTAACATATCACCACCTTTTATAAGACGGGCTCTAAACAGTTTACATTTAAGGTGTATGTGCGCACCCACACTATCTCGAACATAAATCCTCTTCAAAATGTCCCAACATCTAGCAGCAGATTGTTCACCACGAATATGGACTAGCTGCGAATCACTGAGTGTCAGTCCAATTATACTAAGAGCCTTTTCATTATCCCAGTTAAAGTCAGCTATTTTCTTTTTATCTTTATCATTCAATGGGTCCCAAGTTGTTATATCTGGTGGATTATTAACTACAGTCCATATCCTTCTTTACGCAGAAGTAGGCTGCACTTCAAAGACCACGAAACATAGTTTGTTCCATCCAACCGGGTTATCAGGGATATACTGGTTGACTGTTCTTGTGCCATTTTTAGTTTAACAGTACACCTCAGTCAGCTGTCTGAATATGAAACTGTATATTCACACTAATTTTCAATATCTCTCTGGGCCCATAACCAATGTTATGATATGTATGGAATAACCCTTGAGTAACAAGGATATTGTTGAAAAATATGAATGACTTGTGGCAGTCAATCCTATGATTGACCAAAGTCTAGAGGATCTTATTAATCTGTCTATATATTTAAATTGTACAAAGATGCTGAGCCCAGTCTGTTCTTCAAACCAAAATCTTTTATTGTACAAGCAGCTTAATTCAAATAAATTTACAGAAAGACTTTTACCAGTTTCTTTGGCCTTCTTTAAATATCTCTTCTCTCAGGTCTTACTTGGTTTCTCTGTCTACCTGTGTAGTTAGGTTTTCTCAGTCCTTCAGATTAAGAACAAACCCTAAAGAAACTTAGACCTCTTTAGAGAACTTAAAACCCTCAAGGCTTTTCCCTCTCTCTGTTTCCTTTCTCTTATGGCAAGAGGTTCCTCCACCTCATGCATCTGAGATACTCAAGCTGAGCAGAAACAACAACAGCTAGAGCAGGCAAGGAGAGCAATGGACCCCAATAGACACACACACTCAGACACTTTGACTCTGAGGTAAATTGCCTGTTGGGCTGCCCCATATATACCAAGAGGCGTGGCTTGTGATGCTACTCCAGGGTATGCACTGTTACCCTGTCATTGGTGGATTTGGTTTGCCTTCAAATCCCCACAAGTTGTAAACTGCATAGCAACACCAGAAAGTTCCATTTTCTGACAGATATGCACATGGAAACATTTATGAGAATAGTTGTGAATAAATGTTCAGCCACACACAGATACACTGAATTGGGTTAAAGTTTACTTTAAGAAATAGCACAGTCCAATAAACAGTCCAAGTCACAAACATTTAACAGTCCAAATAATATCCAGTTACAAAGTCTTCTTACCGGTTGCAAGTTGTTTTCAGTAAACAAAGATATCAAAATATAAACACAGCATACATACAACAGAGAATCTTAGATAACAACAGAATGTCAGAGAAACACAGAATATCAGAGAGCATGTCAGAGAGAACAGGCTATGATCTCTAACTCCCTCTTATGGTAATTTGCAATACAATCAACCAATCGGAATCAATACAGTGATTCTGTCTTAAAGACACAAACACACATTGTTGGTTTATATATTGCCAGTCCAACTAGTTGGTTTACAGAACCTAACAATTCCCATGTCACTTTCTTCCATTGTACATTATGCTTTTCCTTTTAAGATAGAAGAAATGGTGGAGAAATATGGCTGAATGTAAAACTGGATTTTTACAGTGCTATTTTTCTGCATTAATTAGTACTTTAAAACATGTTGAACCCATTTAAAATCCATTCATACATTTTTGAACTGATATTTTTTAAATGTTAAGTTAACTTTACTTTATTATGAAACCCTCCTTTCTAATATTGACATTCCATTTTTCACTCTTTCTCTTTTAATCTTTTCAGTCTAGTAGGACATGTATTTGTAGTAGCTCCTATAGCTCAACCTCCTTACTCTCTATTCTCAGCAGAAAGTTTTTTTTCAATTCTAGATTCTTGAAAAATAGATTTAAATTGACTTTAGGCTTAGGATCATGGCCATTTGTGTTACATTAAGAAGATTCAGGGATGAGACAAAATTAATGCAAACTGGTATCTTTTGTTGATGACATGCTGATATTAACTAATATAACTTACTAGTGGACCAATGGGATTGATTTTTCATCTAACATTAATTAATTAATTAATTAGGATTTATATGCTGCCATCTCCAGGGGGGGGACTCGGGGCAGTTCACAAAAGGATATACATACAAAAATAGATAAAAATATTAATCTAATCCAAATATATGCTAAAATACCCCGTTAAAACCCCCACTCCCTCTCAATCCAGGCCGGCCTATAAAAACAGCCAGGTCTTTAGATCTAATTAATCTCTGCAGCAGTATTTCTAATTAAAGACTGAAATGACAGAAATCAAAGCCATAGATTTTCCTTCATGCTTCAAGTCATCACATATTGCATCATGCACTGAGATATATGCAAACTTTTAGACTATTCAGCAGAATCATTTTCTGTTTCTAACTGTTTCTCTAGCCAGATGAAAATTAACACTATATTGTACTAGTAGGTGCTACGATGTAGTTCTATACTTCTCAAAATTGTAAAAAAATTAAAATTGTTGTTTACCTAGTAGCAAAACAGCAACTTTAGGTACAAACAACACAATGTGAATTAATGATTGTAACTATTGTTCAAAATTACTATTATTGGTTAGCTTGTACACCATATTTCCTTCAAAAGCTCAGGATAGCACAAGTCTGGGAAGCACCCAAGAATTCCAGGAGGCAAGCTATTTATTGTTCTTACTGCCAGAAAAGTTTTCCCTCAGGTGCTTTAGAGAATAAGTCAATCTTCTCTTCTCTGTGACAGCCCCTCAAGTACTGGAAGACAATTGTCATGTTCCCTATAATCCTTCTCTTTGATAGACTAGACATACCTAGCCTCTCAACAATTCATCATATGGTTTAGCCTCAGATCCTTTATCAATATTGAGGCACTTTCTAGGGTTTCCGAATTTTTTTGTATTGTGACGACCAGGCCTGTGTGCAGTATTAGAAGTGTGGCCTCAGTAGTGCATTAAAAAAGCAGCATTATCACCTTTTGTGATATTGATATTATTTCTATGTCCAGGATTGCATTGTTGTTGTTTTTTGGCTGCTGCAGCACATTACTGGCTCATACTCAAGTGGTGGTCCATGAGTCCATCTAGATCTCTCTAACAGTTACTACCATTGGGCCAGGTACTGCCTATATTGTATCTATGCATTTGTGTTTTCCTGTCTAAATGCAGTACCTTACTTTTTTCACCACTGAAATGCATCTTATTGGATAGAGTCCAATACTCAAGTCTGTCAAGATTCTTCTGAATCTTCAATGTGAACTAGATAACTAAAATTTTACAGAGCAGTCCAAGAGTAGTCCAATTTCTTACCAAACTTCTTTTTGGGTTCATTAGTCAAGGTTCGACTAATGAACCCAAGCAAATCAGAACTCTAAGACTGTAATCTTCCTCAAAGGACTTCTTTATTGGGTACATCAATCAGTATGATCAAATGTAAAACCAACTCTAAATCTTTCCTGCAGTCTCAGTATAATTAAAATAGGAAATAACTCCTCCCAATTGTCACAGGTCATGCAGACCAATTAGGTTAACTGGCAAGTTCTCCAGGCACTCCTCCCCAATTTTAGCCATCATCTATGGAGATGACCTAGGTTCTCATGCGAAAGCTCTGTGTTGTGTCTAGCAATGCATTCCATCCATCTTCCCCATCCCCAAACTGTGTGGCAACTGAGGAACAGGAAAATGGCCAGGTTCGTTTGAAGTTGACATTCTCTTTATAGCACTTCTTACATGTAAAGTTGCTGCATTGCAAATAATAACATTCTTGATCCAACAAGAGAGTTTTCTATTTGTTTTTCTTCTGTTATATATCTACTATAGCAGGAGTTCACAACCCTTGGGCCATGGCCCACCGCCAGGCCATCAGCTGTTTAAAGCCAGACTGCCTGAAGCAGTGGGCGAGCACCCTCACGCATCACCCCTTGTGTGAGCAGTGGGCAACCATGTGTATGAGTGCTCCATCTGCATGAGTGGCATGCATGCATGCCCGCCGCTCACACAAATGAAGCTGCGCATAGGTGCATGCTTGCCTGCCACTTGCACAGGTCCTCCTTCTCCTCCTTCTCCCTTCTAGTCTGCAAAGCCAGAAAATTCTGTACTATAGGACAGAAATAGGCATTAACAAAAAGTAAAGATGGATTAGGAGTAATTTGTCATAGACAGAAGGTCATAAACATTCATTTAAATTATGTGTAAAACATTTAATTACTACATTATGTACTGCATTAAATTTAGGCTCATAAGAGACTACTTTAATCCATTATCTACTCTAAGCACAGACAACTAATAGTAGAAGTTACACATGATAAAAACATTGTGCTTATCTGATTTTTTTTCCAGATATCTGAAATTAGTTACACTTTTTCTCAGGAACAACAAAACATACAAGTCATCTCAAATACAAATAAAGTATATAGAACATAACTGAATATGAAAGTAATTTCCCTGTGATAAAATTTAAGTACAGATTATTTAGTACAAGATTGTATTTGTATTTTCATATTGATCAAGGTTAATGTCCAAGGTATTCTTGAAGCAATCTACCTATAATCTTCTCAAGGATGGTGCCTAAAAATGCAATATTTGTATATGTTTATTGGGGAGTCAGAAGAGAACAGACCATGCTAGGTGCCTTTCTGCTGTACTACTAAATTGAATAATATTATATGTTTAAATTCAAAGATGATTTTAGTAGAATGTAAGTGGTACTAAATCAAAGAAATGTGGGATTAGTTTCAGTTATGCAGCTCTAGAATAACATACATAGGCTTAGCTGCTGTTTTTTTCCCTCCATTTGTCAACTTGACTTCTAATAGTAAATTACACAGAAGTTCATCAACTGACTGTGGAAATAATATAAGGAAATTAAAACTTCTGTGTGATTTGATCGTTAATTGCTCTTTTGTGAGAAGTCTTGAATAGGTATCAGTAGATGGACTGAGATAAAATGAAAGCTTTGTAGCTGGGTAAAATGAGAAAATGGTGACCAACAGATTTACATATACAGTGCCTTCAGAAAGCATTCAGACCCCCTTCATTTTTGTCAATTTTGTTATGCTGCAGCCTGATTCTAGAACTGTTGAAATTCTTTTTTTTTCCTTATTATTTTACACTCAGGACCCCATAATGACAAAGTGAAAATAGGTTTTTATTTATTTATTTATTTATTTATTTATTTATTTATTTATTCGACTTGTATGCCGCCCTACTCCCTAAGGACTCAGGGCAGTGAACATAAAACAGAGAAAAATTTACAATAAAACAGAATTAAACAACTAAACAAGCCGAATGGAGTTAAAATAAAACCCAACCCCCCCGGGTCATTCCAGGCTGGCCCGTTTAAACAACCAAGTCTTCAGGTCCCGGCGGAAGGAGCGGAGGTCAGGGGCCAGCGAGATCCACGGGAGCTGATTCCAAGGGCAGGTGCTCCCACAGAGAAGGCCCTAGCCCTGGGGACCACCAGCCGACAATGTCTGACTGACGGCACCCCAAGGAGGCCCCTCCTATGAGAGCAAACAGGGCGATTGGAGAGTGATGCTGGCAGGAGGCGTTCCCGCAAGTACCCTGGACCCAAGCCATTAAGGGCTTTATAAGTTGTAACTAATACCTTGAAGGCGACCGGAGGCAACCGGCAACCAATGCAAGCAGCAGGAGGGGTGTAACATGGGAGTATCGGGATACCCCCATCACAGCCAGCTGCATTCTGCACCAGCTGAAGCCTCCGGACCATCTGCAAGGGAAGCCCCATGTAGAGAGCATTGCAGTAGTCGATTCTAGAGGTGACGAGCGCATGAGTAACCGTTCGAAGGGCATCTCGGTCCAAATAAGGGCAAAGCTGGCGAACCAGCCGAACCTGGGCAAAAGCCCCCCTGGCCACAGCTCCCACATGCTCCTCCAAACCGAGCTGTGAGTCCAGGAGGACACCCAGGTTTCGCCCTATCCACGGGGGCAACAACTCTCCCCCATGACCAAAGATGGTACATCCAATAAAGACCGAGATGCCGGTAAGAACAGCCACTCCGTCTTGGTGGGGTTGAGCTGGAGCCTGTTACTACCCATCCAGACCCATACCGCCTCCAGGCACCGGGACATCATGGAGAGAGCATCACTGATCTGGTCTGGGGTGGAGATGTAAAGCTGGGTATCATCAGCATACTGATGATTCCTCACCCCAAAACCTCGGATGATCTCTTATTAACATTGTCATAAATATTCAGACCCTTCATTCAGTACTTTGTTGAAGCACCTTGGGCAGCAATTACAGCCTCAAGTCTTTTTGGGTATGATGCAACAAGCTTTGTACCTCTGGATTAGGGAATTTTCTGCCATTTTACCTGTCCCTTGTTCTATTTAGCTTTCGCTTAATCCTGACCAGTCTTCCAGTCCTTGCTGCTAAAAAACACCTCCGCAGCGTAATACTTCCACCACCATACTTCACTGTTGGGATGATATTGGACAGGTGATGAACGGTGCCTGGTTTCCTCCAGATATAACATTTAAAATTGAGGCCAGACAGTTCAATCTTGGTTCCATAAAACCAGAGAATTTTGTTCCTCACAGTCTGAGAGTCCTTCAGGTGCTTTTGTGCAAACTCCAAATGGGCTTTCATGTGTTTTGCACTGCTTCTCTCTAGCCATTCTGCCATAAAGCCCAGATTGGTAGAGGGCTGCAATGATGTCTGTCCATCTGGAACTCTGTCCCTTCTTCACACAGGATCTCTGGAGCTCAGTCAGCATGACCATTGGGTTCTTGGTCATCTCTCTTACTAAGCCCCTTCTCCCTTGATTGCTCATTTTCATTGGGTGACCAACTCTTGGAAGAGTCCTGTTGTGTCAAACTTCTTCCATTTGAGAATTATGGAGGCCACTGTGCTCTTAGGAACCTTCAGTGAAGCGGAAATTTTATTGCAATGTTCTCCATAACTGTGCCGTGAAATAATCCTGTCTCTGAGCTCTTGAGGCAGTTCCTTTGATCTCATTGCTTTTGCTCTGCATTGTCTGCTGTGAGGCCTTCTACAGGGAGGCATGAGCCTTTCCAAATCATGTCCAATCAATTTAATTTACCACAGGTCAATGTCAATCAAGGTATAGAAACATCTCAGCAATGATCAAGAGAAATGGAAGACATCTGAGCTAAATTTCACGTGTTGTTGCAAAGCATCTGAATACTTATATAATGTATTATTTTTAAAAATAAACATACGTGCATTTCTAAAATTCTGTTTTCACTTTGTCATTGTGGGTACTGATTGTAGATTAATGAGAAAAATGAATTTCAACAACTGTAGAATCAGGTTGCAGGGTAACAAAATTGATAAAAGTGAAGGAGTCTAAATACACACACACATATACTCATGCAATGGCATATGACATATGATAGAAATATTCTTACAATTGTGTATCAATATTTTCTGTGCTTTTATATGCTTTTGCTTTGTTACTTAGAGAAGGCATTCTATATTTTGTAGGCCATGACTCTATAAAATGATAAATGTTCTATCACTTTATAATTAAAACAAAATTTAATTAGGATTGGACAAGAAAAAACAACAGCACAGACCTTGCTTAATAAGTTCCTTGTTCAGGGACAATCTAAAATTACTGATGCTGAAAAAGATAACTAACTTCTATAGAAAACTTTGGGGGAACCACAGTTGATCAAATGTAAAATCAATCCCCATTTGTCATTTTTAAAAAAAAAAATACTTCTATTGATATCTTAAAACTCAAATGATGGCACTACAGATGTTCAGACTTAATAGAGGCTGACAAAAAAGGAACTTATTGATTCAGCAGTGGGAAAAAATTAAGAGGCAGGAAAAAAATGCCATCATGCTAAGCAAATCCCAGGACATTTACCTTTTTCTTTTTTTACCTTGATACCTGATCACCTCAAACACTGAGCACAGGTGTGAGAATTCTCTTGTGTTTGACAGTTGGTTGAACAAAGTCAGTGATAATTAACTCCAAATCAGCATCTTTGGCTCCTCTGAAATCGTAGTTTGATTTTGTGCTTTACAGATGGCTTTGCAGTTCTATACAATGCATGATTATACAGCTTATTTCTTTTTCTTTATTTTTTTGTGTGGTTTTTGCCACTCCTTTCCTACTTCAGGAAAATATGACCTGGATCTTTTTAAAAAAAATTCATCACTTGAATTTATTTTCAACTGTTAAAAATTGCATATAAAAACACAGCATAACAGCTGGGCCTTTCATAAATTAATTTTTGAAAAATGAACATTTCTTGTAACTTAGAATAACACAATGTTGTTTTTCTAGCACAAAATGTGTTTTTTTTCAAAGAATCTATGTTAGTCTCTCCACATGTCATCCTTAGTGAAGCATGCAAACCAGCATCTGCATTTTCTGCATCGGTTGAGGGGAGCACATCTTTCTCCTTCTGTCCTGGCCACTTTTTACAGAGGCACAACTGAGAGAGAATTAACAAAAAGCATCACTGTTTGGTTTGGTGGCTGAAGTGCCTCAGAGAGTATTAAGCTGAGAAGAGTATAGGAAGCTCACTTCCAGTTATTCAGGATACTGCTCATAAGTGCTATGTGCTTAGAGCTCAAAGCATTGTTCGAGATCCCTATAAACACCCATTTTATGGTCCATTTCTGTTGCTCCCCCTCTGGGAGGAGGTTTTGAAGTATTTCTAGCAGGACTACCAGATTCTGTAACAGCTTTCTTCCCTATGCCATCTGTCTGGTAAACTCACAAGATTTGTTTTTCTAGCCATGTACATTTATACATCAGAACTAGATTGTGTTGTTTCTCTGTGTCATATAATATATGTGGCTATATACATATTTATTTATTTATTTATTTATTTATATTTTTGTCATGTTTATGGAGTGTACATTGAATGTGGTAACCCTTTGAGAGCTGAACAAAATTTCATTTTAATGTATCCCAATTAATGTATATTTAAAGTGACAATAAAGTTATTCTCAGTCTAAGTCTATAAGAGGTCTTCCATCTCTTCATCTTGAGTTGTGTTTACAGGAACAGATCTATAGGAGCTTTCAACTGAAGGACTATTACAATATTTATTTTCTGATTTGGAGATTAGCTCTTTCTCATTCACTCATTTGGGGGAGAAAAGCTCAAATGAGACATTAAAATATACCAACAGTGGGTAACAGGTCACAAGAACTTCTACTTTTAAGAGCTGGAAAAGGATTAGCTCAGATAAGTATTAATGAAGGTGAAAACATTTGGAAATAAGTATCTTTTTTTTACAACCATCAATGGACAAGATGTAGCTTCTTGTGACATCAAGTGCATGGCCAGAGATAAGAAATAATGGGAGCTTCAATCTTGCAATCTGGAGGAATGTAGATTTTCAAAAACAATGCACTATGTACAGAAACAGCACACTAATCTTAAATATCTAGATTAAGGACAGAATAGGAGAGTAGAAGGAAAATAGCATTTGCAAAATGTGATATAGGGGTATCACTAGAAGATGGGCAGCATGGGGGAAGACAATCTGAAATTTAATAAAAGCATAAACCCAATATATGCACCTCGGTAACAGCAGCATTTCTAGTATTCTGCATAAATAAGCAAGAGGAAAGCTTCAGATTACAGCATAAGGATGCATGGCTAGTTAAAACAAAGAAACAAGCAAACACATCAGATACTTGTATAGGTTTCCTCCTGAAATAAAGCCGTGACTAACTGCTGTTTGTTACGTATGTTCTGAAGAATATATTTCTACTCTCAGACTTGAATATCAGTATTGGAATAACATAATAGAAACAACGAAAAGAAAAAAGAATCACATTTTGACTGATGCCCTTTGGTTAATAAGAACCCAGAAAAACATGTGAGGATTTTTCTGGAGGATGGGTAGCAAATCCATAGCTGATATGATTGAAATATTTAGTGCTTGTAAAAATTTGTTTCATCTTCTAATCTATTTTTCAATAACTATGATGTTGAAATTGTTTCCATTCTTTTTCTCTCTATGCTGCTTTCTCTGGGTTGTGGGAGAAAAACACCTAATATTCTACATTCTTACATGAAACCAAAGCACATTTTAGGCAGAATAGACACACTGAAGCTGCCTGGTGATCCTAAAGGCAAAAAATGGGAGGGAGGAGGGAGGGAGGAGGAGGGAGGGAGGAGGAGGAGGAAGGAAGGAAGGAAGGAAGGAAGGAAGGAAGGAAGGAAGGAAGGAAGGAAGGAAGGAAGGGGACATTTTTTAATGTTAGAAGGTGGTATAATCAGGAGAAAGGATGAGCTTGGAGTCTCTTTTAAAAAAATCAGACAGTAGAGGCTCCAGATCACCCATAGTAAGACCATCTCATGTTGTTATCAGATCCTACATTCCTATAATAAAATTTTAGTTAAAATTTACACTGCTTTTGTAAGTCCTATATATCATTTCCAGACCTATAAGTTATAATCTTGAGGCTTTCTAATTCCTTTGGTGAGGACCCTTGTGATCATTGTAGATATACAGTATATGCTATTATAAGGTACTTTGTGACATCTGTCTGCAATCATTTTGGTTCCTAATTTAATCAGCATTTTTTACATAAACCAATACTATCTATCTATCTATCTATCTATCTATCTATCTATCTATCTACCTACCTA